>CM018039.1:23932528-24265028 GCA_008638375.1 Nyssa sinensis | reverse complement strand
TATATCTGCATGCACAAAGGCTGAGGTGTTAACACCTCATTGGACCCTTGCCCCTTCCAATTCGATTTCATGTAGTAAGTCAATATATATATATATGTATGTGTATATGTATATGCCTCATGTATATTGTGTGTATGAGAAAGAAATTAGAAGTGTGTGCATGTGTGCGTATGTGTGTGCAGCTAGAGAGAGAGAGAGAAAGAAGAAGAAGAAGAAGAAGAAGAAGAACCAGAAGCAAAACAAAAAAAGGGAGAAGTTGTTAAGAGGGAAGAAAGACCAAAGAGAGAGAATCAAGAGAGGAAGGTAATTTCTCTCTCTATAACTCTTTTACATTTAGCTTCTTTTTTGATGTTTTAATAGCATGCATGCACATGAAATTGAAAGAGAATGAAAATTGAAAAAAAATGGGCAATTTAGGCTTGAGAACCCTAAGAAACCACCAACCAAAAAATTTTTGGGTCATGAAGGAAACTTGAACGAAACTTAAATTCGATTACATGGCCCAAAAGAGCATCAAAATTGGAGTGCATGGAAATTTAAATCATAAAAAATGGTCAAGAAACCATGGAGATATATTGAGTTGCAGGTACAGTTGGATAAATTGAATGATTCAAGTTTTGATCATTTTGTGATGTTTTAGGAACGGGAAAACATTCCCCACACTTCCAGAAATCTATAAGAAGAAAAATCAAGTCAAAATAGTTGTTAGAACTTGATGAAATAAGAAAAATGCATCTCGCGGGAAAGTTGGGCCCTCGCCGGAGCTTGATTGTGATCTTCTATGACCTAGCTAGTGTATAACCCAAATGTAAGGTTAGATATGACATCCCCACTAAAATTAAATTTGGACTTGTTGCTTTTACATCGGAAAGTGATCGACGATGTTCACCTGCGCCAGATGTCATGTCACGACTCGAAACCCACCTTGTGCGGATCTCGTATCGCGACCGCCACCCTTCAGCCGAGGCCTTAGGGCAAGGCTCACATAAGTAACAGTATCGAACAGCGGTGCGACCTGTGGTTGCGGAAGCGTGAAAAACTTTTTCTTTTCTTTTTAAAATCTGTCACACACCCATCCGATGCTGCCGCTCTTCATAGCGGTACACATAATAATAAAAATCAGAGCATACTAAACTTAAGGTTTTATATACATTACATATCCAGTTGCCTCTCAACTTAGGTACTTATCTTCCAAAATCTACTACATCAGCTACAAGTCCTAATACATCAAAATCCTGATGCCAATGGAGCCGCTAATCGTCAATCCTCAAATAAAACAAGGCTCCCATTCATCATCAATACCTGAAAAAATGTTAGGGAATGGGGTGAGCTTTGAGAAGCCCAATGAGTAATTCCTGCATTTGTCATGGGTTTTCAATTGGTAGTGGTTTCACACATAAGAGTTTATAAAATACACACTACCAATTGCTCGTATATTTGAACATAGAGTACATGCACTTTTCATAAGGATAGCTTTGAAACTTTTAAAGTGTTCAAGCTAACTATACATTCGTTCAAATAGAGTATATGCATTTCAAATACATAAACATGCGTAATAAAATGGGGGTAAAAACCTGCTTCCATTTCTAAACATGTTACTTCAAAAGATATAAGCATTGCAAAATGAAAATCGGGGTGAAAACCTGCTTCCATTTCTAAACATGTTACTTCAAAAGACATAAGCATTGCATAATGAAAATGGGGGTAAAAACCTGCTTCAATTTCCAAAACGTTTGTCATCTTTTCTCTTTAATTAGGTGGAATCTGTTTCGAACCAGACTCCTATTTTCCGTATACGTGGAGATATCTCATTGCCTGTGGGATCAGATCCTGCTACCAAGCATATGCATATGATAGGTCCGAAGTGTTTCGTAGAACCCACAACTCTACCTCTGTGCTTACGTGTGCTGATGCACATGATAGGTCCGTTGAGTTCAGTAGAACCCACAACTCTACCTCTATGCTTATTATTATCTTGCAAAACATTTGTCATATGGCTTCTTTGGATAAATACTTTTCAAGAGTATTTAAAATGTGATGTTCATGACTTCATGATAAAATCTTCAAATCTTTAGAACAAGGAGTTCAGAATATGTAGACATGCTAAATACTTTAAAGAAGATAGTAAAAGAAATCACTCATTGAGCATGTCACCATAAGATTTATAAGAACGAAATATTTCCAACAAGAATCATGAAATATGGAATTTAACATTCAATGCTTCACATTTTGAAAGTTAAAACATTTCAAATCCGTGGAGTTAAAACCTCCACTTCAAATGCAGGGTTACTCACCTTAGTCCGTAGGGTTGATGCTAATATTGCACTGCCTTTCTTTTCTCCTTTGTAGTTCCTAACAATACATAGATAATCCATTAACTCATAGGTACTTCAAATATCTCCTATTGATGTTCCTATTTTACGTTTAGCGTGTATTAAATCTTAGCTTTTAGCCTAAGCGTTATTCTTCTACCGTATACTCTTCTGGCAGCTTCATTAAATTTTAAAGTTCGATGTTATACTTTACCTATTTACATGTCATATTGTTCCGTCCTTCATTTCATAATACAGATCTCACCATTGGGTCCGGAACGTCGAAGAAAGTCAATTTAGACTTTCTTGGCTTTTAATTTGGCTTTGGACATGTTAGGGGCAATTTAGTAATTACACTTTAATGTGTTCTACTCTTTCGGGGTCCTGTCTCGTGAAACGGACCACAATGTTGGGTTCAGAACGTCCAAAATAGTTAAAATACATTATTTGTTTACTTTATTTGGACTTCGTTTGACTGGTTTTTGAACCTGGGGCAATTTCATAATTTCTGTATTTAAATATTATTAATTTAATATTAATTGATTTTAGATTGGGCCACAGTGGAATTCCGCAGAAGTTCTGGGGTCAAAAGGTAATTATACGGACTTCTGGTCTGAACCAGTCGGTTCAGTTTCAAACTAAATGAACCGGTCCGGTTTTGACTGAACTAGGTGGTTTAATCCAGTTTAAGACGTAATGATGACATCATCATGACGTCAGCCATATTCTTTTGAATTTGTAAAACGTCGTCGTTCCAATAATTCGGTGGCCCTCCCGTCGTTTAACACGTGTCCCGAGTTAACCCGTCTGTCTCGATTTAAATTGCGAGTCAACTCGGTCGTCTTCCTCCTTCGACACTCACTGTAACCCTAATTCTTGGTTTCATTTTTCTCTAATTTCATGCGTATTGAAGTACTGATTCCCTCTGTTATTGTTTCTAAACGATTTCTAATACATCAAAGAATAGTTTAGCATTGGTCTAGGGTTCTAGTTTGTGCTCCTAGTTGTGTTTTGGAAAACGATAATCAAACCTGCCACTTGACCTGCAACTCGACAATAAACCTTCATCTCACCACCATTTTTAATGGGGTTTGGTTCTACGTGATCCTTAAGGCATGTAGTTTCAGTCCCTATTCTCAAAATCGCGCCTAAGCGTCTAAAACTAGAATTGAGTTTTGTGACCGAAACCTGCAACTAAGGTTTTGGGGTCAAATCTTTTAGGTTTTGGATTGTGTACTAGTGTTTTGGGAACCCTAATGAGGTCTAGTTTAAGCCCCAATACACAAATTTACGTTCGGTTCAAACTAAATCAGACATGCACTTGAAATTTTAGAATTTTTGTTCCAACTATAACTCAGATTCTCTCACTCGATTTCAAATGGTTTTCATTCATTTCTTTTGAAATTTAAAGCTTACATTATACATAATAAGATCCTACTATTGCATGCTTTTAAATCTAAACAAATTAACACAATTCAACCGAAATTTACTTGTTTACTGTTTCTCAGAATTTTCGTTTTCTTCAGTTTCTTCCTCCTTCAGACTTTCTCTCTCTTTCTTTGAATTCTAGTTCTCTTCTAATTCCAATGTTCAGAGACTCTTAAGCATATATATTTTGATGGTCTAAGCAACACGTATGTTGCATGCAGCATTTTGGAGGCATGGCTGTGCCACCTGTTGGCAACCATTGTTGCATGGTGTACACCTCACATGGCTGCCATTTTTTTATTTTCCATATGGAGAACAGTTGTATGACTTGTGGGAATCCACCGATTCTTTCTCCTTTTCATATCTTCTTTTTATTTTTTCAATTTTACTTATATTGTACACATAGTTTGATACGTATATATTTAGATATATTGACTTACCCATGTGTATAAATTTATATACATTTTGGTTAGCCACCAATTAATTCACATGTATTTTTTTACATTATATTATTATTTAACTATACCAATCCAATCCCATTAATTCATGTATATTTTAATCATGTTAATTCATGTATATTCGTATGTATATTATATATTTTTATATTATACATGTACATATTTAGATATTTGGTTACATATTTAGATATTTGCTTACATATTTATTAAAAACAATTTCATATTCATTCTTAATGGAATCAACAGAAACATGTTGGTGATTGCAATGAAAATGTTATATAGTTGTCCTGAATTTCCAGGACTTTTACTGAAAGTTCCCGTAGCGAAGTGCGGAACCGTCTTCGTTATGGTACTTCGTTGGGTCGGGGTGTTACATGTCACGACCCAAAACCCACCCTGTGTGGACCTCGTATCGCGACCACCACCCTTCGGCCGAGGCCTTAGGGTAAGGCTCACATAAGCAACAGTATCAGATGGTGGTGAGGCCTGTGGTTGCGAAAGAACATCCATCCTGTACTGTCGCTCTTCATAGCGATACACATGATTATACATTCAGAGTATAAATAAAATTCTAAATTGTTATACATATTACATATCGATTGCCTCTCGGGCTTAAGTACATATTTTTCCAAAATCTACTACGTCAAAATTTGACCATCTATGGGTCCTAGTACTTCCCAAAATTCCTTGATCATATTAGAGCCACTAGTCGTTATCCCCAAATGGAGCAAGGCTCTCATTCATCATCGTTACTTGAAAAAATGTTAGGGAATGGGGTGAGCTTCAAGAAGCCTAGTGAGTAATTCCAGCATTTGTCATGGGGTTTCAATTGGCAGTGGTTTCGTACATGAGAGTTTATAAAATACTCACTACCAATTGCTCGTATATTTTGAACATAGAGTACATGCATTCTTCATAACAGATAGCTTTGAAACATTTAAAGTATTCAAGCTAAACACATATTACTTCAAATAGAGTATATGCACTTCAAAACATATAAACATGCATAGTGAAAATGGGGGTAAAACCTACTTCTATTTTAAAAAACGTTTGTAATACTTTCTCTTTGATTAGGTGTAATCTGTTTCAAACTAGACTTTCGTTTTACTTATACGTGGAGATATCTCATTGCTTGAGGGATTAGATCCTGGTACCGAGCATTTCATATGAGAGGTCAAGTGAGTTCCGAAAAAACCCAAAATCCTAACTATGTGGTTTTTGACAGGTCAATTGAGTTTTTGAAGAAACCCAAAATCCTGCTTGTGTGCTTATGCACTGTTATCTTGTAAAACATTTATCACATGGCTTCTTCACATAGATACTTTTCATGAGTATTTAAAACATGTAACATATAACTTCTACAATAGGACTTCAAATACTTGGAATAATCAAATTCAGAATATTTAAAGAAATTGGCATTTTACTCAGACATGCTAAATATTTCCAAGAAAAACTGTATATAAAAATATTTACTGAGCATGTCATAACAGGATGTATAAAAACAAGAATACTTTAAAGTAGGAATCGTGTAAAGACTGAATTTTATATTCAAATGCTTCCCATCACTTAAACTTAGAGGATCATTCAAAATCCATGGAGTTAAATCTCCACTTCAAATGCAAGGTTACTTACCTTATACTTCTGGGTCGGCACTATTGACGTGCCTTTCCCTTTCCTTTGTAGTTCCTAAAAATAATAGAGAAAGAGTTTATTAACTTCCCAATCACCTCAATATCTCTTACTGATGCTCTTAACTTATGCTTATATCCTAATTTTATTTTAGGCTTAGTCCTTCTAAGTATACACTTCTAGTAGCTTCGTTAAATTTTAAAGTTTGATTCCATTACGTTACATTTTTACGTGTCATATTTTTCCATATTTCATTCATAATATGGACCTTACCATTGAGTCCGGAATGTCGAAGAAAGTCAATTTAGACCCTCTCGGACTTTCATTTAGCTTTAGGGGTATGAGGGGTAATTTGGTCATTTTATACTTTAACGCGTCTTAATTTTTTAGAGTCTTGTCTTGAGAAATGGATCCCACCATTGGGTCCAGAACATCCAAAATAGTTAAAATATACTATTTGTTTACTTTATTTGGACTTCGTTTGACTTGTTTTAGAATTTGGGGTAATTTCATAATTTTCCTATTTAAATATTATTAATTAAATATTAAAATAATTTCTGTTGGGCCATAGTAAAATTGTTCAGAAGTTCTGGGGTCAAAATCAAATTTTTCTAGCTTCTGGTCTAAACTAGTGGGTTTACTAAGTAGAACCCTAAACCGGTTTATTGAATCACTTAACCGACCAGTTCAGTTCATTCCCACTGAACCGTTTGAAACTAAATTCAAAACGGCGACGTTCAAATAATGCAGTGGCTATCCCGTTTTCTTACACGTGTCCTGAGTTAACTCATCTGACTCGATTCAAAACGACAAGTCAACTCGTTGTCTTTTTCACCATTTTAACCACTGTTGCCCTAATTTTTGGGTTTCTTTCCTTCCAATTTTGTGCGTTTTTAATCACTGGTTTTCTCTGTTATTGGGTGATATGTGTTCCTAGAGGGTTGGCCAATCTTTTGGCATTCATTTAAAGCCCTAAAACTAACTCCAACATTCGGTCTAAGACTTGACACCCAAACCCGTAACTCCATAATAAACCCTCATTTCAACACCATTTTTAGTGGGGTTTGGTTCAACGTGACCTCCATGACATGGGGATTCAATCTCTATTCTCAAAAGTAAGTCTAGAAGTCTAAAACAAAGACAAGGTTTTATGACTGAAACTTGCAACTTAAGTTTTAAGGTTCATTCTTTGAGATTTAGGGTCGCGGTCTAGTGTTTTTACGGTATTGTGATGGTCTGCTTTAGGTTCCAACACACAAATTTGGGTTTGGTTTACTTTGATTCAGACCTGCACTATCATTTTTGAATTTTTGTTCAACTTGTCATTCTACATTTCTTACTCGATCCTACACGATTTTCAGTCACCATTTTTGCAAATTAAAGCTTATATCATGTAGATTAAGACCTTGTATTTGCATGCTTTAAATCTAAGATGTAATAGAAAATAATTCAACCAAAATTTACCTGTTTGACTATTTTTTTCATAATTTCTTTCTTCCTCACTTCTTCTGCGCCCTAGGTTCCTATTCTTTTTCTCAACTTCTTCTATGCATGATTCTCTTTCTCTCTCTCTCCCTCTCTCTCTCTCTCTCTCTCTCTCTCTCTCTCTCTCTCTCTCTCTCTCTCTCTCTTTCCCGTTTGATTTCCTTTCTACACCGCCCTTGAAGTCGGAGGTCATTGCCACCTGTTGGCCTCCATGTTTGCATGAAGAACACATCACATGGCTGCTGTTCATTTCATCTTCATATGGAGAACAGCTGCAACCACTAATTCTCTCTCCTCAATCCTCATTTCCTATCACTTCTTCTAATCTCTTCTACTATTTTTTTTTTTATTTCTCTTCATTTTATTTAATTTCGTTATTTTATTTTTTAGTTTTTCTATATATATATATAGCAACATAGCATGTATATGTGCATGTTTATATACATACTTATATGCTACTTAATGCATTAGCACATGTGTATGTATATATATAATCATATATATATATATATACACTTATATTTGTATTTTATTTTATTTTTTTTCTTTTAATTATCATTTATTTATTTTCACTTGTTAATTAGACATAATATTTATGTCTAAATTATAATCGTAATCAAGGGTTGGCAGTTGGCATGAAAGCATACAATTTCAACGGAACCAACAGAAACAGGTTGGTGATTGCAATGAAAGTGATGTGTTAGGATTTGAAACTGACCTCGTTACTTAAGGTCTTGGTCACTAATTAATATTTAGTGATTTACTGATTCTTAGTCGGGTTGGGGTGTTACACTAGAGAAGGCGACTAGAATCCTCGTCGGAGAAGTAGGGAAGAAGAACAGTGTTGGGTCGATTCAGGTTACGGGTGCGGGTCAGAACTGGCCCAAGAGCAAAAAGGGTAAGTTAAAACTACGTCTTTTGGGGCATTTAGTTTTAAATTAAAAGAATTTTGGTCTGTTTGGCAACAAAGATAAGAACCCCAAATTTGATAATCTTTACGAGATTGGAATATCCTATCCCTGTTTTATTCATTGTTCGTGTTTGGCAACTTGAAAATCAGAAAAATAAAAGGAGTTGCAGCTCCCCAAGCTCAAACCTCTAACCTAGCGCATGTGAGAAACTTAACCCCAAACACGTGGCCATTGTGTCAGCTTCACGCATGTGAACATTATTAACAGAATACATGTAACACCCCGACCCGAAATGTAACCCTAGATCCAAGGTAAACCGGGTCAACTGATGTGAGAACTGACTTGTAACCCAAACATGTATTGTAATGATAGATGTACAGTTTTAAACACACACGATGATGTCGATCACACGAATAAAGCTACAACCAATTCTGAGTACCCCGGGATCACCCATACGAGGGACCCAACAATATAGGAAAACGTGTACGCAGATACGTACATGCACAGACGTACGTACACAATATATACACGTATGCATATATGAGTGTGTAAGTATATATATATATATATATATATACAAGAATACATATAATAATAAATCTATATATACATGAGTATATATATGTGTTTATATAACAATATATATATATGGTGTACAAGGTATATATATATATATGTATTATAGTATATATATATATATATATAATCTGATTATATATATATATACATGCATGTTTCCATGCAAGAGGGGGAGGAAAAGGATTGCCGGTAGAGGTGATGAGTGTTATGGGTGAGGTGTACGTGTGTCAGTGTGTGTAGTTGTATATAATATACATGTATATTACAAATATCATGAAAGAATTTAAGATTGAAAACTTAAAGAAATTAGAAGAAATGAAATATCAAGGGATAAGTCAAAGAAGAGAGGTCGGCAATATGTGTGTATCAGTGTGTGTGTGTTATATATTATATGTATATAATACAAAATTTCCTCAAGCAATTAAGAGCTTGAGGTTAGGAAGTCAAGAAAAGTGGAAAGGAAAGAAAAGAAAAGGGAAAAAGAGATGAAAGAGAGGAAAGGTGGTGAGATTTTTCTTATATCTATCGGTTGAGGATATTGTGAAATTCAAAAGGAAAAACAAATAATTGAGATTGTTTAAAGGTTCAGAAGTGGAATAGGAGGAAGAAGAGGAAGAAACAGAGAAGAGATGTGTGGATATTACGAGCCAAAAGCTCAACCCAGGTGAGTGAGATTTTGATTCTGTTTTTTAAATTTCAAAACATATATGCTTAGTTTAGATATAGGGGTTTAAAGAGCATGAAATAAGGTTTTGTTTTCAAAAAGAATGAACTGATTTGGTCCAAAAATGGGGTAGAAAAATGCGGTTACAAGTTGATAGTCATAATTGGCCATTTGTTATTTCATGTGTTAAACTAAAAAAAAAAATGGGAATTTGTTCCCTTGAAGTGCAGAAAGAAAGTAGGAAGAAAGTGAGGCCAATTCAGTGAAAGAAATAGCATGAAATTTGAAAACTTACCTTGGCCAGAAAAATGGGGTCTCACCGGAGACCTATTATTTGTCCATAATTTGTGAAGCTTGAGAAGGTTGTTCGATAAACCGAATATAGGATTGGAATCCTTTAGAAAAAGGGGACTGAACCACATTAAGTTTGGTCAGAAATATGATCGGGAATTATCACCGGTGCCGGAGGGGACGACGGAACCGCACCGGAGAAGACAATGAGCAGTAATGTTGAAACTACGTCGTTTGGGCCTACTTTGGTTCAAAACTACGTCGTTTCTAATGTGTTATATTTTAAATTAAAAACCTAATTAGATTGATTGGTTACAGAGTTAGGAAGGCTAATTTATTAACTCTAATTTGGACTAGATATCCTATCCTAGGTTAAAGGAGTTGTCCACTGTTTGGATTATAAATAATTAGAAGAAAAATAGGGGAGCAGTCCCCCCAAAGTTTCGAACCTGAGACACATGAGGGAAAATGATCCTAAGCCATGTGTGGAAGCCACTGTGCCACCATGGCACACGTGTTCTATAATTGCCCAAATAATATATAATATCATATTAGATTATTTAATTAATTAAATTAAAGACAATAAATCCGATGTCTAAATAAATCAAATGAATAGTCAGTTTTTATTGTTTCAGGAATTTCGGACTCAACAGTGGAGTCCAAATTATGAAAATAGGTCCCAAAAAATAAAGACACAAAAAGTGAAAAATGACCATTTTGCCCTTGTCAGTACAAAAGTCCGAATGAAAGTCCGTAATAGTCTTAACTGACTTTCTTTAATGTCTCGGACTCAATAGTAGAGTTCATTTTAGTAAATAAGATACTTATAGTAACAATGTATAAAATTTGATGAATAGCATTAAACTGAGACACATTCCCTAAATAATAGGAATGTCAAAAAGGAAGGGGAAGGAAGTCTGATTTGCTTAGTATTTCGATAAGAGTAAGTAAAATCTAATCTTTGCATGTGGCAAAGTTTCTAGCCATGTCACACAGTTGTTGTTGTTACTACCAAACTTGTATTCCTTTATACATTCAGATATTATTAATTCACATTACAATATTTATTTTGGTTGTGAATACTGTTGATTTGAATTCTATATGTTGATTATGTGATTATTACACATCTTTGTGTTGGGCCTGAGAGGCAATAGTTTTCTGTGTGAGAACGGGAATTATTCCACATTTTTATACTTTGTGTGAAAATTATGATCTTGATATATTATTCATACCCGGAATTGTGGTCAGGTCACAATGTCCATCATATTCAGGATAAAGCGTTCCAGGGGGACGAAATATAAAATATGAGCTCCTAATGCTATTCATATGTCCGTAAGTTAGCATACCTGCGGGGACACCTGAAAAGGGTGTGGAATAGGCATATTGATAGGGTATGCCGGGCCCTATTGGATTCTATCCACTACTATTTTGAGGCTTGAAATCTATTATTGTTTTCATTGAATGATCATGTTTACATTTCAGTCAATGATCATATATTGCCAAAGCATTTGTTATATTTGAGTAGCTATCTATTATTGTGGCAGTACATTTATTGATAGGCCAAATCCCTGTTGTTGATTTACTTATATACCTGATATCGTTGGATATCCATTATCTTTGTTGATCATGGGATGTGCCTTAAACCCGAGGGGTCAGTTCAGTTGACTCACATTCTGTGACTTGTTATTGTGACATCTCATTTTCTTGATTGGCTGTCATATTGGCATAACCTTGTTATCTTGGTTACGGACTTTCTTTTATTGACTTTGACCTATGACAGAGAACAGAGATTTACTTACTAGGCTAAGTTAGCTCATTCTGATTTATTCTAACTATTTCAAGTAAGGATGCCACATTTTGAGAGTAGGGATTAAGATCTTGAATGGGAGTAGAGTGGTTGTAGATATAAATGCTGCGAAGATATTTTGGCAGTGAAGTATAATACTTGTCCTATGTTCTCCCATTACCCCACGTCTTGGGGGTAGTTGTATTTAGAGTTTTTGGATCTGTATAATTAAGAACTCTAATATTATAAATGCAAAAATTTTTATTAAGTCTTCAGCTGTATATTTAATTACTGATTGTATGTTAATAACACTCATATATAATGTTAAGTTAAAGCTAAAAGAAAAGGATCTGGTTCGGCAATTGAGTTAGGCCGGTGTTGCGATGCCAGATCCGTACAGGGTGGATTTAGGGTTGTGACAATATATATATATATATATATATAATATTAATTAATTTAAATTAATTTAATTATGGTAAAATGTTCCGTTACCCAAACAAAATAAAAGGTAGTGTAACCTGACTTTTTCTAACATTCTAGACCCAATGGCAAGGTCCATTTTACAAGATAGAATCCTAAAAATTAAGACACGTAAAATATAAAAATTACCATTTTACCCTTAATGATGCCCGAAGCCAATTAAATATAAAAAGTAGTCTATGTTGACTATTTTGGACGTTTCAGACTCAATGGTGAGGTCCATTAAGCTCAAATAAATTCTGAAAAATATGAAACAATAAATGAGGTAATACCCATTACATCTCGAGTATTAATTTAACTATAAAATGAATTTAGAAAAACAAGGCGGGACCTAACTTAAAGTTTAAGGCTACTAAACCAACGAATAAATCGTTAAGGAAAATTTAGTTACAAAGAAATAATAAGTGGCCAATAGTAATGCCTCAGTTATGTTCTAATATGAAGTTATGTGCATTTGATTTATGAATCTAGGAACTAAAGACAAGGAAAAAGAGATTAAGGAAACAGATTAAAAAGTTGAGGTGAGTAATCCCATATCCTAGATTAGTGTTGTTTATCTCCTGTTCGAAATGCTAAATTTATTTTGGGAGTAATCTTGTGCCCTGAATCAGTGATGTTTTATCTCTGTTTGAAAATGCTTAATCCATTTTTATGAGAAATCTTATACTTTGAATCAGTGAATTTTTATATCTGCTCAAATGTCTATTTGCACTTTATGAAATATCCAAGAGCTATGATCTTCATGTCTATATTTTGAAATCACGTTCATATGTACTGATTTGAAAAATGTCTGTAAACCATGGCACCCCTTCAATGAAAAAAATGATTTGTGTGAACCAATTTTGACTGCGCAACCTGAATCATACTTGTTTTGAATTCGATCATGTGTTTGTCCGAGGCCTACCCATGTGGCGCTCTATCTCTTGATGAGATTTACCCACATGGTGCTTTGACTCGATTCTTGTGTCTACACGAGGTTTACCCATGTGGCACTCTGACTCTTAATGAGACTTACCCACATGACGCTCTGACTCGTTGTGGAATTCATGTTTAAGACTTACCTACGTGGCGCTCCAACTCTTGATGAGATTTATCCAAGTAGTGCTCCGACTCAATATTTGATTCTTTGATGTGTGTAATATGTGTCTGTTATCTGTCTCGTGTGATCCGCTATTCGATCATATGTTTGTCCAAGGCCTACCCATGTGGCGCTCTGTCTCTTGATGAGACTTACCCACATGGTGCTTTGACTCGATTCTTGTGTCTACACGAGATTTATCTATGTGGCACTCTGACTTTTAATGAGACTTACCCACATGACGCTCTGACTCGTTGTGGAATTCATGTTTAAGACTTACCTACGTGGCGCTCCAACTCTTGATGAGATTTATTCACGTAGTGCTTCGACTCAATATTTAATTCTTTGATGTGTGTAATATGTGTCTGTTATCTGTCTCGTGTGATCCGCTATTCGAAATCAGATTTCAAAAGTACCCTCTCGTGTGCATTTGTTATTCGATATTATGTTATCCGTTTTGCATTAATTATTTGAACCATTTTTTAAGAAATGCATGTGTTTTTATACGTTTTGTGAACGACTCTACATCATCTCCTTTGTATTTTGATATACGAATTGTGTTATTGAAAATGACATGTTTTAGAATTGCATAAGTTATATCTGATTGAACCTTCAGTATGTTTTATACATGATTCGTTTTGAAAATGTGCTTTAAGATATTTTTGTGTATATGTTATCTATTTGAAGAAACTTGGTGCCCATGGTATTTTGTGCAAGACTCTGCCTTTATAAAACCTATGACAGGATGCAGGAATTACTCACGAGCTTAGTGAAGCTCACATGGATTTATCCAATATATTTCAGGTAATTGAATTAGTAGAGAGGTAGAAAAGTCTACACAGAATAGTCGAGAGCATGAATGCAATGGATGTTTTGTATAAGGATCTTAGTTGGATGTGATGTGAAACCTTTTTGGTAATCACATGATGTATTTTTAGGCTCAATGACAAACTAGACTTTTGGGAATTAGCATTATGTACCTTTTGTGGACACCTATATGGTTGTGAATATAAATATTGACGAATTATGATGATGGTGAACACGAAGATTTTACCTTGAGTATCCTTCATAAATGATTGGTGTTGAATTGGTTATCATATGAGTTCCATATGTAGCTTCTGCATTTAATATCAAAAATTATTTTTTTCACTGACCCCTAATCTTCATAGGGTGGGTTTTGGGTTATGACAGTTTGTTTGAACGAACCATAATTCATTCGAACGAGCACTAGTTCGTTTAAACGAACAAGGAACAAATATGAATCGAGCACAACTCTAAGGTTGCAGCTCTTTGTCTAATATGGAACCTTCGAACGAATGAAAAATGAACGTTTCTATTGTTCGTTCGAATGAGCAACAGAGAGTTGCTCATTCTTGCTTGTCTTACGAACTGAAATTTTCCCTTTAGGATTTTAAAGATGCATTTTGGAAAAATTGAAACACAACCACAAGTCAATCACATACATAATGTTATGATAAAAACTATATGCGATGCATGCATAATGTGAATGTGTGAGATCCAAATCAAATACAAAAGTCAAATAAACCCTTCGAGAGCCAAGTCAATCGGTAGTGATGCATGATAATGTATCTTGGACGAATTTTTAGAAAAATAGGCATTGAAGTACTCACTTCTAGAACTTATTTAAGGATTACACATAAAGCACATTTTGTCAAACCGGATTAGCCAATAACAATATCAGACCCTATGGTCCTAACAAAGATTGTTGACCAATAAATGACAAAGTCCATTAAGCTAAAGGATTTTACTCATGCTTCAAGGCTCAAATCAAATCAAGTGCAATGCTCTTATGATGAATAAAGCAAATGGACACACTCAAGCCCAAGGAATGAAGACAAGTTAAGAGAAGACTTTTATAATTTTTCCTATTTTGGATTTTGAGTGATTTAGGATTAGATTGATCATTGGTCGTAAGCTTTTACCATTTAAAATGATCAACTGACTAACCTCAAATGATTTTCAAAACACAACATTTCTATACGTTAAGTTTTGAAAGATCAAAAGGTTTTGATAAAAGTACACTAAGAAAAATAAGCAAGAAGGCATTAATTGTCTAAACCAATCGACCAAGTTAAAGAAGTCGATTGATTCTTAAAGCTTATTGTTAATGTCACGACCCTGAAACTCGCCTCGTGTTGATTAAAGGATTCGCGACCACCACCATTTGGCTCGGGGGCCGTCAGGTGGACTATGTAAGCGGTGGTGCTGGATGGCGGTACGATAGGGCCAGGATTGGCAATTGCGAAAGCTTGATAGTTTTTCTCTTACTATTCGCACACCCGCCTAGTACCGTTGTATCTTCTTCTTCGAAGTGATAAACAAATATCATACATTCAAAACATACTAAAAACTTTTTAAAGTTATACAGATTACATTTCTGTTTGTCCTTCGGGGCTTAAGTACATAATTGTTCAAAATTACTAAAAAAAATTTGACCAACTATAGGTCCTAATACTTCAAAAAATCCCATGATCACAGTGGAGCGGCCAATCACCAATCCTCAAATTTGGCAAGGTTCTCATTCATCATCATCACCTAAAAATGTTAGGATAATAGGGTGAGCTTCAACAACCCCAATGAGTAATTCCAGTACCTTGTCATGGGTTTCAATTAGTAGTGGGTTAGTTATAATAAGAGAGTTTATAAAACATTCACTACCAATTGTTCGTATACTTAAAAACAGATAGCATGAAGCATTTAAAGCATTCAAGCTAGGCACATACTTCTTCAAACACAAGATATAGGAAACTTCAAAACACGTAACATGAAGCATTTCAAAGCATTTAATTGAATAGATATTTCACGTATATAGAGTATAAGGGTTTTCAAAACACGTAATACGAAGCATTTAAAGCATTCAAGTAAGGGATGCAATATGCAATAAAAACTTGTAACATATATGGAATAACCATTTGGTGGCCATAAATTTTTAAAACATTTACTTGTAACAAGATGCATAAAATCCTTTTTCTCGTATTTGACCCTTTGTTATTTTGAAAAACTGGGCCATTCCTTTTAAAACACTTCTTCTTGTAAATGAAGGTTCGAAAACCTTCTACCATTTCTTATGAAAACATGAAACTTTTGTTCATGAAAACAACATATTTAATCACATTTAGAAAATGGGGGATAAATCTGCTACCATTTCTAAACGTGTCATCTTTTCACTTTGATCAAGTGGAAATCCGTTTTGAACCAAATTCCAGTCTTACTTTTCGTGGAGATATCTCATGCCTGGGGGATCAGATCATGCTACCGGGTATTTTACTCGTATGTGAATCCCGAAAGGCTTCACGAACATGTTGTGCTTATGCACGTTTATCTTGCATTAGCAGTTCACAAATAAGAGGTTTGAAAATATTTCTTTTCAAATAGATGCTATTTAAAAGTATTTAAAAATAACCTCCCAGTGGATGCTTTACAAAAGCCTTTAAAATTTTAACTTCTTCAATAGATGCTTCTCAAAGAGCATCAAAATACATTTTGAAATAAATGTTTTTCATGTACATTTCAAATATGACTTCTTAAAAAATGTGCTTTTCATGAGGATTCAAAACATGGCTTCTTCAATAGATGCTTTTCAAAGAGCGTCGAAATACGGCTTCTTCAATTAAATGCTTTTCATGAGTATTTAAAACATGGATAATTCAATAGAGTTTTTAAATACTTGGAGGACATGACTTGAAACATTTAACACATGAGTTTTAGGGAATTAAATCATGATGTACAAAAATTAATTAAAACATAGATAGAATAAAAGACATTCATTTTCAAGAACCATTTAAATAAAATTGGCATTTACATGGACATGCTGAAATAAACGTATCAACTGTCAGCAATATCAAGAAGTGAATTTTGCTTGCCATGTTAGAATTTATAAATAGAACGGTAGTACATTGAAATATAAAGGATATAAATACAAGAATTTAGAATTTGAAATACTGCAGATATTTAACGTAAAAACATTTCAGAATATTTGAACTTCAAATTACTTCAGAATCCATGGAGATTAAAAACCTCCACTTCAAAGTACAGGATTACTCACCTTGTTCTCCCCGGTTAGCACTACTGGTGGGCTTTCCATTTTCCTTTGAAATTCCTAAAAATCAAATTCGTCAAGACTTCAATTAATTCTTCATTCACTTTAAATCATCCTTAATTTGATGCTTTTCATTAAATTTTGACCTGGAGTATCCTAATTTCCTAGGTTTGATCTTACCCATTTTAAACTAGACTACTCGTGGTAATTTAACAAATTTTATTTTTCTCGTGAATTATTTTTTTAGTACCTATTTTGGTATTATGGACCTCACCGTTGAGTTTGGAATGTCGAAGAAAGTTAATTTAGACCCTCTCAGTTTTTTATTTGGTTTTGGGTATAGTAGGGGTAATTTGATAATTTACACTTTTACGTGTCTTAACTTTTAGAATCTTATCTCGTAAAATGGACCCCGCTGTTGGGTCCGAAAGGTTCGTATTAGTCAAAATAGATTATTTGTTTATTTAATTTGGACATCGGATTATTTAACCATTATTAAATTAAATTAATTATATAATTATATATTTTATATATATTTTTTATGTTGATATTAATCAACATAAACAGTGGTGGCTCAGTGGTCTTTGGGGCTGGGTTTGGGTTCACAGTGGTAGGGGTTGCAGGTTCGAACCAGGGGAGCTGCGGCTTCGCTTTTATTTTTTCTGATTTTCCCTCATCCAAACGTTGGACAATTAGGCTAAACACGGATGTGATATCCCCATTTCTGATTTTCAATTCCTTATGGCTGTAACCAAACAGTCGAATCTCAGTTAAAATTTTTTTTAAACCCTTTAGCCTCAAAACGACGTAGTTTTGGCCTTACCGTTTTTGCGTCCGGTTGGGTCCCAACCCAACCTAGGGTCCAGTCTGACTAGCTTAAAACGACCCTGCTTTTCCGGTCGTCTTCTCTGGTAAGATTTTGGCGCCGGTCACCAGAATTGCAGATTTCTTTTTCATTTTCCTTGTAATTCTGACATCATTTTTTAGTGTTTTTTGTATCAAATTAATCCTAAACACATCAAGGACTCATTTGGGATGGTTTTTAAGCTTCAAATCTTTCATTTCCGACACACCCACCAATTTTTTGGCCATGCACCGGTAGCCAAAAAAAAGGCTACAAAATTAGTCGTTTCTTGACCATTTTCTGTGCTTCAAAGTGCGTTAGAATCCTCGAGACAGGCCCTTTCATTTTTCATTCAAAAAAATTAGTTTGGTATGATTTCTACTCTAACTGTTTTGGGCAGCCATGGTTTTTTTCTAACCTTT
This sequence comes from Nyssa sinensis, assembly GCA_008638375.1. Taxonomy (NCBI): domain Eukaryota; kingdom Viridiplantae; phylum Streptophyta; class Magnoliopsida; order Cornales; family Nyssaceae; genus Nyssa; species Nyssa sinensis. Next base: position 24,246,601 of record CM018039.1, on the reverse strand, counting down.
TCCTACTGGATTTCACATGAGTTTAATACATATGATGTGAAATAAAATAATAGACTGAGTTTGGTACTAACCTTAAACGAAATTTTCCTTAAACTTGAATTTCTTCCTTCATTTCAATGACAGCCGTTTCTCTCTCTCTCTCTCTCTCTCTCTCTAAGTTGGTTGCTGAGCTATACACTCAATTACATATGTGTACATATATATAATAATAGGGATGGTTCTAGAATGTTGAATCAATATTTGCTGCAATATATATATATATATATATATATATATATATTTAATGGTACCAATCAACTACTCCCCCATCCCTCTAACTATTCCTTAGCAGGTTCTAGATTGTCCTTCCTGTCCTTCCCATTTCTCTATTTCTTTCTCTTCTACTGAAACATGATTGCTGCCGTACCTTTTCATTTTCCTTGTCATATATATATATATATATATGTATATATGTATATTTTACACACTTGTTGTACATTGTACACACATATATCTTATATCTTGGGCCATGCTACTTGGCAGCTTCCACACACACACACACACAAATATATATATATATATATTGTATTTTTCCTTATGCACTTGAATTTATTATTTGCTTCTTCATGTATTGATTTTATAAATCGTAGTCTTATTTTTGGATTTATTTTATCGGAGTCGACCTCGTTATTTTAAGGTCTCAAAACTATTTTTGAAATTATCGTTTGTTCCCGATTGAATTTTCTTAATTATTCTATTAAGGGTCACTAATTAATAATTAGCAACTTAATTATTATTTAATTGGGGCCGGGTGTTACGGTTACATTTATCAACCAGTCGACCAATTCCAAGAACCAATTGACTGAGTGGCCTTTTCATGAAACAACCCGAACATACTGTCCAATACAGACAACCCAAAAGTTGAATCAGTCGACTATTTTTCAAAGGCTAAAATAGTGTACATCGAAACCAATCGATTGATTGTTCTTGAACAATTGAATCTCAAATACTTTAGACAATTCAATTGATCTAATCGGTCGACCAGATCTTAATGTAGTCGACTGGTTGATGATTTAGTCAACTAAATTTGTCGATTTGGTACTTTAAAATTCAAATTTTGAACAGGCTAAAAAGAGAGGAATGACTCTTTTTTAAAATGCAATGGCCAAATTATTTTAAGGGCTATAAATAGAGGTTCTTTAAAGCATTCAATGTTATCTCTTTACAATCTTACACTTTTACATCTCAATTCTTAGCTTTGGGTCTGACTATTGAAAACCTAGATCTAAAAGTTCTACTCATCTTGAATACTTTGAGCTTATACTAGATCTATTTATAGAGAATGAGTATATATTGCACTAATCTACTCTTGAAGAGAGTGTTTATTGATAAATAAACTTTGAATATTTTCATTGCGGTGAGATTTGAGGGTAGGTTCTACCCTTGTGTGGCAAAAATGGGTATTTTGCTGAGAAAAGAGTAAGGAGCTCTTGTTGTAAAGGTTTAACCTTTACCTGTAAGGAGATTAAGATAGTAGAAAAACTAAAGTGGGGATGCTTGATTTTAGGACATAGGAAGTTTTTTGAATCTCGTAAAAATTGTTGTGTTTGCTCCATGTTTCTCTCTTTACTCTTTTATATACTTATGCATTTTCAGCATGCATTTTTAAAATTTGTAAAGGTTGTTAATATTTTCTAAATACCCTATTCACCCCTTCTAGGATAAATATCTGGACAATAAGTGTAACACCAAGATAGGAAATCGTGAAGGCTTTATAAAAGTTAATCTGGATCAAAAGTTAACTTTTAGCCCTTAAGGCTTCACACTTGTTTACTAAGCAAAACTTCTTTTCTAATCTACTATCTTGCTTCTCATTCCCTATCCTTGGGTTCATCTCTTCAAAAAAGTGTAATAGAAATGGTGTGAGCTTCACTAAGCTTAGTGAGTAACTTTGGTGCCTATTATGGGTTTTCACAATTAGAGTAAGCATTTCCATGGATATCAAGACAAGATGTTTTCAAAGATAAAATATTTCACAAATATTACTACTAATACACAAGACATATTAAAATAAATTTTGTGGCAAAATAGTAATAAACACAGTTTATGCCAATAAATATACAAATTAAAATAGCATAATGTAAATAATTTATGCCTTTCATGACAAACAAAACCGAGTTGAGTTGAACTAAGCTAAGGTGGTCTTGTAATAAGACCGTCACATAAAGTGATACACATAATTTAGAGACCTCATTGCCTTTTAAAGGCCTGCTAGCTAAGAAATCCCCTGGTAAGGACATATCAAGAACATAACCGAGGTGTCATGTGATAACATGTATAAAAGATTCTGATAAACAAAGCTATCCATGGGTTTCTAATGCATATATCAAAACTGAGTTCTAGAACAAGCATGCCCGAAGATTCACAACATAATGCTTGATAGAGTATTTTTATTTAACAAATCAAGTGGTCTATCAAAACATTCACAAATTAATGCATTTTTAATAAAGGCACCAATCCCAAGGTACAAGGTTACTCAACCTAGGTCTAGAATCTTATTCCTAATTCATTTTCTTTATCAAAGGTTCTTATAGCACAAATTAGATTTCCATTTAATACTTGATCAAAGCATCACTTTACTTAAAACATAATTTTTAGGATGTTTTAGCTTAAAAATCTTACGGAAGTCCTATTTCTATTTTTTTGAGTTCATATTGTAGCTTAATTAGGCCTTTAGGACATATTTGTAATTCTATAATTCATGTATCATGTTTTTTAGAGTCAAATTTTCTAAAACAGACTCCACCATTGAGTTCAAAATGTCAAAAAGTCTTATGTTAACCTTTTTCGGATCCTAAATAGGCTTTAAATTACTCATTTTATGCATAGGGATGTAATTGAAATTTTTTTATTATTATTTAGAGGGGCATAATTGAAATTATTTTTAAAAAACTAGGGTTGTTTTGCAACTTGGACAAAATTCGAGGTGATTTTATAATTTTCATAAGTCCAAGGGTTGAAATATAAAATTTTAACATTTTTGGGGCAAAAAGGTGATTTTCAAAAATTATTTGGGGTCAAATTAGAATTAACAGAAAGTACAGGGGTCGAATTAAAACTTTTAGAAATTGAATTTCTTATCCTAGTTTCCAAATAGAATTATTCCCAATTTCTTCAGGATATTTGGGATAAAGATATAATAATTTCAGTTGGATATCTTTGTTACCAAATGGTCCAAAGGGGATTACATAACCTCAAACAATGTTATTTTAAGCATCCTACGTCTAAATGATTACGTGTCATTCAGTGAGCCAACTCGCTGAATCATCAAGATGGTTCGACTCTACTCGGGCCAACTTGTCAACTTGATGAGTTGACTCGTCATCTTCCTCATTGTGAAGGTCACTATAGCACAAAAACCCTAATTTTTTTGGGTTGATTTTTATGCTTCATTTTCATTTTCTTTTCTACTCAATCTCTATAGCCTTTATGATCATCTGAATCAAGTTTTGATCAAATTAATTGATAGTAGCTCGATATATCTCAAGAAATCTGAAGTCCACTTATGATCTGCAATTCCATCGTAAATGGTTATTTCTCAACCAAAATGAGTGATTTTCATTCCTATCTTTTTCTTTTTCAATACTCTTTCATCCCATGTTCTCAAAACTATGTTTGGTGTTCATTTTAGGAAGAACCATTTTTGAACCCAAACCTGCAACTAGGACGTTCATGACCATTCTTACACCAAAATGAATGATTCTTCTTCCATTATTCACGATTTTGAATGGTCTAGAGGTCTTTGATGTCCATTTAGACATTTTGGTTCATTTTAAAATGACCCATACCTTGGTGGTGAAACCATGGCAGTTTCACAACCGATCGATAAAAGGTTTCCTTAGGGTTTTCCTTTCATTTTCTATGTTAGATAACCATAATAACAACTAAAATGAAGAATTAAACCAAAAATATTAAAGTTTTGACCTGATTTAGTTGCTTCTTGAGAATGAACCTCCCTTTCTTTCTTCACTTTCTCGTTCTCTATATCTATTGTTTCTCTCTCTCTCTCTCTCTCTACATATATATATATATATATATATACATACATGTTTTGGAGCTTTTGATCAGTGCTTTTGACTAAGGTTACAAAAAGCTCCAGAAATGAAAGAAGGAAAGCTTATATAGGGGTAATAGAGATAGGATTTCTTCTTGCATGCAAGACACAAGGTAGATGCATTCCTCTTCTTAAACCCTAGGGGGACACATCATACATGAGGTGTCTTCAATATGCAACAAAGAAGTTTCCTAAGAAGCTTCCTATTAGTGGAGTTTGGTGGAGAATTTTTTTGTATTTTATATATTTTTTATATATATGTACCATACATCACTTTACATCATACATATCATACACATACCATACTTACATACATTATTTGTGTATATTAATATTTTATATGATGTCATCGTACTATTCATGTATGATGGCATCTAATTTTATTGTCTAATTTCCTTTTAAGAATCAAAGTGTTTAGTGATTATTTAAGTGTATTTATGTCACATCCCAGATCCACTCTATGCGGAATAGGGATAATGACGGGCCAGTTAGGCACCTTATCATTATACTGACTCTCTTGTAGTATGTTAATGAGGTGACCAACCGAATGCCTCTTACTTGATATATATATTTCATGCATTAATGCTTCATAAAGTAGCGAAAACTGAATTATGATTGAGCATAACTAAACGTTACATTATACAATAGTGTCTGAATATTATATGTTACAAATTTCTTCTAGTTATTCTTCAAAAGGTACCAAAATTATCTGTAACGGCCCTGATCCATATGGCATGATATTGTTCGCTTTGGGTTGCACATAGCCTGGCCCGCACGGTTTTGTTCTTGGTGGGCTTGCCCCACCAAAAGGCCTCATACCATTGGAGAGCGACACCATACTTATGAATACTGCCACTTTCCCTTCCCCAAGCGATGTGGGATACCTCCTTCCCTCCTTTGGATCGCTGTTCGCAGTGAGGTTCTGGCTTTACACCTTACACTTCCGGCTGGGGCGCCTTCTGATACCATCTGTAACGACCCGATCCACATGGCATGATATTGTCTGCTTTGGGCTGCACATGGTCTAGCTTGCACGGTTTTGTTCTCGGTGGGCTTGCCCCACCAAAAGGCCTCATACCATTGGAGAGTAGTACCATACTTATGAATATCACCACTTTCCTTTCCCCAAGCGATGTGGGATACCTCCTTTTGTAACGGCCCGATCCACATAGCATGATATTTTTTGCTTTGGGCTGCACACGGCCTGGCCCGCATAGTTTTGTTCTTGGTGGGTTTGCTCCACCAAAAGGCCTCATACCATTGGCCGTTTTTCCCTTCCCTAGGCGATGTGGGATACCTCTTTCCCCCCTTTGGATCGTTGTCCGCAGCGAGGTTCTGGCTTTACACCTCACACTTCTGGCTGGGGTGCACTTTGATAGCATTTGTAACGACCCGATCCACATGGCATGATATTGTCCCCTTTGGGCTACACACAGCTTGGCCTGCACAGTTTTGTTCTTGGTGGGCTTGCCCTACCAAAAGGCCTCATACCATTGGAGAATGGCACCATACTTATGAATACCGCCACTTTCCCTTCCCCAGGCGATGTGGGATACCTCCTTCCCCCTTTTGGATCGCTGTTCGCAATGAGGCTCTGGCTTTAAACCTCACACTTCCGATTGGGGCGCATTCTGATACCATCTATAATGACCTGGGGAAGGGAAAGCGGTAGTATTCATAAGTATGGTGCCACTCTCCAATGGTATGAGGCCTTTTGGTGGGGCAAGCCCACCAAGAACAAAACCGTATGGGCCAAGCCGTGTGTAGCTCAAAGCAGACAATATCATGCCATGTGGATCGGGCCATTACAAATGGTATCAAAGCGCGCCCCAACCGGAAGTGTGAGGTGTAAATGTCACGCCCCGGATTTCCACGAACCTAGGGGTGAACGAAACAAAAAATTAAAAGAAACAATTAATTTCTAATTAAATAAATTAAATTAAAAATTCACTCATTATTTCCTCAAACCTTCCTCCAAGATTGAAATTAACGTTTGTTAATTGGCATGACAAACAAATATTCGAGTATTGCCTCAATGTCTCACCCAATTAATATTTAAAGTTATTTAAATCACATCCCAAAAGAGTTCTTAAAATAATCTTAAATCATCCCCAAAAAATTTAAATTAAACACTTGTTATATGACAAAAAAATATTTTAAAGTTACTTAAACGAATTTTTTTTTCCAAAGTTTTCAGTTCTACTTTTTTTTTTTTTCCACCCCTTGTCCAAGCCTTCTAAACCCTACGTTTTGATATATTTTTTTTCACTACTCTCAAAAGACCTTTACCCACCTATTTATTATTTAAGTTTTCCGGAAAATTGGGCATAACCTCCCTTGTTTTCCCCAAGTATTTCCTCACCTAATATCCATAAAATTTAAGAGTAAAAATTCATAAACATCCACCCTCACTCGGTGGCCACAATTTCCACAACTCAACATACATCCATGTAAGAATACATTTAAGGAAATATCATGCATTTACTTGGGTTTCAACCCATACAATTGAAAGTGGCCCAAGGCCTAATGTTTACAATTCTTTTTAAGTACAAAACTAAATAAATACTTCTCCAAAAATAATTACAACAAGTTGGGCTTATGCCCATACATCCAAAAAGTGCCCCAAGGGCTAAATCTTCAACACTATCCATTTCCTCCCACTCTTCAAGATTTAAACAAGTCTCAAGTGTCCGGGACCTTATCTGAAATATAATTCCCACGAATGGGTCAGCTCAACTGCTGGTATAATGTAATACTAAGACTATAAATAAATTTAAGGGCGTGGCATGTGCAAGTGTACATTCATTTCTACATGCCTCACTAATCAATCCATACAATGTATTGACAACATTCATAACGCATCCATACAAACTCTATACCACATCCATGAATTCATTAATACGACGTAACGAAATTATGCATGACACACCCATGCAACTCTATGCCATACCCATGTCAACTCTATGCCATGTTAACTCTATGCCACACCCATGTCTCAGTTTTACAGATCGCATCCGATGGTCCATCGAGTACCACACCTGTTTCACGGACCGCCCCCGTCGGGTCAATCAAGCATCGATACATGTCTCGCTTCACGGTTCGGACCCCGTTGGCATGAGAGTACCAAATGGTCAATTTTGGGTTTTTCACCACAGGATCTACACCCCCATAATGCATAGCACTTCGTGCTCAACTCACACCATGTGTCCAAGGAATTTCAACATGCCAAAATGCCATGATCTTCAACATGCAACTCTATGTGATAATTTATCAAACACGTGGTGCCCCTTTTTCAAGTCATGCCATTTATCCCACAAAATACATAACTTAAAATACCAAAACATCAAGCTCATCATATATATATATATCAAGGCTACACATATCAACAAATATTTAAGCCACAATCTCACAACTCCAATAATTCACAAAAAATATAAACATTCCATAAAGCACTAAAGCACAATTCATCACATGGTCCAAACCACAAGGTGTGTCAATAATTTCATGGGTTTACAACCCATGGCACAATTCTATCTATCAAATACACACCAAACAAAGCAAGAAATCACCCAAAATCAACAAGAACAAAAATACTCCTAAACTACCAACTCTAGGCTTTTCAAAGGAGCTACTTCCTAGGTGATCTACTAACATTAGATATGCATTTACAACAGTTTAAATACATGTAAAAACACAAAGGAACTTAAAGCTATTGCTAGCTTAGCACTACATCATACCTAAAATCAGTTTTTCTTGAACTACGGTGGCTGTGTTTTCTGGACTGCCAAACTGTTTGGTGAGAATATAGTACTCGTTGAGCTGAACACTTTCTCAGAAGGAAGTTCAGCCAAGTTCCAGATTAAAATGTGTGTTCCGGCAGCTTGAAAATGTGAAATTTTAGGGCTTTTCTCTCCCTCTCTCTATATGGACGAGATTTCTGAAATTTCAGAATGTATATGTGATAAGGATGGACTAGATGAGCTGTATTTATAGTGGGGAATCAAAGGGGCAAGGGAAAATTACCATTTTGCCCTTAATGAGGCCATGAACCCCGTTACTCTACAGCTCATTCCTAAATGCTTCAAATTGAAATTCTGGTTTATCCAATGTTCATAAAATTTTTTTAAATGAAAATTATTAGAAGAAAACATTTTCATTTGAGGTCGGCTTAGGTCCGTTCCACCCGGGTCACCCGTGGTACCCTTTTTGTCCAATTCCGGAAACTATTTCTGTTTTTGCTAATTTTCATACAGAGGATACCTCACATTATTTCAAGCACTTTACTCTTCTATGACACACTCTAATTATGTCTCTAAGTGGGTCGTTCGGTGAAAACAGTGCAAAAAAACGTTTTACCGGTAAAACTGGCAAAACTGCGCATGCAAAATGTCCTACCGAAAAAAATGAAAAATTTACCCTCATTTTTTTCAAATCTCTACAGTAAAGCCAGAACCTCATTGTGGACAACGATCCAAAGGGAGGAAGGAGGTATCCCATATCGCCTGGGCAAGGGAAAGCGGCGGTATTCATAAGTATGGTGCCGCTCTCCAATGGTATGAGGCCTTTTGGTGGGGCAAGCCCACCAAGAACAAAACTGTGCGGGCTAGGCCGTGTGCAGCCCAAAGCGAAAAATATCATGCCATATGGATCGAGCCGTTACAGATGGTATCAGAGTGCGCCCCAACTGAAAGTGTGAGGTGTAAAGCCAGAACCTTGCTGTGGACAGCGATTTAAAGGGGGGAAGGAGGTATCCCATATCGCCGGGGGAAGGAAAAGTGGCAGTATGCATAAGTATGGTGCCGCTCTCCAATGGTATGAGGCCTTTTGGTGGGGCAAGCCCACCAAGAACAAAACCGTGCCGGCCAAGCCGTGTGCAGCCCAAAGCGGACAATATCATGCCATGTGGATCGAATCGTTACATTATTAATCTTTCAAAGTACTATAATTAAATTCTATTCCTTCAAGTTACATTATTTGAAACTCCAACAAAAATATATAGGATAAAAACCCTGTGAGCTTTATGAAAAGTTGTGAGTAACTCGAGATCCCTGTTATGGTTTTTAGAAAAACCTCTTTCATAAAATTTCTTGGATGGTAGGTAAAAGATATGTACTGAAGCTATCAGCATTTATAAATCAAATACCTATAACTGATCATAAGATAATTAAAGAATTATGCAGGTTCTTTTACTAAACAGTTTTGCAAGAGTAAAACATAGTAAGCATGAAGCTGTATCTATAAACTGTGTAATGAAATCATATATGCCAATCTTTCTTTAACTTTATCTTGAGTATTCACCTAGGCGACTAAGTGTAATCTAGAGCTCCGGGCTTACATAGCTTGGCTTACCCCCCAACCGGGCATGACTATGTCATTAATATGGCTTAGCCCTCCAACTGGGTATGACTATTTGTCATGAACATTTTATGGCATATAATTTCATGCTAAGAAATATGCTTGCAAAACATTCTTTAATTATCCATGCTATAAACCATTTAACGAGATGCTTTTTAAAGACATGCAATTCAAATATTCAACTTGGTATTCTGAAAATGGTCATGCAATTGAAACATCTAGTATGATAATTTGAAATACGTTACGCTAAAAGAAATTGCATGTAATATTATAAAACTGTAAGGAACTGTATTTAATAAAAATTTTCTATTTCAAGGTTTAGGGTTACTCACCTTCGCTTAATACTTAGCTAATAAGTCCTTTTTGGATGCTCCTTAACTCAGGTTCTATAAAGGCGATTAACACTTATCAAATACTATTTTAATGTTATATTTAGAACACATACTTTATGAGCTTTATTTAGTTAAATGGGTTTCATCATTGAGTTTATTATACTCAATAGAATCTTAATTTATAACATACATATCTAAGGCCACCAAAAATATGTTTAAGTTCTATTTAGTGTCCTAACTATGTGTGGTTATGACATAATCTAAACTATCAGAAAGGTGGAAGAAAAATGAAGCAATCTCGGGTGGATAGTACCCTTAAAAGTCCAGATTTTTAAGAATTTCCTAGGTAGTACCCCTGTGTTCAAATTCGATTTCCTCCCAATTCTTCTGTTCAAATTTAATGAAAATTTCCAAAAACATTAAATATGGAGTCTAGTTTCATTGAGATCTAGAATCACCCAAAAATTCTACCAACAACTCAAGATATAAGTCAATCAATTCACTAAGGTCGGGATTTGGACAGTTTTGGTAAAATCACTATATCTGACCCATCTTACTACCAAATGATTCTTATAATATATCCAATTAAAGCTAATACCTAGATATACATCCTTGCAAAAAATTTTAGAATTTAATGCTAAGAATTGAGAGAGATATGATAGTTTGAAAATGACTGTTTTGCATCAACCCTGTCATGCCCCGAATTCCAACGAACCCGTGGCGCGACTGACGAGACGAAAGGAGAATAAAATAAAGGTAAAGTAAATAAGGGACTGACAATCTAACAGGTTCAACTTAACTTACATTCACTTCTGTCAATACACATATAATATATCATTCGGGCTTAAGCCTGTACCTCACAATACATGCCTCACGGGCCAAATATCCTTCTAAGTTCGGGTCTCCTCCACTCTGTGAGACTTCCTCAAGTCTCAGGTGCTTGGAGTGTCATCTGAAATGTTGTCCCACGAATGGGTCAGCTCAACTACTGGTACAATATAATGCTAATGCAAGAAACAAAATTAAGGGCGTGGCATGTGCGAGTGTACAGTTATATCTACATGTCATTCAATGTCATCCATAAAATGTACTAGCAATAATCTACGTGCCATCCAACTCATTAACGTAATCTAAGATGTGGCATGTGCAAGTGTACAATTATATCTACATGCACAATTATAACCTACATGCCATCCAATTCATCCATACAATGTATTAACAAGATTCATCACATATTCATGAATTCATTAATGAAATGCAATGAAAATATGCGTAACACACTCATGCAAACTCCATGTCACAACCATGCCTCACTTTACGGACCTTCCCCGACGGCCTGAGCATCCAAGTATGTCTCACTTTACGGACCTTCCCCGACGGCTTGAGTAACCAGTATGTCTCACTTTACGGACCTTCCCCGATGGCCTGAGTATCCAGTATGTCTCACTTTACGGACCTTCCCCGACGGCCTGAGTATCCAGTATGCACTATGCCAAATGCTCAACTCACGCCATGTCCAAAGAATCACACTATGCCAATATGCTCATGATTCTACCATGTCACAATGTAATCCTGATAAATCATCTTATCCCCACATGAAGCATGCTTTAAACAATGTATCACACAATAACATTCCAATCACAAGATCTTTTCATCAAGGGTACATGCCAAGCGCAATCCACTTAACACATGTTTTAAATCACGTATTACATAATCTCAACAATTCTCAAAATATAATCTACACATCCTGCTAACATATGCGATATACACATAGTCATGATCCACATTCATCACCAAACTTTCAACAAGATAAACAAGGAGCACATAAGCATATGAGCAATAAAACAAATATGTGAATCATCAAGTCAATATGACAGTTATTCCTAAACTTAATTCTATTTCTTACTTAGCACAATATATCGTACCTGGTGGGTTGGTTTCAACCCTAGAAGATCGTGCGCGACGCGTAACTAAACTAGTCAATGAAAATGCAGGAGGCCAGATCGCCCTCTCCTGTCCTGTCAGTGTCCCTAAAAGCATAAATTACAACTCAGTCTATTGTCATTTGAATTTATGCTATTCATCAAATTTTATGTCCTTATTTTATTGGTTTCTATTTTGCTAAAATAAACTCTACCGTTGGGTCCAAAACGTCGAATAAAATAGGTTCAGGCCTTTGCGGAATTTAATTTGGATATTTGTACTTAAAAGGGCAAAACGATCATTTTGCTCCTTCACAAGTTCCCAATTCTCGAGGCCTCTTTTCATAAATAGGAATCCATAGCTAAGTCTAGAATGTTCGAGATAATAAGATCTCACTATTTGTTTACTCAAATCGGTGTTCGTTTGACTATGTTTTGACTCAGGGGCATTTTGATAATTTTCAAGGGTTCTACGGGTCTTTTATTTTTTTGGGACCTCATCTTGGGTCACGGACCTCACCGTTGGTCTTAGTAGGTCCAAAATAGTTAGGAAACATATAAGGCTTGTCTCATTTGGGTGTCGGACCATTTTCGAGCATTTAATTTAATTAAATATATTTAATTCATAAAACAGAATAAGTGTAATATATATATATATATATATATATATTAAATGCACAAATGGACACGGGATTGTCCTGTCCAAACGGTTCCACACGCACCTTTCCACACGCGCCATCCGAGTTCTAGTCGCAGCAGTGACATTCGCCCTTTTTCATTCTCTCTTTTCTTTTTCTTTTTTTTTTCCTTAACTAATTGGCCCAATTCCCTTTTTATTAAACCAGTTGGGCCCAAACTGTTTTTAACCAAAACAGGCCCAAAGGCCTTTTTAATTAGAACGACCCAACCCGCTGAGCTCCAACCCAACAGGCCCAACTGCCCCCTACGTCCCCTTGACTTTCCAGCCAACAGCCGGTCATCGTTTTCGGCCGCCGGAGACTGCCAATTTTCCCCCCCTTTTTCTCAGGATTTTGACGTCGGATCTTCGCGATTTTTACACCAAATCTTTCCTAGGACATTAGGGAATGATTTGGGGACTGTTTTTGGGCCTCCAACCCTCACCACCTTCGAGATGCCCTCTGAATTTCCGGCCATGTAACCTAGATTCCGGTCGACTGATATCTCCTATTTTGGTGACCATTTTCCCACTGTTTTGACCCCGGTTTCCTTCTATTTAATTTCTGCACTAAAGGGGATTAGTTCCCCATGGTTTGTTTTGGTTTCTAACGCACGAAACACAGGGATAGCTCGTTATCGCCCTAACCTGCAACTGTCAATATTTCCATGGTCTCTTGACCATTTTGGTTCATTTAAATTGCTAAATATTGCAGTTCTTCCCTACTGTTCAACCATGTAAGTGGTTTTGAGCTTCTATGAGTTTTCACAAAAAATCATTTTCTCTTAGGTTTCAGGTCCATGGAGATCCTAGGGTTCCTTGTACCAAAAGTTATGTTTTCTCCTCATTTTATTCTATCTTTCAACATATTCCACATGCATACAATTATCAGACTCTAAAACAGTTTGTATTGACAGAAATTTTAGAAAAAGAATTGTTTTATCTTCTTGGTTTATCTCTTCTTTTCTAACCATCTTTCCTCCTCTTGGCTTCCAACTCTTTGAACTCTTCTGAATCTCTCTCTGAACCTCTTCAGTTTCTCACCTTGCCCTCTCCTTTCTACTTTTTCTCTCTAAACTCAAGACCCAACACACATACACACACACACACACCTTATGCTCTCTTTCTCTCTCTACCTATCCCTTCATAGCCTAGCTGCTACAGCCCCCTTTGGCTGACCAACCCTCTGCCATTTCTGATTTCTTTCCCCCCTTTTTCTCTTTGCATTTAATTGTTGCTTGCATTTGTGTATCATGTATATGTATATTATATTACACTCCCACACACACCAACACAACCGTACACACATAGAGCAACCTACAGCCGCACACACACACCTACACAGATCTGATGTGCACATGGTGTTTATATATATATATATATATATAAAACTCTCAACTTGCCCCACTTGTGTCGGTAGTCTACACACACACACACACATATATATATATATATATTTAAATGTATTAAATATATACATACATACATAACATACATGTAATATATATACATATACATGTTCCACCATATACTTTTACACATACATGATACACATATCACATACATACATTATACTTTATACATATACATATATAATACACATATTATACATTTATACATATCCATACATGTACGTATATATTTAATTCTGAGCACGTACATATACACGCCTATTTCACGGCCTATACTTATTCACGTACGCATGCCCGCATGAAAATACGTGTGTACACGTATTACGAGGCACAGTCTTTGGTTGCTCGGGCATCGCCCCTACTAACTACTCAAAACAAACTGTTCACTTTTCGAATCGCTCAGTCTGTAAAATATATCCCGACATAGAGCCCTAACAGCTCGGGTTACTTGGGTACTACACAACTTAACTGGTCTACCTCAGTCTACATGTCATGTCTTGGGTCAAGGTACTACAGTCCTTTTGGCAAAATGAAAAGTTAATCCTCAATTTTTCATGTCTCTACAAACCCAATTTCTAGTTTTGACCCCCTTACTTAAAAAATTCATAAATCAAAATTGGCTTGGATTTTACAGGTAAAAACAATTTTAATAGAAACTAGACATCTAGAGCTTCAATGTAAACCTAACTTTCACTCGATTTGGACTTAAATTGATTAAGTTATGGCCTTCCAAAATTGAACTAGTTTTGTTGGTGGGATCCAAATTAGTTATGGAATTCATTCTAATCTCTCTAATCCTTACTCAAATCACTTTTATATATCACCATGTATACATAAAATTAACTACAAACTATATAGACTTAAAGAAATTTGAAGTGTTCTTACCTTGTTTGGATAGATTTCCTCATTTCTTCTCATTCTCTCACTATCTAAGCTTGCAACTCCTCTTTCCTTTACCAATTTCACTCATTTCCTCACTTAGTGTGATTTCCTAAGCTTGCACATGCATATATTTATAGCCAAAATTTTCATTGTCGGGGCCATCTTTTCTAGACAAGATTTAATGGTGAAAGATGGTTACTATGGTAGGCTTATTTTATTCACATGTTGTTGGAATCCTACGCTCAAAGCTCCTTATTTGTATATGTCTTCATTCATATATATCATTGTTGGAAGAACATTTTCTAGATAAGATTACTATGATTGATGAGTGATTGTTGGAATCCTATGTTTAATGCTTCCCACTTGCACGTATCTATATGAATTTATAGGTATACATGTATTTATTTGCATATATACAACCACATACACACCTAACGTGTGTGTCTTGCTTTCTCTCATCATGTGCAAATCACATGATGATAGTGGTAATTGTTTTTCTTGTATTTTTCTATTATATTTTACCTTATTCCCGATATTTATTTATTTATCATTTAATTAAATAATTCGTAATATTTGCTATAAAATTCTCCCTACCTCGTTAGCTTTGGTTAGGTTAATTTTATGTGTGGTAGGGTCAAATTTTAACTATACATTAGGTTGCAATCTTAAATAGAATAATGACCTAATTTTTAGTTGGTTAATTCCTAATCTTACCATATTGCTTACACAATTTTTTCTATAATGGTCTTTCATTAATGTTGAATATTGGGTCGGGTTGGACCCGAACCCATAGCCATTGGGGCATCTACAAAGTTTGAATGAGAGTTGTGATAAGATTAAAACTCTTATCATTATCTAGTTGGTTTTGAATTTGAATCAACGCAACTATTTATCCTGCGTTATGGTTGCGGGATAAGTGTGGAAAAATATTTTAGTTATCGTGAAACTCTCCTGGCTCCCAAGATCTCTCTAAGATTCTTTTAAGGCTACCATCTACGCCTCTAGATTTGGATTGTAGAAAGACATAGAAGACTCGTATTGTCACGCCCCGAATTCCAGCGAACCCGAGGCGTGAGTAACGAGACAAAGGAAATAAAATAATAAAGAAATAAAAAATAATAATGACATTCTCATACATTCTGTACACTGTTCTGATACATACATAGGGTCTAGTCCACTTGCTTACAACATGTAAAATAAAATACAGTCTTGGGCTTATGCCCTTATACAATATCAAAAACAAAACGCCTCTTGGGCCTAACATAGTCCCAAATCAGATCATCTCCACGTCTCGTACTGCTGGGACATCATCTGAAATGTTTGCCCCTTTAAGGGGTCAGCTCAACATGCTGGTACAATATAATGCTAATGCAAGAAACAAAACTAAGGTCGTGGCAAGTGCAAGTGTACAGTTATTTCTATATGGCATTCGATATCATGATGACAGTATATGAGCAGTATATAATATATGTACTGTATGCGTGACACACCCATGCAACTCTATGCCACCCATGTCTCATGATACGGTCATTCTCCGCTGGCATGAGTACCGCCGCGTGTGTCTCGCTTCACGGTCCGGAATCCGTCAGGCTTGCAAGTACCTATTGGCCGATTTTGGGTTTTTCACCACAGGATCTGCACCCTCATAATGCAAAGCACCAAGTGCTTACCCATGCCATGTCCAAAGGATTTCACTATGCCAATATGCTCTGATCTCATCATGTCATGATGCATCTCATTCATACATAAAGCATGCCTTCAAGTACACAATTCATAATATCAACAGTTCTTCAAAGCATATTATTCACACACTACACTAACACATGCAGTATACCCATAATCATCATACAACTCAACAAGATAGTACGTAGCACATAAACATGTGAACACTCAAGCAAACATGTGAACAATTAATGCAGCAAAGCAAGTACTCCTAATCTCAATTCTATTTCTTACTTAGCACAATATATCGTACCTGGTAATCGATCTCAAACTGGAAAAGTGTACTCGTAGTAAAGTGAAACCACCGTAAGAACACCGAAGGCTAGGTCACCTTTTCTTTGCCTTTCCGTGTCCCTAAAATTCATAACATGAAACTCAGTTTAATTGTCACTTGAATTATGCTATTCATCAAATTTTATGTCTTTAATTCATAAGCTTCTATTTTGCTAAATTAGACCCTACCATTGAGTCTGGAGCGTCGAAGAAAATAATTTTAGGCTTTTGTAGAATTCAATTCGGACTCCTGGGTTCAAAAGGGCAAAACAGTCATTTTGCACTTTACACGTGTCCTCACATTTCGTGACCTCTTTTTACAATTCGGACTCCACTGTTGAGTCCGGAATGCTCGAGATAATTAAGTTTCACTACTTGTTTACTAAATTCGGAGTTCATTTGACTGTATTTCAATTCAGGGGCATTTTGGTAATTTTACATGTCACTAGGGGTCTTTTATTTTTCGGGACCCCGTCTCGTAAAACGGACCTCGCCATTGTCCTCAGAATGGCCGAGATAGTCAAAATACACTAATGACTTGTCCCATTTGGACTCCGGGATATTTTTGAATATTTAAATAATTAAATTAATTTAATTAATTAATTAATTTAATTAATAATTTATTAATATTTTATTCAGGAGGGTCAAATCAGAATTATTAATAGTTGGGGGGTCAATTTATAATTTCCGTAAGTTTTGGGTTAATCTTCAATTATCAAAAGTTCAGGGGCGGAATTGTAAATTTGAATTCTCCTATTCCTAATTCGGACAGCCAAACAAGGATCAGCCTAAAACAGGGATAAGATATCCCTGTTCTTATTTATTTCAGATTCTCAATTTCATACATCCACAACCAAACAGCCCCCTTTAATCTTTTAATTTAAAACACATGGCGACACGTGGCAGGGGCGGTCCAC
Source organism: Nyssa sinensis (assembly GCA_008638375.1). Lineage (NCBI taxonomy): Eukaryota > Viridiplantae > Streptophyta > Magnoliopsida > Cornales > Nyssaceae > Nyssa > Nyssa sinensis. Next base: position 24,229,017 of record CM018039.1, on the reverse strand, counting down.
ACCCGCCCGAACCGGACCCGAACCGACCCGACCCGACCCGGAGCAGACCCCCCCTTCTTCCCCGATTTTTCGGTGCCCAGTAGGGTTCCGGCGCCTCCTCCGGCGCCGGCGACCAATTTCCGGCGACATTTTCAACCTTTCAAAATGTGTTTTTCTAGGGTTTTTCGCATAGATTGCATATCCAACCTCCATTTCCCTCCAAAACTTACCCATCTCCACAAAATAGAGGGTCAAACCCTCGGTCAACTCTCCGGCCGAACCTTTCCCCTCCATTTTTGTGACTGTTAGCCCATGGTTCAACCCTTATTTTTATTCTAAATGTTTTCTGCATCTCCTAGGTTCCATTCTACATCATCTAACCCAAGTTTTACACATAAAATGATAACACCCATCTCCCATGGCCGTGACCTGCAACCTAGGTTTTCTCCCTAGTTTCTCAACCATTTCCCTTCATTCTTTTTGCTAAATAATCCTCATAATATACTCTTTAAAACCCTATGCATCAAATAAATTATCATGCCAAAACAAAAATAAAACAGAAAGGGAGCACTTACGATTTTTTTGTATTTTCCCTCTCTAGCCGTGCCTTCTTTCACCCTCTTGCTCCGAGCTCAAACCAAGCTTCAACTCTCTCTCAGAACTCTATTTCTCTCTCTCTCTTTCTGTTTCTTTCCTTCTCTTCTCTTCCCACCCGAGACCACACCTATACACCCACAAGTCAAATCTCTCACGTCTCTCCCTCACAGCCACTATCCTTGACTTCCTTCACCTTGCATCAGCTCCATTTGTTCTTCCCCAGGTGCAGTTTGCATTAAATGCAAAGCTGCCCTATATGTATGCCTACACACACAACTTCACTCATTACACACACTAGAAACACACACACATAGCCGACACCCCCCTAGTTCGGTTGTAACCACTCACACACACTCACATCCAGTTACACACACACAACTCACTACCATACATAACTATACACACACCCATATACATATACATATGCTACACATACATATATAATCCATATACATTCATACATTCATAAATTTTAAATAATAATAATAATAATAATAATAATAATAATAATAATAATAATAATAATAATAATAATAATAATTTAATTAACCAAGAACAATAATAAAAAAATTTTTTTTTTTTTTTTCCATGTCATAACATCCTTCCCTCCTTACAAAAATTTCGTCCCGAAATTTAAAATAACAAAAAGCAAAAGAAAATACATCACTAATCAAACAACTCAGGGTATCTAGTACGGACCTCGGCCTCACGCTCCCAAGTAGCCTCCTCGACCCCATGATGGTTCCAACGAACCTTGACCAAAGGGATGGTCCTGCCTCGCAGAACCTGGTCCCTCGAGTCCAATATCTCCACGGGTCTTTGGTCATAGGAAGCGTCCCCCTCCAACTGGAGATCTACCCAATCTAATACATGTGAGGGGTCGGGATGGTACTTCCTCAGCATCGATACATGGAAGACGTCGTGAACCCCAGATAGCTGTGGTGGCAAGGCCAGCTTATAAGCCACCTCACCAACTCTCCCAAGAATCTCAAAGGGGCCAATAAATCATGGCGACAGCTTCCCACCACGTCCAAATCTCTTCAAGCCCCGTTTGGGAGACACCTTGAGGAACACATGGTGCCCCACCTCAAATGCCAAGGGCCGCCGCCTCCTATCAGTATAGCTCCTCTGGCGACTCTGGGCTGTCAACAAGCGCTGCCTGATCACCTGTATCTTGTCCGTGGTCTCACGGACTATATCGGGTCCCAAGGCAGCTGTCTCACCTACCTCAGTCCAACATACTGGGAACGGCACGGCCTACCATACAACGCCTCAAATGGTGCCATCTCTATACTGGACTGATAGCTGTTGTTGTAGGCAAACTCGACTAAGGCAAGGTGATCCTCCCAGCTACCCCTGAAATCCATGACACAAGCCCTAAGCATGTCCTCAAGGATCTGAATGGTGCGCTCTGACTGGCCATCTGTCTGGGGGTGAAAGGCAGTACTAAACTGGAGCTGTGTCCCTAAGGCTGTCTGGAGACTCTGCCAAAACCGGGCAGTGAAGCGCGGGTCCCTATCTGAAACAATGGATACCGGCACCCCATGTAGTCGTACAATCTCTCGAATATACAATCTACTGAGGGTATCTGATGAATCAGTCACTCTGATCGGCAAAAAGTGAGCAGACTTCGTCAGTCTGTCCACGATAACCCAAACTGCATCATGGCCTCTCGGTGACCTCGGAAGACCCATCACGAAATCCATAGTCACGTGCTCCCACTTCCACTCGGCCACTGGCAATGGCTGTAACAATCCCCCAGGTCTCTGGTGCTCAGCCTTCACCTGCTGGCACGTGAGACATCTCGACACGAACTGCGCCACATCTCTCTTCATCCCCGCCCACCAATACTGACGGCGCAGATCGTGATACATCTTAGTGCCCCTTGGGTGCACTGCCAGACGTGAGTGGTGGAAATCTCTAAGGACCTCAGCCCTAAGAGACTCTGGGACAAAAACTCTACCTAAATACCTCAGACTAAGGTCAGAATGTACCGTCCATCCCGCAAATCCCTCGGGACTAGCAATCCGTACTCTGATCTGATCTGCCTCAACATCCACTAGCTGTGCCTCTATCACTCTAGTCAAAAGGGTGGGCTGTGCACACAAGCTGAACAGAGTGGCCTGTCCCTCAAACTCAGCAATATCCAGATCAAACTCGCCAATATCCCCCATCATCTCCCACTCCCTGATGGCAATACTGGCAACTGTACCCCTCGATCTCCTGCTGAGTGCGTCAGCCACCACATTGGCTCTCCCTGGGTGGTACTGAAGGTCAAAATCATAATCCTCCATGTATTCCATCCACCTCCTCTGCCTCAGGTTCAGGTCCTTCTGCGTGAAGATATACCTGAGGCTCTTGTGGTCAGAGAATACCTCGAATCTCTCCCCGTATAAGTAGTGTCGCCAACTCTTCAGTGCAAAGATGACGGCAGCTAACTCTAAGTCATGTATGGGGTAGTTCCGCTCGTGGTTCTTCAACTGACGAGAACCGTAGGCTACCACTCTACCATCCTGCATCAATACACAACCTAATCCCTCTCGGGATGCATCACAGTACACAGCGTAGCCCACTTCCCTCTCAGGTATGATCAAAACAGACGCTGAAGTCAATCTCCTCTTCAGCTCCTGAAAAGACTGCTCACAGTCCTCTGTCCATAAGAATCTGACGCCCTTGCGTGTCAGATGAGTCATCGGCGCGGCAAGACGGGAGAAACCCTCCACAAATTGTCGGTAGTATCCGGCCAACCCCAGAAAACTCCGAATCTCGAATACATTGCTCGGCCTCTCCTAGCTCATGACCGCCTCAATCTTGGAGGGATCTACAGATACCCCTCCACTGGATACTACATGCCCTAAGAACTGTACCTCTCTAAGCCAGAACTCGCACTTCGAGAACTTGGCAAACAGGCGATGCTCTCTCAAAATCTGTAGTACAGTCCTCAAATGATAGGCATGTACATCCTCAGCTAGTGAATACACTAAGATGTCATCCACAAATACCACCACGAACTGATCCAAGTAAGGACTGAAAATGCGGTGCATCAAGTCCATGAATGCCGCTGGGGCATTCGTCACTCCGAAAGGCATGACCACAAACTCATAGTGACCATAGCGAGTGCGGAAGGCTGTCTTGGCTATGTCCTCCTCCCTGACCCTCAACTGGTGGTAACCCGATCTGAGATCAATCTTCGAGAAGCATCTCGAACCTCTCAGCTGATCAAACAAATCGTCAATCCTCGGCAACGGGTACTTATTCTTGATAGTAGCCTCCTGTAGTCTACACATAATCGTAGCGTCCCGTCCTTCTTCTTCGCGAACAGTGCCGAGGCACCCCACGGAGAAGTGCTAGGACGGATAAACCCCTTCCGCTGGAGGTCAGTCAACTGCTCCCTCAGCTCTCTCAACTCAGCTGGAGCCATGCGGTAAGGTGGTATGGAAATGGGTGTAGTGCCAGGAATGAGCTCTATAGTGAACTCGATCTCTCGTCTAGGGGGTAGACAAGTCAAGTCACTCGGGAAGACGTCGGGGAACTCATCCACGACTGGGGGTAGCACAATCTCTGTAGCCTCAAAATCACCCGCAATCAGACTAGCCAACATATAACTGTGGCCTCCCCAGTTCCTAGAATCACGCACTGGTGGAATCAAGAAATCCCCCCGATCCCCTGTGAAATAAAAGCAGTCTCCCTCCGGAGTGCATACAGTCACCCTCCCCCTGTAACAGTCTATACTCGCCCGATAGGTGAACAACCAATCCATCCCCAGAATCACATCAAACCCAGACATATCAAGTACAATAAGATCAAAGTGGAGAATACGATCAGCTATCTCTATCGAGCAATCTCTATAGATCCTCGTCAGTACTACTACACCCCCAACTGGTGTACCAACATGCAACGGGGGGTCCAACCAAACTATATCCAGGCCCAATGACATGGCAAGTGCAGTAGAAATGAATGAATGTGATGCTCCTGAATCTATCAATACACTGGCCCACGAACTGGATATGAGAAATGTACCTCGGACTACTGACAGTCCGGCAGCAGAGGTCTCCGGGGTGGCCACTGCGTAGACTCGGCCCTGGGTGGTCTGGCCCTGTCGGCCTCCCCCTCTCTGAGTCTGCTGGCCTCCTCCCCTAGGTGCTGGAGCTCTGACGCTCTGCGCGGAGGATGTAGGCTGATGATAGGGCGCTGGTAGTCCCTAGACTGACTGTGGCTGTGGCAGAGGCATCTGTGTATGCTGATAATAGTGTGGCCTCGGCGCACTCTGCGAAGTCTGCCCTAGAGGGCAGTTGGCCCTAACATGGCCAGGCTGCTGACAAGTGTAACAAATCGGCGGGGCCCTCTGACTCGGTACCGGTAGGGGTAGTGGAAATGATCCCTGACTGGATCCGACACCCTGTGGAAAGCAGGGCCCCCTCAAAGGACAGTCGGAGGCAGCCTGCAGGTATAACATGTGATAGGCCGTTGGGATCCCCCTCCCCTAGAAGCAGATGGTAAGGCAGAACGGGGAGCTACAGAATGGAGGGGCCCGGCCTGTGGCTGTGAGGAAGAAGTACTGGCTCGGTACCTCTTCGGTTGTCTATATGTCGGGGCAGGTGCGAAAGTCTGTACTGTGGGTGCCCTGCCCTGTGCTCTAGTCTCTCTGATCCCTCTAAGATCAGCCAGCTCTCTCTCTACCTTGGAGGCCCTGATCACTGCCTCCTCGTATGTCTCTATAATATGCCCAGCCAGTCTGTCCCTGATAGAGGTCTTTAACCCCTTGAGGAAATTGTACACCCTCAAATCCTCATGTGCAATAATGTGTGGGACGAACCTCCCCAAAGCAGTAAACCGTGACTCATACTGAGCCACTGTCATGTCCCTCTGCAGAAGTGCCTCGAACTCCTCCCTAAACCCCACTCTAGCAGATATCGGGAAGTAGTGGTCATTGAACATGGCCACAAATGCATCCCATCCCTCTCCAAACCGATGCAGTCTGTCAGCAGCTACCTCCCACCACTGACTAGCCAGGTCTGTAAACTGAAATGTAGAACATCTAATCCTCAGGTGGGGCTCAGTAATCCCCTGCGAATCCAAAATCCGAGTAATCTGTCTCAACCACTCCTCTGCAATAAGTGGGTCTGGCTGCCCGGCAAAGGTAGGTGGTCTCATCCTCTGGAACACCTTCATCACGAAGGTATCCCTGGTCTCCCCGCCAGTGGTCCGCGCCTCCATCATGGTGCGGAGGCACTCCTGCAAAAGGGCCGCCATATCTCTGGCGCCAACCATCTGCTCTACCTCCTGTGCTGGAGCGGGAGCAGGAATAGGGGCAGGGGCGGGAGCAATATCCTCCTCAGCTGCACTGTGCTCTGGTGTGTCAGCCGGGGCAACGACCTCCTCAACTATATCGGGAATAGGGGCAGCAGCTCTAGGTCTGCCACGACGAGGCTGGGCAGCGCCTTTAGGCTGGGTAGCACCTCTGGGCCTACCCCTACCCCATCTGGGCGGTCCAGCTCCCGTAGGAGCTCGTCTGGGGGGCATATCTACAAGTCCAAGAGAAAAAATTCAATATCACTTTTTCACATTCAATATATGGGCATTCCAGTGTGATCCTAATCATGTTCCTATCAATGGCCTATGCTTCTATAGGTAGTACACATAGCATGTCATGATACATATTCCATTAACAAGTTTTTCACACATCACATCTGTCATGCCTCCAAAAATAGCATCAATCAGCACATAATCACAATAAGTCATGCATCAGGACATATGATCACATAGCACATAAGGCCCTACAGCATGCCACTAATAGTTCACACTAGGTCTCACTCTTTTCTCTAGCGTCTCATGGTGTTAAACAACACCCCACGGTCTCTAGGTATTTGAACCTAAGCTCTGATACCACGTTGTCACGCCCCGAATTCCAGCGAACCCGAGGCGTGAGTAACGAGACAAAGGAAATAAAATAATAAAGAAATAAAAGATAATAATGACATTCTCATACATTCTGTACACTGTTCTGATACATACATAGGGTCTAGTCCACTTGCTTACAACATGTAAAATAAAATACAGTCTTGGGCTTATGCCCTTATACAATATCAAAAACAAAATGCCCCTTGGGCCTAACATAGTCCCAAATCAGATCATCTCCACGTCTCGTACTGTTGGGACATCATCTGAAATGTTTGCCCCTTTAAGGGGTCAGCTCAACATGCTGGTACAATATAATGCTAATGCAAGAAACAAAACTAAGGTCGTGGCAAGTGCAAGTGTACAGTTATTTCTATATGGCATTCGATATCATGATGACAGTATATGAGTAGTATATAATATATGTACTATATGCGTGACACACACATGCAACTCTATGCCACCCATGTCTCATGATACGGTCATTCTCCGCTGGCATGAGTACCGCCGCGTGTGTCTCGCTTCACGGTCCGGAATCCGTCAGGCTTGCAAGTACCTATTGGCCGATTTTGGGTTTTTCACCACAGGATCTGCACCCTCATAATGCAAAGCACCAAGTGCTTACCCATGCCATGTCCAAAGGATTTCACTATGCCAATATGCTCTGATCTCATCATGTCATGATGCATCTCATTCATACATAAAGCATGCCTTCAAGTACACAATTCATAATATCAACAGTTCTTCAAAGCATATTATTCACACACTACACTAACACATGCAGTATACCCATAATCATCATACAACTCAACAAGATAGTACGTAGCACATAAACATGTGAACACTCAAGTAAACATGTGAACAATTAATGCAGCAAAGCAAGTACTCCTAATCTCAATTCTATTTCTTACTTAGCACAATATATCGTACCTAGTAATCGATCTCAAACTGGAAAAGTGTACTCGTAGTAAAGTGAAACCACCGTAAGAACACCGAAGGCTAGGTCACCTTTTCTTTGCCTTTCCGTGTCCCTAAAATTCATAACATGAAACTCAGTTTAATTGTCACTTGAATTATGCTATTCATCAAATTTTATGTCTTTAATTCATAAGCTTCTATTTTGCTAAATTAGACCCTACCATTGAGTCCGGAGCGTCGAAGAAAATAAGTTTAGGCTTTTGTAGAATTCAATTCGGACTCCTGGTTCAAAAGGGCAAAACAGTCATTTTGCACTTTACACGTGTCCTCACATTTCGTGACCTCTTTTTACAATTCGGACTCCACTGTTGAGTCCGGAATGCTCGAGATAATTAAGTTTCACTACTTGTTTACTAAATTCGGAGTTCATTTGACTGTATTTCAATTCAGGGGCATTTTGGTAATTTTACATGTCACTACGGGTCTTTTATTTTTTGGGACCCCATCTCGTAAAACGGACCTTGCCATTGGCCTCAGAATGGCCGAGATAGTCAAAATACACTAATGACTTGTCCCATTTGGACTCCGGGATATTTTTGAATATTTAAATAATTAAATTAATTTAATTAATTAATTTAATTAATAATTTATTAATATTTTATTCAGGAGGGTCAAATCAGAATTATTAATAGTTGGGGGGTCAATTTATAATTTCCGTAAGTTTTGGGTTAATCTTCAATTATCAAAAGTTCAGGGGCGGAATTGTAAATTTGAATTCTCCTATTCCTAATTCGGACAGCCAAACAAGGATCAGCCTAAAACAGGGATAAGATATCCCTGTTCTTATTTATTTCAGATTCTCAATTTCATACATCCACAACCAAACAGCCCCCTTTAATCTTTTAATTTAAAACACATGGCGACACGTGGCAAGGGCGGTCCACACCCGCCCGAACCGGACCCGAACCGACCCGACCCGACCCGGAGCAGACCCCCCCTTCTTCCCCAATTTTTCGGTGCCCAGTAGGGTTCCGGCGCCTCCTCCGGCGCCGGCGACCAATTTCCGGTGACATTTTCAACCTTTCAAAATGTGTTTTTCTAGGGTTTTTCGCATAGATTGCATATCCAACCTCCATTTCCCTCCAAAACTTACCCATCTCCACGAAATAGAGGGTCAAACCCTCGGTCAACTCTCCGGCCGAACCTTTCCCCTCCATTTTTGTGACTGTTAGCCCATGGTTCAACCCTTATTTTTATTCTAAATGTTTTCTGCATCTCCTAGGTTCCATTCTACATCATCTAACCCAAGTTTTACACATAAAATGATAACACCCATCTCCCATGGCCGTGACCTGCAACCTAGGTTTTCTCCCTAGTTTCTCAACCATTTCCCTTCATTCTTTTTGCAAAATAATCCTCATAATATACTCTTTAAAACCCTATGCATCAAATAAATTATCATGCCAAAAAAAAATTAAAACAGAAAGGGAGCACTTACGGTTTTTCTGTATTTTCCCTCTCTAGCCGTGCCTTCTTTCACCCTCTTGCTCCGAGCTCAAACCAAGCTTCAACTCTCTCTCAGAACTCTATTTCTCTCTCTCTCTTTCTGTTTCTTTCCTTCTCTTCTCTTCCCACCCGAGACCACACCTATACACCCACAAGTCAAATCTCTCACGTCTCTCCCTCACAGCCACTATCCTTGACTTCCTTCACCTTGCATCAGCTCCATTTGTTCTTCCCCAGGTGCAGCTTTGCATTAAATGCAAAGCTGCCCTATATGTATGCCTACACACACAACTTCACTCATTACACACACTAGAAACACACACACACAGCCGACACCCCCCTAGTTCGGTTGTAACCACTCACACACACTCACATCCAGTTACACACACACAACTCACTGCCATACATAACTATACACACACCCATATACATATACATATGCTACACATACATATATAATCCATATACATTCATACATTCATAAATTTTAAATAACAATAATAATAATAATAATAATAATAATAATAATAAAAATTTAATTAACCAAGAACAATAATAAAAAATTTTTTTTTTTTTTTCCATGTCATAACACGTATTGTAGCCGTTCTATTGATGAGAGAGTTCCATCCGTGGGCATCCAATTGTCATCAGAAAGTCGTAATACAAGTAAAGATCTTCTGCTTCTGCGAACCTGATTGAAAGAGGTAACCGGGTTCACACCCGATTTTTATATATCTTTTTGTCATTGGTATTAGAGCCATATTTTACTTGTGTTCGCTAATTTGATGATATTACGCATGAATATATCATTGGTATTATTTAGATCATGCATAACTTGCATCAAAAGGTTCACCCACTTAACTGTTATTTGAACAGTGATTATATCAATACCTTTTGAACAATCCGCCATGGTGGATATGTTCCTAATATTCCCAATAGGTAGTCCTTAAAATTTCATGACGATCCACCGTTGGATCTGTGAAAGATTTGAGTTTCTAGTTTAAAACTTTCAAGAAAATATAATATTTGGATTTTAATACGATTTGTAAGACCTAAATTATTATGCATGAAATTTATATTAAATTGTTCCTTGTAAATAGAGCTTTCCAATGATATATTCTTCATAATTTTTAGACTTAAAATTAGTAAAAAATTTGGCCCCTAGTGGTAGCCCAAGGCCCTGCCATGTCTGCGTCACTTTCTGTTCTTTTTGTTTTAGCCTTATTTTACCAATAACCTTACTAATGGAAAGGTGGTTTGGTTATGGATGAGTTAATTGGCCATAGTTTCTGAACCAGTGGTGGTTTACCACTGTTGATTTCTCTTTCCATTAAGAGTGTGGGAGGATGGGGCTAACTTGTTAGAGCAGCAGCAACAAGACTATCCTGAAGGATGATGGACTTGACAACGATTGTGAGTCCTATTTAACAAAAAATATTAAAATTCAAAAGTTGGAAAATAGTTTCTAAAATTTTGCTGGCTCCTCGTGACACCTGTGTGGTGAATCCAGTTAGAAAATTTTTAAAATTTGATTAAATAATTTTATAAAATTTCAGAATGCTATATTTGAGGTTAAAATTACATTAAAGTGTTTAGTGCACTGTTTGGATCCAAGATATTTTTTTGGTAAATTTTTCACCTATTTTTAGATATATTTGGGCTTTTAAAAATTAGTTTTTTATCCCAAAAATTGGTTAAAAATTCTAAAAAATTTATTTTAATGTGAAAAATTCTTGAAAAGCCTCTGTAAATTAGGAACAATTATAATAAGTGTGGATCATATTTTTAGGTCATATTGGATAATTTATGCATTAATTATCATGTGGGTAATTACTTGTTACATTTTATTTATTTTATATTAATTCCCATTAATTGTGAGACCCAAATACCCACTCCCATTGTGGTGAGGTGTGGTAAAGTCATCCAACAAAGCCCATTATATTGTTATATTTGATGTGTTTGGATGTACTTAATGGAATTTTATTCTAGTACACGTGTTGTGTGATGTTTGAAATTTACAAGGATAATTTCGAGATATATGAGTTTTTGGCACGGCATCCCCATTTATTTAATTTTTACTAGTAGATTGATGTAGTAGGTTGATTCAAGCTATGTAATCTCTTTTTTGAGAAATGATGTATTAATTTTTGGCAAGCCTTGTAAGGGAATGTGTTTTCGCAGCAAACTCATATATCTAGAAATTATCCTTGGCATGTTGTACTAGAATGCCAATTAGACTCAATTGGAATCCATTTTATATTAGCAATTGTTATTATTGTGTAGATGAATTAAATTAGTTTTAATTCAAATTTATTTTGCTCGAAATCAGCTTAAAAATATACTTCTATTTTACATAAATGATAGATGATTATGAGCCTAGCGAAATCATTGAATAACTACGTTTCAGTCACGCGATGTGGATTTCATTGAGAATGATTTTTTGAGCATTGGTGAAGCAAAAATGAACCTTGAACTCTATGAAATAGTAGATTTTGAAGATAACCTCGCTCCTCTCGGCGATGGTGGGGAATTGGTTTCTTATCCTGAAATCGCCTATAAGGATAGGAGTAATCTTCAATCTAGTGGGAGTTTTGAGTTAGATTCTCAAGAGAGTCAAGTTCGTAAGAGTAAACGTGGTGTTATCCCTCGTCGTCATTTTGAGATTGAGGGGGATACATTTATGGCTATTTCACTAGATTCAGATGAGCCTGCTTCTTTTAGTGAAGCGTTCTCTTCACATGCTTGTAATGAATGGATGATTGCTATGGAGGAAGAGATGAATTCTATGGATAACAATCATGTTTGGGATTTAGTTGATCTTCCTACTAGGCGTAAGGCCATTGGAAACAAGTGGATCTTGAAGATAAAGCGTAAGGCAGATGGATCAATTGATAGGTATAAGGCGCGTCTTGTGGTGAAAAAGTTATACCCAAAAAGAGGGTATAGACTATGAAGAGACATTCTCCCTAGTGGTGAGGTTTGTCTCTATTCGCCTTATCCTAGCAATTGTCGTGCATATGGACTTGGAACTTTTCTAAATGGACGTTAAGACTACATTTATCAATGGAGAACTGGAAGAAGAGATCTATATGATTCAACCAGAGGGTTTTGAAGTCAAAGGACAAGAACGCAAAGTCTACCGTCTAAAACATTCTATTTATGGTCTCAAACAATCTTCTAGACAGTGGTATTTGAGGTTTCATAAAGCCATAATATCTCATGGTTTTGAGATGATAGAAGAAGACCACTGTGTATATGTAAAACGGTCCAAGGAAAGTTTTATTATCCTTACATTGCATGTTGACGACATTTTACTTCTTGGGAATAACTTAAAAGAGATAGCGCCACTAAAGAGTGGTTGTCCTCTACTTTTGAGATGAAAGACATGGGCGAAGTACACAATATTTTAGGAGTGAAGATCTTGAGAGATCGATTAAACAAGCTACTAAGCCTATCTCAAGAGACCTACATTAAGAGAGTCCTTGAACGTTTCCATATGAATCACTCCAAGCCCATAAACACTCTTATAGAGAAAGGATGCCACTTACATCTTGGCCAATGCCCGAAGACAGTTGAAAAGAAGGACCAGATGTCTAAAGTACCTTATGCAAATGCAGTTGAGTATGTAGCTTTTTCGTTAGTAGTACATAAGGCAGTTTGGTTGAGGAAATTCTTACAGCCCCTTGACATAGCGCCATGTGGGTAGGATGTTGTGGTCATTTATTGTGATAGTATGACAGCTTTGGCATATGCAAAGGATCCCAAGTACCATGGGAGAGCCAAACATATTGATATACATTTTTACTACAGTCGAGATATGGTCGCGCAAGGGGAGGTGGTCCTGAGGCATATATCTACAGACAATATGGTTGCAGACCTATTGACCAAACCAATCCCTAGAAATGTTTTTGCATCACATGTTAGGAGTTTGGGTTTAGTTAGGATATGATGTACTGGACACCATTTTGACATTGTCTTATATATATGGTTTTTTATTCATATTGTGGTTTTATTCATATTGAGATGAATATTGTGCAAGCATACATTTCTAAAAGATGTTAACAAGCTTTGATTGGTTCTCTCACATGAGCAATCGCCTTGGTGCTTGAATAGCGAGCAAGATGAGATATTGACTTCTTGGCTTGTGGGAGAATTCATTTTGTCATATATGTCACCTTAACTGAGTCAAGATGAGATTTCTTTTTAAAGAATCAAGCATGAAGGTTGACCACACACTTCATGTAGCTTGAAGTAAGCCGAATGTGAACCTTTAAACAGGCGCTTGGACAGCGACTGGGTTAGAGTGTTCGGGTTAGGTGCTGAGATAGTGACGAAGGGCGCTGAGATAGCGACTAGACTAAGATTTGTACGACGTTTATTCTTATTTTTATAATATTGAGATTGACAAGCCCAATTGAGTGGGAGCTCCGTCGTAGCATACATTACATACTGTATGTGCTGTTAATGTGACCTTTAATAAAGAGAGTGACCGAATGTATCCCTGCTTCGTCACTGTGTGAGCTCTGAGAACCATTTTGAGTTTCACTGTGCCCTTTGTGACCTAAGACTATGTTATGAAGAGAGAGCTTGATGTTGCTACTTTAGCATGTTGCTAAAGGATCATGATTGATACGGTCTGGTGGGGCATGTCTAAGAAAGCAGTTGAGTTCGATTGGATTAACGTAAGTAGTTAGGGAAGACAATTCTGTAATACACTATTGTGTTATGACTCATTGCCTGGGCGATCGCGCCAGTTTCTGTGTCTATTGATATGATCATGAGTACAATACAGATTAGATGGTCCATGTATCGCTCTAAGATTAGTTCTTGCGAGGGATAACAGATGCTGAATCTAGTGTAACAGAATAGTCTGGGGCATAGACGAGATCACTTGTTTGTTTGTAGTGAGGTACTATATTAGTGTGATGGTAGCTTGATATAGTACTCCTGTTATGACATAGAATTTTTTTTTTTTTTTTTTATTCTTGGTCATTAAATTTTATTCATTATTATTATTATTATTATTATTATTATTATTTAAAATTGATGAATGTATGTATGATATGTGTTTATATATAGGTGTGTATGCATATGTAAATGTGTATGGATTATATATGTATGTGTAGCATATGTATATGTCTATGGGATACAACATGTGTATGTATATGGAGATGTGTATATGCATAAAACAGTGCATGTGTGCACTGTGTGTGGGTGAAACTGAACTAGTGTGTGGAGGTGTCGGCTGTGTGTGTATGTTTCTAGTGTGTGTAATGAGTGAAGTGTGTGTATAGGCATACATATAGGGCAGCTTTGCATTTAATGCAAAGCTGCACCTGGGGAAGAACAAATGAAGCTGATGCAAGGTGAAGGAAGTCAAGGATAGTGGCTGTGAGGGAGAGACGTGAGAGATTTGACTTGTGTATGTATAGGTGTGGTCTCGGGTGGGAAGAGAAGAGAAGGAAAGAAACAGAAAGTGAGAGAGAGAAATAGAGTTCTGAGAGAGAGTTTGAAGCTTGGTTTGAGCTTGGAGCAAGAAGGTGAAAGAAGGCACGGCCAGAGAGAGAAAATTCAGAAAACCCGTAAGTGCACCCTTTCTGTTTTATTTTTTTTAAGGCATGATAATTTATTTGATGCGTAGGGTTTTAAAGAGTATGTTGTGAGGATCGTTTTGCAAAAAGAATGAAGGAAAATGGTTGAGAGATGAGGTAGAAAAAGGGGTTTGCAGGTCACGGTCATGGGGGGGTTGGATTAGCATTTATATGTACAAAACTTGGATTAAATGAGATAGAAATGACCCTAATAAGTGCAGAAAATGAAATGAAAAAGAAATGAGGGAAAATAGTGAACAACCGAGTGAGAAATTGAAAATATTCAGTTGGCCGGAGATTCGGCCATGGGCCTTTGAGCCCTATTTCGTGATAATCCATTGGTCTAAATTGAAAATGGAAGGTGGGAATGAAACCTACTTGAAAAACTCTAGAAAATGGCATTTTTAAAACATGAAAAAGTCGCCGGAGATCGGTCGCCGGCGCCGGAACCCTACTGTGCGTCGCCGGAAAATCGGGGAAGAAAGGGGGGCTGTTCTCGGTCCGGGTTGGGTCGGTTCGGGTCCGGTTCGGGCGGGTGTGGACCCCCCTGCCACGTGTCACCATGTGTTTTAAATTAAAATGTTGAAGGGGGCTGTTTGGTTGTGGATTTATGAAATTAAAAATCTGAAATAAATAAGAACAGGGATATCTTATCCCTGTTTTAGGTTGATCCTTGTTTGGCTGTCCGAATTAGGAATAGGAGAATTTGAATTTACAGTTTTGCCCCTGAACTTTTTGATAATTGAAAACTGACCCTGAACTTTCGGAAATTACCTTTTAACCCTAAACTTTTGAGTAATTACACTTTGACCCACCTGAATTAAAATATTAATAAAATATTAATTAAATTAATTAATTAATTAATTAATTAATTAATTAATTAATTTAATTAATTTAATTAATTTAATTATTTAAATATTCAAAAATATCCCGGAGTCCAAGTGGGACAAGTCATTAGTGTATTTTGACTATCTCGGCCATTCTGAGGCCAATGGCGAGGTCCGTTTTATGAGACGGGGTCCCAAAAAATAAAAGACCCGTAGTAACCTTTAAAATTACCAAAATGCCCCTAGGTTGAAACACTATCAAACGAACTCCAAATTTAGTAAACGAATAGTGGAACTTTATTATCTCGAGCATTCCGGATTCGACTGAGGAGTCCGATTTGTGAAAAGGGGTCACGAAATGTAGGGACCCATGTAAGGTGCAAAATGACTGTTTTGCCCTTTTGAACCCAGGTGTCCGAATTGAATTCTACAAAAGCCTAAACTTATTTTCTTCGACGTTCCGGACTCAATGGTAGAGTCTAATTTAGCAAAATAGAAACTTATGAATTAAAGACATAAAATTTGATGAATAGCATAATTCAAGTGACAATTAAATTGAGTTTCATGTTATGAATTTTAGGGACACGGAAAGGCAAAGAGAAGGTGACCTAACCTTCGGTGTTCTTACGGTGGTTTCACTTTACTACGAGTATACTTTTCCAGTTTGAGGTCGATTACCAGGTACGATATATTGTGCTAAGTAAGAAATAGAATTGAGATTAGGAATACTTGCTTTGCTGCATTGATTGTTCACATGTTTGCTTGAGTGTTCACATGCTTATGCGCTACGTGCTATCTTGTTAAGTTGGATGATGATTATGGGTATATCGCATGTGTTAGCGTGGTGTGTGAATTATATGCTTTGGAGAACTGTTGATATTATGAATTGTGTACTTGAAGGCATGTTTTATGTATGAATGAGATGTATCATTGAGATTGCATTGTGACATGATGAGATCAGAGCATATTGGCATAGTGTAATTCCTTGGACATGGCGTGGGTAAGCACTTGGTGCTTTGCATTATGAGGGTGCAGATCCTCTGGTGAAAAACCCAAAATCGGCCAATAGGTACTTGCAAGCCTGACGGATTCCGGACCGTGAAGCGAGACATACGTGGCGGTACTCATGCCAGCGGAGAATGACCGTATCATGAGACATGGGTGGCATAGAGTTGCATGGGTGTGTCACGCATACAGTACATATACTATGTACTGCTCATATACTGCCATCATGATATTGAATGCCATATTGAAATAATTGTACACTTGCACATGCCACGACCTTAGTTTTGTTTCTTGCATTAGCATTATATTGTACCAGCATGTTGAGCTGACCCCTTTAATGGGGCAAACATTTCAGATGATGTCCCAGCTGTACGAGACGTGGAGATGATCTGATTAGGGACTATGTTAGGCCCAAGGGGCGTTTGTTTTGATATTGTATAAGGGCATAAGCCCAAGACAGTATTTTATTTTACATGTTGTAAGCAAGTGGACTAGACCCCATGTATGTATCAGAACAGTGTACAGAATGTATGAGAATGTCATCATTATCTTTTATTTCCTTATTATTTTATTTTCCTTTGTCTCGTTACTTGCGCCTCGGGTTCGCTGGAATTCGGGGCGTGACAACTCCTACCCCGATCTTTCTCGTCTGGTCGCACGATCCATTTCTTGTATGTCAAAGGTGATGTAGAGGACTTAGCACTTACCTTTTGTGGATGAGTGGGAGCTGTTGGATATTGGGTCTAGTTGGACCCGAACCTATAGCCATTGAGGCATCCACAAAGTTTGAATGAGAGTTGTGATAAGATTAAAACTCTTATCATTATCTAGTTGGTTTTGAATTTGAATCAACGCAACTATTTATCTTGCGTTATGGTTGCGGGATAAGTGTGGAAAAAGATTTTAGTTATCGTGAAACTCTCCTGGCTCCCAAGTCCTCTCTGAGATTCTTCTGAGGCTACCATCTATGCCTCTGGATTTGGATTGTGGAAAGACATAGAAGACTCGTATTGTAGCCGTTCTATTCCAAGAGAGTTTCATCCGTGGGGATCTAGTTGTCATCAGAAAGTCGTAACACAAGCAAAGATCTTCCGCTTCCGTGAACCCATTTGAAAGAGGTAACTGGGTTCACACTTGATTTTTATATATCTTTCCGTTAATTAGGATGGTTCCTATTACATTACGTAAACTCTGTCACATGTTGCTTTTGTGTATATAGATAATGATATTTGTTCGAAAATGTTTCCATACATATCACCCTATTTATTAGTCGCGGGTGTTACAACCTATATACTAATGTAGGATTATTTCACCAAATTTTTAGGCTAACTAAATTAATGTAATTTTAAAAAATAATTAGGTTTGGGGTGTTGTTACATTTAGACTATGATCTCTATTGGACTTTGTCTATACAAATGCTATATGTGTGTAATCATCTCTAATCATTTATGTTGGTCAAGTCAGCATTTACATTTAATGAGGTAATTTCACTACTTTCGTAATGCATAGGTGACATTTAGTATATATTTATTATTTTATTGGCAAAATTTTAATTACAAATATTATTCTATTCTACACTATTAGATAAAAAAATTTCACTACACTCATAATTATCTCCCATTTATATAAAATAGACATATATTCCTAATTAATTTTGAGCAAAATAATTTTTAATTAAAATAAATTTAATTCATTCATACAATAAATAATAATTAATGTGCCTATCTTAATGCACATGGACTCCACTTGGACCTAATTGGAATTTTTGTAACACCCCGATCCCGTGTAATTAATAATTATTAATTAATATTGACTTATAGAATGATTTAGGGAATTAATCATAATCCCGGCGGTCGCCATAGACCGATTAAATAATTAAATGTCTGGAGGGAAGGGTACCTTACCCGAATCCAAATTATTGATTAATTCGGTGAAATAACGCCGTTTTAATACTAACGGAACCCGAATTAGCTAACCCGGGAAAATCCTGAATGAATAATAAATGACACGGAACCTCTGACACTGAAGATAACTGAAATAGGAACTGACCGGAAGAAACCGCGTTGAAAAAGAAGCTACGGAATGAAAGTTATGTAGCAAACATTGAAACTGAATTACTACGCAGCCAAACGTGGCCTTAACCAAAAATGGTGAAAAAGTGGCCAAATGGGAGGCCAAGGGAATTGAACCCTTGACCTTTGAGAGGGAATGAATTTTTCTCAAAAAGTTTACCAACTGGGCTGCCATTACTTTGTGCATATATATACAACTCAATTGTATATATCTCTAAGTTAACCAAGCCCCACCTCAAATTGGACCAATAAGGTTACATGCAAACCCCATATGATGGATTACATCAACTCCCATCAGCCCTAAATCCCACTGATCTCTGATATATTCATTTATATATAAAGATGTATATGTATAAGAATGAATATATATATATGTGTACACATCTTGGGGGGGCTGTTGTAACACAAAAATCAGAACTGTTATAGAGGGGTAGGTCTGTTAGAAGCTTAAAGAGTCTGCATGTAGTCTTGGGTGAGAGACCAAGAGAGAAAATCCATGTATGTACAAGCTTGAGTGTGTGTGCATGGTGTGTCTTCAAAAAGGATGCACCAAAGAGAACTGAGGGCTAAGCAACACACGACTGCACTGGTGCAACATGAACAGAAACCACAACCGAGCCATGGATGAGGAAATGAGGGCCACCCCTTGGAAGGTAAAACATTAAAACTACTCTGAAATTTCCTGTTTGAATTTTGGGTACTGTTTTAGATAGTTCTAATCCATATAGACTGTGTAAATAAGCTACTGTGAGACCCTAGACCTGTTCTAAATTAATTGGGAGGGTCGAATAGGGTAGAAACACCCAAAACCCGTAAATAGCCACCATGGATGGACCTCGGATAGCAGGTCTGAAATAGCTACAATCAAACTGATTTCTGACACTCTGAACCTGATCTAGACACTGATAGGGTCCCAAATACACCAACCCGCGACCCTAGAACACTGATTTGGACCCTCAAAATCGAACCTGTGAGTCTCGGCCATGGAACCCAAATTCTGTAACGGGCTTTTAAACTGAAATTTTAGAATGGAGAGTTGAAGCTCCTGTCCTAAGGGTCACAAAGAACCAAACCGTGTGGACTTTGGTTGAGAAATGGGACCGTATGACCGAACTGAAATCCCTCATGATAATCGGCTATACAGAGCTTAATCCGTGGCTTCAAAGCTCGAAATTAATGCCAAATTGTTGGCTTCACTTCCAGAAACCGTTTGGAACCAATAACTGTTGAAAACCGTGCTTGAAATAGCACGAAATTGAGAAAAACCGAACCTGCAAATTAGGGCAACAGTGGGGCATTCGATGGAGAAGACGGAGTCGACTCGGTCGAGTTGACCGAGTCATGCCGAGTTGAGGAACGGCCACTGTGTTGATGCTACGCCGTTTTGGGTTTGAAAGGTTTTAAATTTAAACTGAATTCGGCCTGTTTGGTTACGGCGATAACAAATTAAAATTGGGATTGGGCTAATCCTGAACACGGATAGGGGGGCAAATTGAGGTTAACTAGAATATTTAATTCCGGTTTTCCTGAAGGAACTGAACCGGTTGGTTCTTGATGATTTTGGACCGGTTCACTTGGTGAACCATTGAACCCTTGGGTTTGAACCCTTAAATTATGAAATTATATTTTTGACCCCTAAAGTTCCTAAAATTACGGATTTACCCCTACTGTTTGACAGAATTGCATAGTGGCCCAGTTTCTGAAAATCTTGTACATTTAAGCCCCTACTAAATTAATTAAATAATAAAATAATTATTTAATTATTTTATTAAATTGGTAAAATGACGATTTTACCTTTGGACATTAAATATGTCAAACGGAGTCCAAATAAATTAAATAAATAGTGTATTTTCACTATTTCAAATATTCTGGACTCAATGGTACAGTCCGATTTTGGAAATACAGTCCCAAAAAAATACAGACCTGTAAGTGATAAATTACTGTACTGCCCCTGATGGCACCAGACCCAAATAAAAATAAAAGACAGTCTATTTTGACTATATCGGGCATTCTGAACTCAACGATGAGGTCCGTTTAACAAACCGGAGTCCCGAAAAATACAGACACATAAAGTGTAAATGACCGTACTGCCCCTGATGCTTCCCAGGGTCAGTTGAACATAACAGACAGTCCAACTTAATTATGTCGGACACTCTGGACCCAATGGTGAGGTCCATTTTATGAACTGACGTGTTGAAAAATATGACACGTGAAATTACCAAATTACCCCTGATACTGTACGAAGCCCAAATGAAGTCCGATTGGGACGAAACTGATACCGATAGAAACCCGAACACTGGTGAAACTGTATACCCGAATAAATGACGAACCGGGGTCAGAATCTTACGAAACGTAAAATGACCAAAATACCCCTGAGCATTGTAAGTGCAAGATAAAGGTCAATCTGATCTGATAAATTATCGTAAGTATAATTATGAACACTGAAGGGCTAAGTAAGACTCCGGAACTATCAACGCGTAAAACGAGAAGTGACTGACGTGTCCCGATGATCTAAAGCAGATACCAAATGAAGTCCAAAGGACTTAGAAAATTATGTACATAATATATGAGACATTCTGAAGACCACGACAGGGTCCGGGGCGAGAATGGCAAACATTACCATTTTGCCCCTAAGGCTAATAAGCACCTAACTGATACCGATTTAAGTCTAAAAGACTTAGAACTTCATACATAAGATATGTAGACTATTCTGAGGACCATGACAGAGTCCGGGGCAAGAATGACAAAATTACCATTTTGCCCCTAAGGTCAAATAAGTGCTTAACTGATAACGATTGAAGTCCAAATGACTTAAATCATAATTCTGATGACTGCTAAGCCTAATTAAAGAATGAAATAGCCTCGGGTGAGACCCAGTGAAAGGGCGATAGGCTACTAGGCTGTCTTAGGTGATCCGATAGATACCTAAGATGACAAATGAGACCTGAATGGATGAGTTCTGATATGTATATGATTGATGATTATTGTTCAGGATATACATGGAGATGCCTGACGTATCTGGAGGTTATCGGATTGTTGTGCAAGGAGATAACCGTAACAGTTTGTGAGTAACCCTGACTCCTGAACTGGTGTATAAGTTCTGTCTAGATACTGTATTTTGAAGCTCTGTACTGTTTTGAATGTTATACTGTTTAAAAAGCATATATTTAATGTACGATATGCCTTGTCCTGATTGATATATTGTTCCGCTTTGTTCCGACTTGTTCAGTTCTGATATGTTTGATCTGATTGATATTGTACCGTTTTGTTCCGACTTGTTCAGTTCCGATATGTCTCGATCTGATTGATATTGTACCGTTTTGTTCCGACTTGTTCAGTTCCGATATGTCTCGAGCTGATTGATATTGTACCGTTTTGTTCCGACTTGTTCAGTTCCGATATGTCTTGATCTGATTGATATTGTACCGTTTTGTTCCGACTTGTTCAGTTCCGATACGACTTGATCTAATTGATATTGTACCGTTTGTTCCGTCATGTTCAGTTCCGATATGACTTGTCCTGATTGATAATTGTTCCGTTTTGTTCTGTCCGTTATGATCTATCCGTTTCATGGTCTGTCCGTTACTGATATGTCCTTGTTTTGACTGACGTATTGTTCCGTCTGATTCTGTTATGTTCCGTCCGTTAATGACCTGTCTGTCTTGATTGTTTACCTGTGACTTGAACTGGTGTTTTGTTCCGTCTGATTCCGTTATGTTCCGTCCGTTAATGGTCTGTCTGTCTTGATTGATATATGGTCCAGTTCCGTTATGATCTGTTCGGATTCTTGACTTGGTATATAAGTTACTGCCTAGATACTGTATTTTGATGCACTGTACGGTTTTAAATGTTATACTGTCTGAATGCATGTTTTTAAATGCAAACTTTTATACTGTATTGTACGCGGCATGATTTTGTCCCGTTTTACTACTGTTTTGTTCGGTCTGTCTTGTTCCTTTTTATGGTCTGTCTGATTTTATTCTGTTATGATGTGTCTGACTCTGGGTACCATTCTGATTATGAGCGGTCTGGCATAAGTAGGCTTGATTATGTGCCTAACTGATATATTGTTTGTTATGCCCTGTTATATTCCGCCCAGTACTGACCTGTTCTAATATTTGAATTAATTGCCCATACTCTCGATTGATATATTGGCATCATGCACTGTTCCGTCTGTCCTGATTTGTTGTTCCGCTTAGTTCAGTCCTGTTTTATTCTACTTAAATTGTATTCAAGTAGATCTATAAAACTGTTATTCTAAAGCGATTGAACTATCCTTGCGATTTATAAACAAGACCGGGTTTGAAACCCATGACAGGGAACCTGTGTTACTCACTGGGCTTTTCGAAGCTCACCCCATTCCCTAACATTTTTCAGGGATTATCTCTGATGGATTAGAAGACACCGTGATATGACATGGTAGGCCAAGTGGCACCTCAAGTAAAGGATCTGATGGTACTGATCTGTAGAGACTGGATTCTTGTGGACTGATTCTGTTATTCAGGTGAGTGATATGATACGGCTAACCTGATTTAAATGTACTGGATACATAATTATGGCTCATGGAAATAAACGGTACTCTAAAGATATTAGATCTGCTCTGTACTATATGCCTGATTTTAGATATGCTCTGAACTTAGAACCGTTAACTGTTTTGGATTTAGACTTGCTCTGTGGTACATACCTTTACGGTGGATAAGTGAGTTGCATTCCCGTGACACAAAGAAAAAGTTTTAAATTCCGCTGCGTCTGACCCTACAGTTGGAGTGCAATTCGTCGGAAATTTCAGAATTTGCCTTTGGTTGGTCGCGTCGCGACCGACTGGCAGTCACGTCCTCGACATTCGCGTAGGGTGGGGTTCGGGATGTGACAATTTTAGTACCATGCGCTAAGGTGATTTTGGATATATGAATATGTTGTGAAAACATATCTCTTTAAAAGGCTTCATAAATTTAATACATTCCTTTCAAAAATTTATTACATTAAAAAATGAGTTTACTACATCAATCTACTAAAAAGGAATAAAACAACTAAGCACATTGCACCATGGTCTCATATATCCCAAAAATTTACTTTTGTGATTGCATACAACACAAACAAATAGGTGTACCAAAACATTTTAATAATTCCATCCAACTCAATACATTCACAACCATCACATTGAATATAATTGGTTTAGGATTGATGGGTTTATCACAACTCACACCATGGAGTGGGTATTAGGTCTAAAAATAAATGGGATCAATAATAACATCACATATACAATAAAAAATATTCACATAATTAAATATTTGATCCACAGATAACTCAAAAATTAGATCCATGCATACATCATAGATTTCTCATGTATAGAGCTTTTCCTTGAAATTTTTAATCAAATTTTGGGTCAAAATGAATTTTTAAGCCAAAAAGCATTTAAAATAGGTAGAAAGTTCATAAAAAAAATTTAAGCCTCGAATAGTGTATATAGCACTTACTTATTATTTTGAACAATAATTTGGCTCTTTGAATTTTTTTTTAAAAGGTTGGCAAATTTTTAACACTCTTTCGAAATAAAAATTAATTTTTAACATTCCAAAAGCCAAAAAACTATAAAAAAAAAAATAATAATAATAATAATTTATGAACAAGTCCAAAAAATGTGAGAATAACACTCTTTAGATGGACAAGTTATTTCATGAAACTGTCTCATACGTGTTAGGATCTCTATGATTTTAGTAATACACTGGGTCCTATATGAACTTCACAAAATAGTGCAATCATAAAGATCGTCACACCATGAGATGGGATCATGAAATAATCTATCCTTTGAATGTGTCAAAAAATTAAGCCAAACGAACCCTCATGTGCTTGTGGGCTTTGCAAAAACAAAAAAAAAAAAACAAAAGATAGATTTTGTGTAATGCTTCACCCCATGCATCAGGGAGTCAGGGATTACGACATGGACTACTATGTTGTGAGCCTTTGGCCACGTGGAGTGTAATAGGGGTCTTGGTTTATCAAAATCAAGTCACACACTCTCATACGCACCTTGGCCAAGACTAGAATTGTTCATTCTCTGCACTATATCTTTTCCAAAAGCATTAGGTTCTCCATGTGGAGTGTAAACTTAGTGGGCTCATATCTCAAAATCTACATGTTCAAATGATGTGTATAATATATCATTGGAAAGCTCTCGAAACGTGAAATCTAACTATACCAATTTTTTTGGCACAAAGTAGGTTTTTACAAATTATTTTTGAGCATAAAGTTTCATTTTTCATAATAAAAAAAACTAAGGTTCACGATATTTTTCTATTTTGAGCAAGGATTTTCATGAAACTTTAATGGCTTGTTAATGGGACTATAAGGAATGTATCTACAGATGTTACCATTTTCTTATTGGAATACTACCTTCCTCTGATTACCTGTCAAGAATACGAGACTAGATGGCCTCCGGAAAGGCTTTGGTTTTAACAGTTCCGATGATAAAGTAAAAAAAAAAAGTAAAGACAGTAATCAAATAGAGTAATTGAACATACCTTAAACGTGTACCTTGTTGCCTTATTTATAGGTTATAGATCTTCCCAAGTTGAGTAGGATTAGTAACCATAGGATTAGGGTCATAGTTAGTAGTTACCATATTGAATTATGTTTCCTTATTTTAAGGTCAGTAATACATGGAAGGCGGTGATCAGTATGGAACCCTTCATGCTTGCGTTCTAGATCTCATAGATCCGGGTAGACTTACGCATACCCAGTTTTTATACTCCAGTTCATTTGTAGGGACACATGCTACGTCCTAAAGTCTTTGGTCGAATTATGGTATATCATCTACTATAATAGATCATTTAAAAAATCTCCAAAACTTTTTCATTTAAAATAGACCCATTTAGAAAAAATTTATAAAATTCATACATATTCCCAATGCAACACCCATATATATTAATTTAATCTTTCATAATCCATTATACGTGAACAATAAGCAATATGATTTTAATACCAATGTTGAAAAGTTACCCATCAGATCTGATTACTTGCCAGTTATCCAAATGCAAGAAATGTTCAAGATTTAACATGTTTATGTTATGAGCTTTGTCCAACAATCACGGATGTTGTAAAATATTTTTCATCAATAGAGGAGCTACCAAGGTCCTCTATGATTGTTCCACAATCCACATCCATTGCTCTCTTAAAAGTAACCCAAGAGAGAGAAAACTTGAGAGAGAACATTAAAAAGAGATAACTAGAATGAGGAAAGAGTGAGAGTTATCTTGTGTTGTACAAGTTTTATATAACCACTTATGTAGAATATATCACAAATATATTAGAGTAACCTATGAATACCAAGTTAGAATATGACTCTTATAAAGTTCAACCACATTAATAAGAACTTATCTTTCTAACTAACTTCTGTGAACGCATGACAATTTTTTGATAAGAATTTATGTTCTTACTTATTTTATGTTATGCACTAACATAATTAATCAATAAAAAATTATAATCTTCATTCTTTTTGGTAGGTAATCTTAAAATTTATTTGCATATACATGTGTGTGGGAGTGCGCGTGTGTATATAAGAACACATTCTCTGTCACCCCCACTACATTATAAGCTCTATACCCTAACTCAAACTCACTTTAACCCCAGGTCCTTCCTTTTTTTTTTCTCGGTAAGAAAACCTTGGGGATTATAGGAGAGGGTTGTATCTACTTTTGACTGACAAAAATCATCTCTCTTATATCCCTCCTAACCAAACTCATCAAAAGAATAAATAAGAAGTTTTTTTTTTGTCAAGAGAATAGTGTTAGAGACATCTTTATCTAAAGAGAAGGTTTTGTCCACCGAATTTTCATTATACACACACACACATGATATACCCAAAAGTGGCATTGTCATCAGATTGAGACACGTGGACACCTAAGTCATGTATAGTCTTAAAGATTAATCCAAATAGAAACAATTGGCATTCTGAGCTAAGGATTAGCCAAGCTATCTTGGAATATCAGTTTAGTTAACTTTTCCAACACATTAGTTGTAGAGCTTAACTCGAGCTCGACAACACATAATTTCTTGAACTATTTGGTATATTAAGGTTAACTTGTCAGCCCAGGTCTTAGGATTGGCTATCTAGTATGGTATCACTCAACATGGTTCAAATTTTAGAGCTGAACTCGAGTCAAAGTTCGATGAAAAAACTATCTCTTTGTGCTTATCAAAAACCCTAAATTTTCTCACATGATTAAATTATAACAAGGATGCATCTATAATAAGAGGGGTAAGGTACATATTAAAACCCAAATTATCCTTAAAAGATTCCATCTAACTAAGACTATCCCTCTGACTTAACCGTCAAAGTGGCTATAACTAGGGCCTCTTTACCGATTTTATTCTTGATTGTTTTGTAAGGAGTTTGAAAGAACATCCACAATCAATTGATCTCGTCAGGCCAAGTTTTACCACAACAGATTGGTGTCGTTTGTGGAAACGATCATCTATTGGTTTCTACAAAACTCTAGAATTTTTTTTTCTATCTTTCAAACATGGCTCTAAAGCTCTATCCTAGACGGATTCAAACTCATCTTTCCCAACAGTCCCAAACTCTAAGCATGCATCCTAACCCTAAGGCTTAACAACCAATCTTGTGGACCACAAAATTAACCAACTTACGCAACAAATTGAAACTTTGACTCAAACTCTAGCTACATTAATACAGTCATAGCAGTAGAACTCGCACCTCCTCCACCCCTACAATGTAAAGGGGATAATGGTCAAGAAACACATACCCGATGTCACGCCCCGAATTTCCACAAACCCAAGGAGTGAGTGAAGTGAAATAAGAAAAGTAAAGGAAAGGTCATTCAGGCGAATTCAATTAATTATGCATTCCTTCCCCCATGTTTTCCCAAAATTATAAGTGAAGACTTGCCATTTACTCAACCTAAATGATCTCCTAATGTTGCTCAAGCATCTCGCCCAATTAATATTTAAAATAGTTTAAATCATGTTCAAAAATGGCTTCCAAGATAGCCCACCCAACGTCTCTAAATATGCCCTTGGATAATGGTCCAAATGGGCCCCAAATGTCCTAAGACATGGGCCAAGAGTAGGTCAAATATCCTACCTAAAATAGTCCTAGTAAGTGGCCATACATGGCCTTGAAACATGACCAAAAAGTGTTCCAAAAAAAATGTCCAACATGCCTTGATGTAATGGCTAAAAGTGTCCTAAAATGGGCTCCAAAAAGTAAGGTCAAGCATGTAATTAAATGGCCTTAAAATGTAGGTCGTGGCATGACATGACATGCCTTGGATAGTAGCTTCACAGCAGCAAGGCAGCACGCGTAGGGTAGTAGGGCATGGCACACAGGCGCGCAAGGCAGGCAGCAGTGCGCGGCTGGGCAGTAGGGGCTGGTGCAAGCCTGATTTTTTTGATTTTTTGCAGAAATACTGTAGCAACAGTGTAATTACTACAAGTGAATTTCTCTATCTGCTGCACTAATTTTCTCTGTTTTGTAACTTTTTTCCCAAGTTTTGAAGGCCTCTTTTTCCCCATTTTTAGCCTATTTCTTCAAGGTTTCTAACCCTCCGTTTTGAGCACTTTTCTCATCTATTTAAATGGTGTTTTACACTTAATTTCTTTCCCTTAATTTCACTAAAATTTTGACATAACTTCCTTTGTTTTCTAAGCCTTTTTCCCACCTAATATTCATGATACTTCATATGCATAAACATGTCACAACTCACCCTTACTCGGTGGCCACAATTCATGTAAATTAAATATACATCCCTTGTTTTCACACACACATCTATTTGTCTCAATATATATATATACACACATATATATATATATACACATATGATGCTCATTGGATAAAGATATCTTTCATATCATTTCTTTCAACATATATACATTTGATACACATTTAACTAAAGCACACTATATGTCATTTGGGTTTTTAAGCCATTACATTACAAAATGATTCAAGGTCTATAGTTTACCATTCATCCACATTGAAATACGAGTCTTTTAGGCTTATGCCCATATATATAAAAAATATGCCCCCAAGGGCCAAATCTTCTTCATAGTCCATTTTCCTTCCTTTCTTTATAACTTCAACAAGTCTCAAGTATCAGGAGTGTCATCTGTAATATGATATCCCACAAGGGGTCAGCTCAACTGCTGGTATGACATAATGCTAATGCAAGCAACAAGATTAAGGCGTGACATGTGCAAGTGTACACTTATAATCTACATGCCTTCCAATTAATCAATACAATGCATTAACAATATGCGTGACACACCCATGCAAACTCTATGCCACACCCGTGTCTCATTCATGGATCGCTCCCGTTGGGTTAGAGTACCAATGTCCCGTTCATGGATCGCTACTGTTTGATACTGGGCACCAATGCAATGGCCAATTTTGAGTTTTTCACAACAAGATCTACACCTTCATAATGCATAGCACCAAGTGCTCAACCCACACTATGTTTTCAAGGAATCACACCATGCCAATATGCTTTGATTTCACCATGCAATAATGTAATCACAATGAAGCATTTTATCAACACATGGAGCATGCTTTAAATAATGCAATAAACTTAAAGCAACTATAACTTTTATATCACGAAACTTTGTCTACATGAACCTAACATGTAATCCAATCAATTTCACATATAAACACATTACATATTCACAACCTTAACAATTTCTCAAAGATCATAAAATACATAAAGTACCAACTCATGGAATAAATCATAACTCTCAAACCACAAGAGTTTCTCTACATGAACATAAGCTAGAATGCAATGAATCAAACATATAAACAAGTTACATGTTCATCATGTTGACAAATTCTCTAAGATTACAAAATACGTAAAGCACCAACACCTTGAATAAATCATAACTTTCCAACTACAAGATTTTTTCTACATGACCATAGGCTAGAACACAATGAATTTCACTTATAGTCATGGTTCATGTTTATCACTTTTCCAAATTCCCAAAGAATTCATAAGTACATAAACAACCAACTTTAGGTTTTCAAAGAAACGACATCCTAAATAACTTTCTAACAACAAATAGGCATATAAATCATTCAATCAACTTATAAAACACTCCTAAACTTAATCCTATTCCTTACTTAGCAAAATATCATACCTAGAATGGTTTTTCTCAAACCAAGGAAGTTGTGTTTTCTGCACAGCCAAACTGATTGGTGAGAATATAGTCCTTGTTGAGAGGAACAACTTCCTAGAAGGAACCTTTGTGAAAATCCAAGCCTAGAAGTGTGTTTTGGAAGCTTGAATGTTGGAAAACCTAGGTTTTCTCTTCCCCTCTCTCCCTGCCCGTATTATGCTCTTCTCCAGATCAAAATATGTTTTTTTTTTTTTTACTCTAAGGGTTGTATTTATAGTCAAGGGGCAAAGAGGCAAAATAACCTTTTTGCCCTTAATGAATCCAGGCCCCGTTACACTACAACCCGTCCCAAAATGCCTCAATTTGATATTTTGCTTTAACCAAAGTTCTTAAAATTATTTTAAATGAAAATTTTCAAAAAAATAATTTTTTTCCTGTGGCCAGGTTTGGCCGGTTCCGCCCGGGCCACCTGGGATGCCCGTTTGGTCCAATTTCTGAAACTATCTTCGAACATGCTTAAATTTTTACAAGAAGTGTATTTTAACATTCTAAGCATATTTCTCTTCTGTGATATACTCAAAATATGCTTCTAAATATGACTTCCATATAAATGTGCATGTATAGTGTCCTATCGGCAAATAGTGCATGAATAGTGTCCTACTAGCAAAAACGAAAAATTTACCCTCAGTTTTCAGGTCTCTATACCCGAACTCAAAAGACCCAAGGAGACCCCTAGATGTATCATACCAGATCTTAGCAAAAAAAAAATAGAGGTTTTGGTAGATTTGTAGAAGGTAACTAAAATAGATCAAAAGGGAAAGGCTCCCCAACAATTAGACGAGCAACGATTATTTTCTCTGTATAGGATGTCAATGACCCCTTTTACTTGTAAAATGATGGTAAAAGATTGCCCAAAAAAGTTTGTGTTCCCCAAATGCAAGTAATATGATAGGAAAATTAATCCAACATAGCATCTATCCTACTTCCACTTTACAATGGCCATTCACAACGCAACTAACACGATGATGTGCCATTCCTTCGTCACCAGCCTTAAGGGAACGATTGTAGAGTTGTTTCATCACCTTCCTCCCAACTCTATTTCTTCTTTCCCAAGTCTGAGTCAGAAGTTCGTCAATCAATTTATCACAAGTAGGAGGCTAAGGAAGAGACCATAATTCTTTCTGAATATAAAGCAAGGGAAAGGGGAAACCTTGAGGGACTTCATTGCTCAATTCAATACCAAGTTCATATCTGTAGAGAGGGAATGAAGAAAGGTTCACTATGGGTGCCCTGACATTTGGACTGCTTCCTAGGAGGTTTAAAGATTCCCTCACTAAGAGTCCTCCCACTGGTATACCTAGTTTATTGATAAAATCACAAAAGTATGTAACATTTGAGGATGTCAAGAGATCTTTGAAAGAGTTCAAAAAGCAGCCATAGAAAGAAGAGCATGTCTAGAAGAAGGTTGCTAAGGAGGAAAATAAGAGAATACAAAGCCCATAAAAATGAGATAAGAAAGGACAACCAAACTCATCCTTAAAGAAGTAAAATATCTATACACTTCTGAATGTTCCCCTTGAGGCATATCCTTTGTCAAATCCAATCACATAAGGACCTCAGAAGGCCATATCAGATGAAGGGAGATCCGAAAAAAAAAAAAAAGAACAAATACTGTGAATTTCATAGAGACCACGGTCACATCTTTGATGAGTCTCGAGTCCTCAAATAGGAATTTGAGAATCTAATTTGAAAGGAAAAACTTTGGGAGTACACCCAATAGAAGGATAGACTAGAAGAATAAGGAAATGGTCCACCTTAGAGGCAATAAGACTACTGACCCTATGGATAGGGGTGCAAAAATAGCCTGAAGGCTCATGGCTCGCACCATCAAATTTTTTCACGGGCCTAACCCAGTCCAAAGCCAATCTCAGCCCTGCCCTACCTTGCCTTAGCCTAGGGTACCTCTATTTAGGGCATGGTCTTGATTTTCTAAGTTGAGGCCCAACTCGTACAAGCCGAAAAATTGTTTTGTGTAGAGTTGGATTTGTATATTAGTTACCTATAAACACCTCATTTTGAGACCCCTTGATTAAATAAAGTTTATTTTTCACTTTTGATAAGTTACTATAATATTTCCCATCTAGGAGTATTTTAATAATTTTTCATTTCCCCCATAGAGGGCATTCCTATCATTTTTGTCTATAGAGGGCATTTTTGTCATTTTTTCCATAAGAGGGCATTTCTGTCATTTTTTCCATAAGAGGGCATTCTCGACATTTTGGTCATTTTGTCCATAGATGATATTTTGGTCATTTTGCCTATAAAGGGCATTTTTTTTTCATTTTTCCCATAGAGGACATTTTCAACATTTTTGTCATTTTGTTCATAGAGGGCATTTTGGTCAATTTGCCCATAGAGGGCATTTTGGTCATTTTTTCATAAAGGGCATTATTGACATTTTGACCATTTTATCTATAGAGGGCATTTTGGTCATTTTGCCCATAAAGGGCATTTTCAAAATTTTGTTCATTTTGTCCAAAGAGGACATTTTGGTTATTTCGTCCATAGAGGGCATTTTCGTCATTATGTTCATAAAGGATATTTATTTTGGTCATTTCGCCTATAAAGGGCATTCTCATCATTTTGACTATAGAGGGCATTTTCAACATTTCGATCATTTTGTCCTTAGAGGACATTTTTGTCATTTTGCCCATAGAGGGCATTTTTGACATTTTGGTCATCATGCCGACTAAGGGCATTTTTGACATTTTGGTCATTATGCTCATTAAGGGAATTTTGTTCATTTAACACATTAGGACCCTTGAGGGTATTCTAGTCATAATACCCACTAATGGCATTTCGGTCATTTCTAGTGTTTCCCTACCCATAAGGCACTACAAAAAATTATAGTTTTTGTGATGCATAGTATTTATGATGCCCATCCAGGCATCGTGAATCTTGTCCTTTTGCAACGCACACCACGTGTGTCACAAAAAAGCAACAAAAAGGGGTTTCCCGCTCAAAAAAATAGGCGGGAATCTATTAGCGATGCACCATTGGCCATTAACGACGCATACGTGCGTCGCTAATAGTTAAAGCTTTTAGTGACGCACGAGCGAGCGTTGTTGATAGTTAGTGTATATGAAACGATGTCGTTTCACTTAACTTTAGCGATGCTCAATGACTTATTAGTGACGCACAATGAGCGTCGCTAATAAGTCATGTTATAAACTGATCGATCTCTCACTCTCAGCACAATGCCCTATTCTCTCTCTCTCTCTCTCTCTCTCTCTCTCTCTTTGTTTTTGATCGACACTAGCGGCTATCTCTTGCATCATACACATCGATTAACAAGGGGCACATAGATTGTTTCTTTAATCTTGTGCGCTCTCTCTCTCTTAATCAAGCTTGTGAAATACTATGCAGGTATGCCTTGTCTTTGTTCTCTGTCTCTTCTTTTTCTATTTTCTATTTTACCATCCAATGAAAATCTTAAATTGGTAATGGTTCGTGATAGTTTCAAGATCAGATCAATTTTTACGACTGTTGAATATTATAATGTTTGCTTAAACTACTTCTTTTTTTTTCTTATGACTATTAGAGCTGATGTTATGACTATTTTTGGGTACTTTTTTTAGTATGTTTCTTTTGAAAGAAGCTTAAATGCTTCGTTTGTGTCTCTAATGCTTAAAAAGAAGGTGCAGAGAATATAAGATAGTTTAGACCATTAAGTTTGGTGAGAAGTGTATACGAATTATTGGCTAAATTTCTTTCCCTAAGATTGAGGGAGTGATGGATACAATCATTTCTAGTAGTCATAATTCCTGGTAGAAAGATTTTTGATGTAGTCCTTATTGCCAATGAATGCAATGGGATTTAGGTAATGATGGAGAGGATGGATGAAAATCGTTTCTTCAATTTCTATGTTATTACTAATCAATGGGGTTCCAATAAGCTTTTTTCAGACTTCTCATTGGTTAAACAATGGGATCATTACCCTTTTTTTTGTTTGTCATAGTCATGGAGGCTTTTAGTTGTATGTTGTTCAGAGCAGTGAGATTCTTCTTGTTTGGCTTGGAGTTTGGGGTGTAATGTGGGTTCCCTACCTGGTTTGTCATTAGAAGTGTCTGCTAAATCTTATGCAATATGGCCCCTATTGGTGGAAAGATTCCAAAGAAATTGGTAAGTTAGAAAAGGCAATACCTTATGAAGGGGTTAGAATCACACTGATTGAAAGTACGTTGGCCAGTCTTCCTACATATTATATGTCCCTCTTCCCTATGTTGGCTTCTATAGCGAGGATATTAAAAAAAAAAATCTTATTTTGGGAATGGTTGGAGGGTGATAAGGAGATTCAGATGGTTCAATGGGATAAAGTGAGACTCCTAATTTGAGTGGCAGGTTTGGGTATAAAATATTTATGATTTTTTACAAAGCTTTGTTGGGAAAATGGTTGTGGAGATTTGAGATGGAAGATGGGGCGTCGTGGAGGAATTTAGTTTATGGCAAATATGGGTGTAACGAAGGGGGCTGGTTGTGGAAGCTTTTGGGTGTGGGGTTTTGAAATCTATTAGGAGAGAAATGCAATAGATTTTAAGCAGCTTATTCGATTCGAGGTGGGGGAGGGATCAAGTATGAAATTTTGGGAGGATGCTTGGTATAGTGATAGGGAAATAAGGGATCAATTTCCTAAGTAGTTCAACATAGCCAGTTAAAAGGATCCTTTTGTTGCTGATTGTGTTTATTTGAAGAGAGAGGGGGTTAGTATAGAGCCCGTGTTTAAAAAAGAAATTTCCATGATTGGGAGGTAGATGAAGTGGCGTAGCTAATAGAGGTGCTGAATAGATTCAAAGTGAACAAAGGAAGGGAAGACTCCATGGTGAGTATTATAAGTTAATGTAACTTTTTCTCATATTAAAAGCTTATAAAAAATTGAAGACATTTTTACTCATTAAAAAAGTTTTTATTTATTTAGTTTTGTTCCATGTTCAAAATTGGCCAAAACTTGAATGTTGGAAGAATCTAGGGTCTAGTATGAAACAATCTATTTACAATGATCCAATCTATTTACAAGTTTAGATTAAGATTTGTCATGGCCTCCGTGCCTGCCTCCATAAACAAATCCACAAAGGACTTTATTTATTAAAATTAGTAATTAATAATTTAATAAATGTTAAATGATAATAGTAATATTTTTAAGGACTTTGTTGACATCATAATTTAATAAATATTAAATGTTACAATTAATATTATTAGAGATTTTGTATTATGGCCAACGAAATTTTGGGGCGAAATCCTAGTTTTTCTTTTTTTTTTTTTTAAATTCTAACAAAACAGGGGATAACACCTTAATCCCCCCCTCCCCCTCCCATTGCCACTACCTAAAGAGGTCTGTATTTGATTCTACACATAACTTTGAAAGTTGATTACGCCCAAAGAATAATGCGATAATTGTAGTGTAGCTTTGGGGTGTTGATTCTACAGGGAGACTAAATTAAAGAATAATAAACAGAATTTCTGAAACTACAGAAGTATTAGACGGTTAACGAAAAAAAAATATATATAGACAGTGATTTTGAATGCAACTAAAAATTAAACAAATTAATTAATGGAAGAAAATATTCAAATTTAACGAACAGTGGAGTGTCGGGAATCCCTTGCACATATATGGTATTTCAATTATTTTTAATTCACAGATAACTCAATTGAGAATTTAAATTCTAAATATCTCAATCGGAAGATATAAAATTATGAACCAAAATTAGACTGAAAATAACCCTTTGAAAAATCATTCATCATCTTTAAATCTCTCAAATTAATATTCACATTGAGAAAATTCAACGACGACAATATACCCAACGAGCAATATTGCAGCAGAGAATTGAATCAATATAAATATTTAATTGTTCCAAAAATAATCAAAACATTAATCCATTCGATAGAAAAAGCATGACTGAATCTATAAACGGACTAAACCCTTTAATTATTCGGACAATAAAATCCAACAATTAATTATGAATAATTATCAAATAATTTAACAAGTAAAAACCACGTACAGGAATCAAAAATAAATTAAAATAATCATCTATGATGCAAGTTCATCCCTAACTCCACTTAAAAATTTAGTTACCCATGTACAGGACGGGTAACATAAACCTCACGAAGAAAAGCTGAGCCATGGAGTAGCCGCGGCTTCTTCTCCCCTGCTGCGCAATCCTGTACAGCCGCACTGGAACTTGCTTCAATTTTCTCTCCGTCGTCCTCTCCGCCGCCGTCCGTGTTCTTTATATATATTTTCATCTTTAATTAGCCCTAAAGAAAAAAAACACCTCCGCACTGGCCTGGGCCCACTTAAGCCTTACTTGATTCAGTCGCGCCATTTAGCCAAGGCCACACAACCGCATGCCCAACAGCCGCATGGGCCCAGCGCCTCGCGCATGGCCTTTGCGCCTGCTTCAGCCCGCACATCAAGCCATCAGCTCATTTTCCCTTTATTTTTGTATTTGGCATCGGGCCCCACAACAAACCAGCTTTGCGTCACAGGAGACTTTTCTTATTCAGCCCATACCCTGGACACATGAATTGAATTTTTTCTTTTTCCATGCATTGGCCCCACACATTGGCTGCCACCTCACGCCCCAAATGAGCATAAGCTTCAACTGTACAAAGCCATTTGGCTTTTTCTTGCTTTGTTTTCATTTCCTTTGACTTTTCAAACCTTTTTTTTTTTTTTTTCTTCTTCAGCCGCACATGTCTAGCAGCGCCCATCTTTACGCTCCGTTTTCTATGAGATAACAACTGAATCTTAACTCAAGCTCTTCACAAAAGTTGTAGCCCCGGATGAGTAGATAATTTTAGGCTCAAGAACCATCTGATTTGGACTTTGGAAGCTCAAGTTATAGCCCCTTCAAGTTTGGCTGGACGAACAGAATTTAAAGCAGCTTTCCAGACCTGATTTCGAAACAATGTTTGGAGGCCCAAACGAACTCTGATTTTTGTAAACCAAACCTTTCTGAAAATCCCAAGACATCCTCTAAATATTTCATGAAGACCACTTTCTCATTCTGAAACTCTAACGTCATCCAAATCTCAATTGAAACTCAATGGTCGAATCTGCCAAAAAGCCAAAAATAATTCCAAAAATATTAAGTATAAAGCGCAATTGCAAACTAACTCTCGCCAACAAAGATGCAATATTTGAGACTTAAAATCTTATAAAATACCGCTAAAATATATCTCACTGTAAATAGAAATTAAATAAATAATATCAAATGTATCTCAATATTCCTATTTACTTTCTAGCAATTTACTCCGATAATAGGGTATTTAGAGTGCACTTTTGTGCACTCATCACACCCCCCAACTTACTCATTGCTAGTCCCTAGCAATTTCCATGCATTTGGCAAAAAATATCAAGAAAAATCACACACAGCAGACATTTAATCACACTTTTTTTTTTAGATTCACAAATCAAAGCAATTTAAGGAATTCAAGAATCTTATAACAATCAATCCACTTATAGCCATTCATAGAGTGTGTGTGTGCGCTCCAAACCATATCCATCTAAACACAAGTCATGACACATGCAACATCAAGAACATCTCAAGCAAAAGGTTCAACTCCATAGCTCACAGGTATAAAAGTGTTTCATGTAGGGGTTTTCTCTATAGAGTTGACAAGGGGTATACACGCTCAATGAAGAATTAGGCACAATGAATAAGCAACAAGCAAACATTGATCTTATGATAGGCGCACTAACAAATGAGATTTCCACCACTCTTTCCACAGGCTTACTCAGGATCAGAACGATCAATATAAAAGGGTTGTAACGTGGCTCGGGTTAAAGGCTATATGAAGAAAAGGGTAAAAAGGATTCAAACACTTCCAAATACATACTAAGAGAATTTCATTACGAACCATAGCAAACCAAACTTTCCACTTGATGTACTCTTCAACTTTTAAAATCTTTGAATAACAAAACATCTCATTCTTCTTCTTCTTTCTCTCTCTTTTTCTTCACCTTTTTCAATTTTTTCAACTTTTTTCCTTCTCTCTTTCTCCTTTGTTTTTTTTTTTTTTCTTTACAAATCTTTTTTTTTTTTTTACTTTGATCATTGATTTTGATGCTCACCCAACTAAACACTTTTGCACTTGTACTCTTTCTTTTTCTTTTTCTATTTTTTTCAATGTAACACAAAAGACACGAACTGCAAATTCCACACCTAGTACACACTTGGAAGTAAAAAGGGTAGGAAAGTCAATGTATAGGCTATACTCCAATGTAGAGCGGTATGGATGATGTGGGCACATGAAAAACTATATATGTTTGTTAGCTCAAAGTCAGGCTACTAAGGGTCTATGATGAGAAAGGGTTAGCTTGAAAGGCTCAAACGTTAATCCTAAATTGACCTTCGTTATATCCCAAGTATATTCGCCATCATATCACCAACCATGTAATGATATTCTCAAAAGAAGTGCCCAATTCAACAGATCAATGAACGCTTATCACAATTTTCTGCATTTATAAGCTCTCAATTCTCTCCAAAACTCACATGAATACTTAAGCAAAAGAGTTCTCTAGCTACATGTGTCAAACCACCATCTTACCACAAAGTTTGGATAAGTGCATTAAAAGTTCTGTGAATGCCTCAGTAGAATGATTATGGTGGATTTTGTGAACTCACAAAAATAGCTATGAATGAGAATGAATACTCATGTGAAAAGATGCACTTGTGATGCAAATTTTAAAAAAAATTTGACACATGAAAATATGCCACAACAATTTAAATGTTGAATTTGCAACCACCACCCCCCAACTTAAATGAAACATTGTCCTCAATGTTTAACAATCAAAATTGAATGGAGGGTTCTAAAAAGGAGAGAATACACCTGATGTGTCGTGGGAAGCTCGCTAAGCACCAAAGATGGCATCCTAAACTTGACAAAATGAAACTAACCTGCAAATAAAAACAAAGAAAAACAGCAGCAAACAAAAAGAAAAATAAGAAAGATAAAACAAAACAAAAATAAAACAAAACAAAATAAAATAAAATAAAAAAATAAAAAAAAACATACCTGCATAGCGCTATCAAGGTTGATAAACAGGGTCCTATAAGTGGAATGTCTTCCACTTCCAGAACTCGCTTGTCAATCAAAACTTTAAGGCGCTGGCCATTTACTTTAAAAACTTGCCTATCCTTAGGATCCTCTATTTCTACTGCCCCATTTTCAAAAATGTTCTTTACTATAAAGGGGCCTGTCCACCTAGACCTGAGTTTTCTTGTGTGCTTATGGAGTCTAGAATCATATAAGAAAACTCGATCATTAGGCTTAAACGTTTTTCTCAAAATATTGTTATCATGCAATGCTTTCATTTTAACTCGATTAGCAATGCTCCAGCCTATAGCCGGCCTATGCCTATTCAGGGTCTGAATTAATTTCTCACCTTGAGACTTAGACAATTCAGATGACATAATAATAGGAAACGTATCACCTGGATCAAGGAAGGCATATTTTGAACCCTTAGGCAAAGGTTTCAATTCAACTTTTGGCTCTTCCACACTTGACGGAATATGTTCTTTACTTGTGTTAGGCAACTCCTCAAACTTTGGTTTCCATCCCCGTGCTCCATAATCCTGAGTTCTGTCAAAAATAGCACAAACATCAACCACATCAGATGGAGCAGAAATATAGTCAAACTCAGTATTAACAGGAAAATGCTTAGGGGGGTCAGAATAATGAGTTGCAGGAATTCCCTTATCCATAAGTGAGTCAACCATGCACGTCTGACAGCTTTCATCCTCCTCTTTTGGCTGTTTTGCAACATGAAATATATTCACCTCAAGGGTCATGTTCCCAAAAGACAGCTTCATGAGCCCATTCCTGCAATTGATAAGAGCATTAGTAGTGGCAAGGAACAGGCCGACCTAAAATCAAAGGAATCTTTGAAGTAGAATCAACAACAGAGCTAGTTTCAAGGATTATGAAATCAACAGGATAATAAAATTTATCAACTTGAATTAGAACATCCTCTACCACACCCCTTGGTGCTCTGACTGAACGGTCAGCCAATTGCAATACCATAGAAGTTGGTTTGATCTCTCCTAACCCCAACTGCAAGTAAATAGAATAAGGCATTAAATTCACACTTGCTCCTAAATCAAGTAAAGCTTGTCCAAACTCATGATTTCCAATACTGCATGCAATGGTTGGACAACCAGGATCCTTGTACTTGGGGGGGATCCTCTGCTCAATTAGAGCACTAACTTGCTCTGTCAGGAATGCTGTCTTCTTCACATGGTGCTTCCTCTTAACTGTACATAAGTCTTTAAGAACTTTTGCATAAGTAAGAATTTGTTTAATCACATGCAAAAGAGGAAGATTGATTTTTACCTGCCTGAGATTCTCTAAAATTTCATTGTTAGGATCCAAAGTGTGCTTGGTTGATTTTAAAGCCTGAGGGAATGGTATCTTAACATAGCTCTTCGTCACCTCTGGTTCCTTGGGCAACTCAGCATTGCTACTATCTTGTTCCTTTTCCACATCCTCTGATTTGTCAATGGTTGGGATGTGTAAGGACTTACCACTGCGAGTCACAATGGCGTTCACATCCTTCAGATTTTTATGCGCCATGTGTTGACCTTGGGGTGTGGACTGAGCTTGAGAGGGGAATCTACCTCGCTCATTCACACTCAAAGAGCTCATCAATTTGGACACTTGGCTCTTTATCTCCTTATTTTCTTCAACAACCTGCATGATCAAAGATTCAAATTTTTGGTTAGTCTTACCTTGTGCTTCAATAAATGCATGCAAAGTGTCTTCTAAAGAATTCCTATAAGATGAAGATGCATGATCTGGTGCATGATATGGTGCAAGGTATGATCTAGGAGGCTGTGTAGGTGGTGGTGCATGTGGCTGGTTGTCTGAACTTCCAGCTAAAATTAGGGTGATTACGCCACCCTGGATTGTAAGTCTCAGAATAGGGTGTAAAAAGCTTCTTGTACATACCTAGGGTATTACATTGGTCCTCATACATCCCTCTCATCTCAGATGATGTGGGACACTCTTGGGCAAGGTGATCTACCCCGCCACACACTGAACATGGTCTAAAAGGCTTTGCATGATTAGCCAAGTGTGTTAGCTTTACGTCTCTAGCCTTTAGCATCTCTAACTCCCTAGTGAGTGTCTCAACCTTAACTTTCAAATTATCCTCCTCCCTAAGATGGTAAATTCCCCCACTCTATTGGTTCCCTATAGGTCGTGACCTATTTGTGCTCTCAGTAGCACTAGGTCCTGTCCAAGTGTGAGCTTTTTCAGCAAGCTCATTAAGGTACTCTATGGCCTCATCAGGATCTTTCTGTAAGAACTCACCATTACACATCATCTCTACAAATTGACGCTCTCTAGGTGTAAGTCCCTCATAGAAATTACTCACTACACGCCAACTCTCATACCCATGGTGAGGGCATATACTCAAAAACTCCTTAAATCTCTCCCAAGACTGATACAAAGTCTCACTATCCTTTTGTGCAAAGGTAGAAATCTGTCTTTTTAAAGCATTGGTCTTGTGTTGGGGAAAGTATTTAGTGAAGAAAATCTGGGTCATCTCATTCCACGATCCAATTGACCGTGGTCTCAGTGAGTATAGCCAACTCTTAGCTCGATCTTTCAAAGAGAAAGGAAAGAACTTAAGTCTCACAATGTCTTGTGTTGCATTCTGACTATGAAAAGTCGTAACTACCTCCTCAAACTCTCTAATGTGCACATATGGATTCTCATTTTTCAAACCATGAAATGTAGGGAGTAACTGTATTACCCCTGTTTTGACATCAATTGGACTAGCATTGGGTGGAAACATGATGCATGATGGTGTAGCTGTGCGTATAGGGTGAAGGTAATCCTGAAGAGTCCTAGTGGGTTGATCCTCATATTCACTCATATTTTCAGAATTGGAAGTATTATCAAACAAAGAATTAGAAAAACAAGAAAAATAAGACTCTAAATCCGACTCTAACACAGGCTTATAAGCAAAGCGGCCTAATGCGTCCCTATACCTATTATGCATGCAAGATGACAATAATAAAATAAATAAGTAAAAAAAAAAAGAATAAAAGAAAATGAATAAATAAATAACTAGAAAATAAAAAAAATAAATAAAAATAATAATAATAAAGCAACTAAAAAGAAGGGAACGAAGTTACCGCCTTTACAAACTGTTGAAAAGAAAAACTATCTACTGATTCTTCTACCGTCTCCCCGGCAACGGCGCCAAAATTTGATTACGCCCAAAGAATAACGCCGTAATTGTAGTGTAGCTTTGGGGTGTCGATTCCACAGGGAGACTAAATTAAAAGAATAATAAACAGAATTTCTGAAACTACAGAAGTATTAAACGATTAACCAAAAAAAAATAAAAATATAGACAGTGATTTTGAATGCAACTAAAAATTAAACAAATTAATTAATGGAAGAAAATATTCAAATTTAACGAACAGTGGAGTGTCGGGAATCCCTTGCACATATATGGTATTTCAATTATTTTTAATTCACAGATAACTCAATTGAGAATTTAAATTCCAAATATCTCAATCGGAAGATATAAAATTATGAACCAAAATTAGACTGAAAATAACCCTTTGAAAAATCATTCATCATCTTTAAATCTCTCAAATTAATATTCACATTGAGAAAATCCAACGATGACAATATACCCAACGAGCAATATTGCAGCAGAGAATTGAATCAATATAAATATTTAATTGTTCCAAAAATAATCAAAACATTAATCCATTCGATAGAAAAAGCATGACTGAATCTATAAACGGACTAAACCCTTTAATTACTCGGACAATAAAATCCAACAATTAATTATGAATAATTATCAAATAATTTAACAAGTGAAAACCACGTACAGGAATCAAAAATAAATTAAAATAATCATCTATGGTGCAAGTTCATCCCTAACTCCACTTAAAAATTTAGTTACCCATGTACAGGACGGGTAACATAAACCTCACGAAGAAAAGCTGAGCCATGGAATAGCCGAGGCTTCTTCTCCCCTGCTGCGCAATCCTGTACAGCCGCACTGGAACTGCTTCAATTTTCTCTCCGTCGTCCTCTCCGCCGCCGTCCATGTTCTCTATATATATTTTCCTCTTTAATTAGCCCTAAAGAAAAAAAAACACCTCCGCACTGGCCCTGGACCCACTTAAGCCTTACTTGATTCAGTCGCGCCTATTTAGCCAAGGCCACACAACCGCATGCCCAACAGCCGCATGGGCCCCAGCGCCTCGCGCATGGCCTTTGCGCCTGCTTCAGCCCGCACATCAAGCCATCAGCTCATTTTCCCTTTATTTTTGTATTTGGCATCGGGCCCCACAACAAACCAGCTTTGCACCACAGGAGACTTTTCTTATTCAGCCCATACCCTGGACACATGAATTGAATTTTCTCTTTTTCCATGCATTGGCCCCACACATTGGCTGCCACCTCACGTCCCAAATGAGCATAAGCTTCAACTGTACAAAGTCCATTTGACTTTTTCTTGCTTTGTTTTCATTTCCTTTGACTTTTCAAACCTTTTTTTTTATTATTTTCTTCTCCAGCCGCACATGTCCAGCAGCGTCCTATCTTTACGCTCCGTTTTCTATGAGATAACAACTGAATCTTAACTCAGGGCTCTTCACAAAAGTTGTAGCCCCGGATGAGTAGATAATTTTAGGCTCAAGAACCATCTGATTTGGACTTTGGAAGCTCAAGTTACAGCCCCTTCAAGTTTGGCTGGACGAACAGAATTTAAAGCAGCTTTCCAGACCTGATTTCGAAACAATGTTTGGAGGCCCAAACGAACTCCGATTTTTGCAAACCAAACCTTTCTGAAAAGCCCAAGACATCCTCTAAATATTTCATGAAGACCGCTTTCTCATTCTGAAACTCTAAC
This sequence comes from Nyssa sinensis, assembly GCA_008638375.1. NCBI lineage: Eukaryota > Viridiplantae > Streptophyta > Magnoliopsida > Cornales > Nyssaceae > Nyssa > Nyssa sinensis. The sequence goes on along the minus strand of CM018039.1, from coordinate 24,185,564 downwards.
GTCATCCAAATCTCAATTGAAACTCAATGGTCGAATCTGCCAAAAAGCCAAAAATAATTCCAAAAATATTAAGTATAAAGCGCAATTGCAAACTAACTCTCACCAACAAAGATGCAATATTTGGGACTTAAAATCTTATAAAATACCGCTAAAATATATCTCACTGTAAATAGAAATTAAATAAATAATATCAAATGTATCTCAATATTCCTATTTACTTTCTAGCAATTTACTCCAATAATAGAGGTATTTAGAGTGTACTTTTGCGCACTCATCAAAAGTTTTAGTATAATTATAGGTTAGAAAAACTTTAGAATTGTGTTTAATTGATCCATAGTTTCATTAGTACGTAACACATGGCTGTATGAAATAGAGAGACAATTAGTGGCTTGACTATTCAAATACAACTCTTGATTGTTCGAAGGATGAACATTTTTTTTTTTTGTCTTTGTTCACAAATTATGGTGTGTTAAAATTACGTAATATTAATATCACCACCTTTATCGTCCTAACATGGACTTGAATTGTTTGAACGTGGACATGAACCATCGAAATGTAGATACAATATGTATGTCAATCGTCATATTTTTATGTTAAAAAGTGTATAATTAGTGGGTTAGTACTTGAGAACTAATGTGCAAGTGTGTTAAAGTTGGATATCATGATCTATCTAGTGTGACACACATTTATAAGTTTATAGTTGAAATCACACACACACACATACACACTAGGTGGCCGACCAACTATCTAGTGTGTCACACGTTTTATTAAAGAAAAAAAAAATAAAAACTTTCACAAAGTAGTTGCGACACTGTGAAAAAGATTACCGTTTGATTTGAATTTTTTTAAGGGATTAGTTCATGAAAAAAAATTAGGACTAGTTTTGTAGGTTAGGGATTACATTCATGTAAGCCTAGCCCCGTTCGGGAGTCATTTTCATCACATGTGAATCTTGTCGTGAAATTTAATTGTGATTGGGCTTGTGTGTATGAAAATCGATTCTTGAATTGTCCAAAGTAGGACAGTTTGGGAATGCATAAATCTGCATTGCAATCAATAGCGCATGCTTGAATATTCCACTATGAGAAAATTTCAACACGGTTCTCCTATTGTTCTCTAGGTATATATTTAGGCGTGGTAACGTCTATCTTGTATACTTGGAGAATCGTGGGGAGATGCTGCCAAAATTTTGTCCGAGTGGAATCAAGCATTTGATTTGCTGCTGATTGCAATGTAGATTGTGCATTCACGAATGGGATAGGACCATCTTACCCTTTAGAGAGAAGTTGAAGGTGATAGGATTCATATTTCATATTTATAATGAGTATCATTTTTTACTTGTATTAGGTAGATGAAAATGGATAAGAGTTGGATGAACTTGAGAGGCAGGCATTTGCCAGGGTATACGAAGGGGATCAAAGATTTTATTGAGTTTGCTCGTGTATTTGCAGATGGGAGAAATAGGATAAGATGTCTATGTAGAAAGGTTCAATAATATGGATTATATGCACATAGATGAGGCCAAAGAGTACCTATTCCTACATGGGATAGACAAGAGGTATACGTGTTGGGAATTTTATGGGGAACATCGTGACATACGAGTGATATTTGAGGATGAAGAAGAAATCGATAATGATGACTTAGGTGATAATGTTGGGGTTGGTTACAAAGGCTTGCCACAAATACTGGCAGACTTGCAAGGGGCTCGTAGTCACAGGAGTGACACAGGACAATCGAAAGTGTTTGAGTCCTTTTTTAGAGAAGTAAGGCACCCATTATATCCTGGTTGTGATAAGTTTTCAAAACTAGATTTTCTCGTGAAACTCTTTTATATTAAGACCATCAACTGATGGAGTAACAAATCATTTAATATGGTTATTGAATTGATTAAAACAACACTTCCTACTGGGGAGACCCTTCCGAAATCATATTACGAGGCGAAAAGAATATTAAGAGATTTGGGCCTCGAGTATATTCCCATACATGCTTGCAAAAATGATTGCATGTTATTTTGGAAAGAATCTGAACAATGTATGAAGTGTACGGTATGCCATGAACCCAGGTACAAGCTAAATGAAGGAAAGAGCAAGACAATTTCGCACAAGGTGCTGAGATATTTTTTCTGAAAACCGAGGCTACAAAAGTTGTACATGTCTCAAAAGACGACAAAAGATATGCGGTGGCATAAGGAGAAGTGTGTTGCTGAGGAAAATGTATGTAGGCATCCGGCAGATTCTCAATCTTAGGTTGAGTTTGATAGAAATCACGAATGGTTTGCAAATGAGTCGCATAATGTACGACTTGGGCTGGCTAGCGACGGTTTCAATCCGTTCGGTGACATGAGTAATGCCTATAACATGTGGCCGGTGTTGCTTGTGCCGTATAACTTGCCACCGTAAAAATGTATGAAAGAACCATTTATATTCATGTCGTTGCTTATTTTAGGGCCGAAGTCTCCTGGTAATGAAATTGATGTGTACTTGCGTCCTTTAGTGGACGAGTTGAAGGAATTGTGGGAGGTTGGAGTGGAGGCATACGACGTCTCTAAGAATGAGACATTTCAATTGCATGCAGCGTTACTGTGGACCATAAATGACTTTTCAGCATACGAGAACTTGTTTGGGTGGAGCACTAAGGGGTATTTGGCATGTCCGGTTTGCAATAAGGATGCATGTTCTCTACATTTGTCTAATGGAAAGAAGATATGCTACATGTGCCATTGTCATTTTCTACCGCCATCCCATGGCTGGTGAAGTCGGCAGAAGCATTTGTTTGATGGAAAAATTAAGCGCAAATTGTCACCTCCATTGTTGTCTAGGAAAGACGTGTTGTCGTAATTGGCATTCATCCAACCAGTGAGGTATGGGAAGATACTGGGTACTAAGAAGAGGAAGCGTACTCATGTAGAGTTAAATTGGACGAAGAAGAACATATTTTTTTATTTGCCGTACTAGGAAACCCTTAAGTTGAGGCACAATTTGGATGTTATGCACATCGAGAAGAACATCTGTGATAATGTGCTAGGAATTTTAATAAACATTGAAGGGAAGAGGAAGCATACTGTTAAAGCTCGGTTGGACTTGCAGGAGCTAGGAATACAGAAAGAGTTGCACCTAATACGTAGCGGTGATAAATATATCATGCCTCCTACATGCTATATGTTATCATCCTACGAGCGAATGAGGATTTGCGAGTGGTTTAAATTGGTGAAGTTCCCAAATGGATACGCATCAAATATATCTCGGTGTGTAAATGTTAAAGATGGGAAATATCCGAATTGAAGAGCCATGACTGCCATGTCCTTTTACAATGGCTTTTTTCGATTGCAATACGTGGATATCTCACCGATGACATATCAACGACATTGATTAAGTTGGGTTGCTTCTTTAGAGAATTAAGTGCCAAGACGTTGAAGTTGGAAGTACCGAAAAAGCTCGAAAGGGAAGTTGTCGTGATCCTCTGCAAGTTGGAAAAGATTTTTCCTCTAACTTTCTTTGATGTAATGGTCCATTTAGCTGTGCATTTGCCTCATGAGGCAAAAATTGGTGCTCCTGTCCAATACCGTTAGATGTATCCAATAGAAAGGTACATTAAATTTTAAGAATTGTGTTTTCTATCCATCCTAACTATTTTAATTTATAACTGATTAATTATTATAACAGATATTTGCACACATTGAAGCAATATGTGCGTAACAAAGCACGACCAGAAGGGTCAATTGCTGAGGCTTACGTTAACATATTGAGACAAGGTTTAATCGTGAAGATCGAAATTCTAATAGATGTCCATGGCAGCAACGAACTAGCCTTGCGGTGTTTAATCAGAATGTGCGGCCAATAGGTGCCCTATATATGAATGGTATCATCCTGAAGACTTGGAAAAAGCCCACTATACCGTGCTCAACAACTGCGATGAGACATTTTCATATTTTAAGTAAGTTTATCAAAATCATTGCAGTACTATGTTAGTACATAAATGTAAGTTACATATAACATTTCTCATCTTATGCAGTGAGCATACAACTGAGCTTCAAAGAAAACATGTTACCGATACTGATCTAGAGCAAAGACAACAAAATTTGTTTCCAAAGTGGTTCAGAGAACGTGTAAGAATAGGTTTCAATTAATTGTAATTCAATTAGTTAATACATTTGTATTCAATTAATTTTGTACTTGAATTAAATTTATAGATGAAGCTATTATGTCACTAACAATCTCCTGAGGAGTACAATCAATTATATTCCTTGGCATGTGGCCCTGATCAAAGGATATCCCGCTACACCGGTTTAATTATTGATGGTGTTCGATTTCACACGAGAGAATGTGGGGTCAGCTGACAAACACAGAATAGCGGGGTCCTTGTTCAGGGAGATTATGAAGCAGGACAAACTGTAGAGTAATATGGTGTTTTACAAGATATCATATAGTTACATTATTGCTTCGGTCATTTCGTGTATCTGTTTAAATGTGATTGGTGGGATGTAAGTAACAAGAAGATTGGAATGCAGATCAGTAAGCACTTCATAAGTGTATATACGTCACATACGACATTTAAAGATGATCCGTATGTATTAGCATCTCAGGCAAAACAAGTTTTCTATTTGAAGGACACAAAAATCAGAGGTGATTGACATGTTGTCCAAAAATAAAGTCCAAAAATGTTTATGATGTATTAGAAGTTAAAGAGGGAAGATTAAAATTTGGAGAGGATTCAAGAGGAACTACAAGAAGAGTTTTAATCTGCCTACGATGGCGTTGTCCGTCATGATCAAGAAGATGTCACTTCGTATCAGTTGCATAGAACTGATGTAGAACCAGGTCATGTCATAGCTTCTAACATCACCAATACCACACAGTTAGATCCGAGGGATGCAACTTTCATTAATGATGATGATAACGAGGAAAGTGATTTTGATGATGATACATTGTTAGAGTATTGTACTGAGAATAAGGAAATTTTAAGAATAGATGATGATACGGACTTAGATGGATAATTGTAATAGGTGTTACATGTGTTAGGATCAAGTGTAATGGATTTTCAATTTTATGATGTAATGGATATTCAATTTTATGATGTAATGGATATTCAATTTTATGATGTAATGGGTATTCATTTTTACTTCGTAATGGATTTTCATTTTTATGATGTAATCGAATTTTATTTTTAAACTTTCTTTTTAGATATGGTTGGACTACGATCACGCAGACGCACAGCCGGGTCGGACCCATCGACCCCTTCCCCTTCCTCTGTAGGGTCAATCGATCCTGTTGTTGATGGTATGCATAGTTTCCCTTTTTATTAATAATTATATAAATATGGTACTAATTTTTTTTATTTAATTTTTTCTAAAGCTTCGGCCACCACTTCTAGACGAGGGTGCGGTAGGTCAAAGAACCGGAGTTTGCAGGTTCAGATGAAGGCAGCAAGGGGTTCGCGACTTCGGATTGAGCTAAGCCCGTTGGTGGGTGGGCACAGCAGTTCACCACTGAGGTCGGCATCATTTTTCGATTACGTGTTCTATATTAGTGACTAGAGCCTCGTCACTAACGAGGAGCGACGGGATATTCATGCGCATATCCTGGTATGTCTTTTATTATTGTATTCAATTAAATTTTAACATATCTAATGCTGTAATGTTTTGACAATGACATGCTTTACAGGAGAAGTTTGATATCGATCTCCACCTGCCTCATGTCGTGAAGACAGTGGACCGTTACTTGGGAGTCCGTTTCAGGGACTGTCGACATAGGCTCCACATGCACTATGAGGCGAAGGTGGCAACTGGTAGAGAACCTCGTTACAGACCCTTCACGGGGGTGACGGTGGAGGATTGGATATTACTATGCAACCGGTTTACCAGTAATGCATTCTAGGTAAAAAGTGTTAAAATCACTTTTGTTGTATGATAAATCATTATCATTTATGTTGTCCTTCTTTGCTTTGGCCAAGTGTAGGAACTTAGCAAGAAAAATAGTGAGAGCAAAAGCAAGCAAAAGGTGACCCATTGTGGTGGATCACGTTCTTTTGTCAGGTACAGGCATGAGATGGTAAGTTAATAAATGTATTAAGTTCTTATTCTATAATCTATTCATGAAATCAATCTTCAAAAGCTACTATTTATTTGCTGCAGCGAGACCAGGAGACCGGTGCACCACCCAGCTCTATTGATTTGTGGCACAATACACACTACAACCCCGAGAAAGGTTGGACTGGGCCTGAAGCACAACGGATTTATGTAAGTTATTTATGTATATATACCAATATTACTAATTTAATATTCATCTAAAGTTATAAAAGCAGTAACACATATTTATGTTTTTAGAGGAGGAGATGGTCCAGTTGCATGCTCAGCCGACCCCTGAGGGTGAGCATTCACCGACCGATGACCAAATATGGGAGACTATTCTAGGTAGGGGGCGTGGATATGTGTGTGGCTTAAGGAGTGGGATGGAACCGATAGCATCGTCCTCTATCGTTGAGAGAGATGCTAGGTTTCACAAAGCCACCCAGAGATTTGATGTCATGCCCCGAATTTCTACGAACCCAGGGAGTGAGTGAAAATTGAACTAAAAGAAATAAAAGGAATTAATTAAAGACAATTACATCTTTTTCAAACACCAATCTCATTCATGTTCTGGTACCAATCTATAGGGCCGTGCCCATTGTTTTCATAACATACAATTAAACACATATGGGTTAGGGCTTATGCCCTTGTACAACATCAAAATATGCCCCAAAGGCCAAAAATCCTCCGTGGTCCATGTCTCCTCTATTCTTCAAGTTTTAAGTACCAGGAGCATCATCTGTAATATGATATCCCATGAGTGGGTCAGCTCAACAGCTGGTATGACATAATACTAATGCAAGGAACAAAGTTAAGGTGTGGCATGTGCAAGTGTACATTTATAATCTACATGCCTTCCAATTCATTAATATAATGAAATAGCCATATGCGTGACACATGCATGAAACTCTATGCCACATCCATGTCTCAGTTTCACGGATCGCTCCCGATGGTCACTCGAGTACCAAACCTGTTTCACGGATCACTCCCGTTGGGTCAATCAAGCACCAATGCAATAGCCAGTTTTGGGTTTTTCACCACAGGATCTACACCCTCATAATGTATAGCACCACGTGCTCCACCCACACTATGCTTTCAAGGAATTCACCGTATGCCAATATGCTTTGATTTCACTATGTAATAATGTAATCTCAATGAAGTATTCCATCAACCACATGGTATATGCCTTAAACAATGCAATGTACTTAAAGCAACCATAACCTCTATATCACAAAAATTTGCCCACAGGAACCTAACATGCAATCCTATCGGTTTCACATATAACGCATCGCATATTCACAACCTTAAAAATTTCTCAAAGATCATGAAATACATAAAGCACCAACACATGGAATAAATCATAACTTTCTAACCATAAGAGTTTCTCTACATGAACATAAGCTAGATCACAATGAATTAAACATATAGTCATGGTTCATGTTTATCACTTTACCAAATTCCCAAAGGATAACAAAGAGTACACAAATACATAAACAATCAGTATAGGTTTTTCAAGCAACCATATCCTAAGTGCCTTTCTAATATCAAATAAACATATGCATCATTCCATCAACATGTAAATCACTCCTAAACTTAATCCTATTCCTTACTTAGCAAAATATCATACCTGATAGGGTTTGTCTCAACCCTAGGGAGTTGTTTCTGCTACGTAGTCAAACCAATCGGTGATAACGCAATCCTCTTACTGTATCTGTCTAGAAGATCAAACCGCCTTCTCCTTTCCTTTCGATTTTCCTAAGATTCACAAACATGTTTTAGTCTATCGTTACATAAATTTATGTTATTCATCAAATTTTATGTCCCTTTACTATTGGTATCTCTTTTACTTGAATAGACTCTACCATTAAATCCAGAACATCGAACAAAGTCGATTTAGGCTTTCATGGAATTCAATTCGGACATCTGTACTAAAAAGGGCAAAATGGTCATTTTGCACTTTTTTGGGTTCTCACTTCTCAAGACCTTTTTTCACAAATTGGACTCCACGGTTGAGTCTAGAATGCTCGAAATAATAAGAATTCACTATTCTTTTATTTTAATCGAAGTTCGTTTGACTACTTTTTGACTTAGGGGCATTTTGGTAATTTTTTTATTTTTAATTAATTTATTAAATTAATATTTAATTAATATTTTATTCTGGGGGGTTATTTCGTAATTGACCATAAATTCTAGGTTTGAATTCAATTTCTAAGACTTTCAGGTTAAATCAGAATTTTTGATTTTACTATTCTAAATTAGAATAGTCAAACAGTGGCTAACCCTCAAAACTAGAATAGGATATCCCTATCCCCAAATCAATTTCCAATTTAATTTCTTAAGCCCATAGCCAAACACTTTCAATTCCCTTTTTAATTTATGACATAAAACGACACAAATTTGGGTATCCAATACCTGCGGGTGGGTCGGATCTAACCCGACCCGAACTGGTCTAGACCCAAAGGCCTGAACATCTCCTTCTTCTCCGGTGGATGTCCGGTAGGGTTTTGGCATCCCTTTCGACGACGGTGATTATTTTCGATCATATTTTTCCCAAAATCAAATGCCATTTTCTTCCCCTTTCCATGGAGATTACTAACCCATACCTAGTTCTTCGTTTAAACCTCCCAATCCTCATGAATAGTGAGTCAACCTTCTTCGACCGAGTCCAAACTTCCATTTTTATGGCTTCTGAACCAAAGTTTTCATCCCATTTTAGTTCTAAATGTTTTCTACATCACTGAGTAGCATTGTCCTAAACTCAAATCAAAGTTTGAAGCACAAAATCCATGAAACTCGAATTATTCTCTATACCTGCAACTAGGTCTAGTTCTTCCATTTCTTAACCATTCTACTTAATTATTTTCGCAAATTTTTCTACATCTCAAGCTCTACAAGATCCAAAAATCTAAATCTAACTATCATGCCTTAACTTTTAAAAACATAACCAAAGCTACTCACCTTTATTTTCTCAGTTTCTGGTTTGCAGTATCTCTCCTTCTTCTATTTTTCCTCCCCCTCTTGAGTCCTTTGAATCCTCCTACTGCTCTCAGTTTCTATTTCTTTTTCTTACTTCCTCTAATTTCCTCTCAACAAACCCACCGTATATATATATACATATATATATATATACATATATATACATATATATATATATACACACACACACACACAACTTCATGCAAACCACCTACCTCACCCACGGTTTCCCCTCTCGGTCCTCCCCCTTTCCTCTCTCTTCCCATTCTTTTCTGACTTCTTTTTGTTTTCTTTCTTCTTCCCTTACCTTGCATTTAATGCTTGCTTGTATATTTCGCTATATATATACATATTATATTATACACTCACACACTAGTTCACACTTGCACACACACTCTCAACCGACACACACACACCCACACACACACTCACTATATGTATAACATGCTACCCCCCTTCCCTTTTTCCCTTTCATGTATTATAAATTTAAGACATACACACACACACACATATATATATATATATTCCTTATACAATACCACACATATATTTATACGTATTTTATACTTCAATCGTACACTCATATATCCATATCCATACACATATACTTATTTCCATAAGCATTTACATATACTTATTTTTAAATATACTACGCACCCATGCAATGTACACATGCATGGAAATGTGTGCGTGCACACATTATAAGGCTCAGTCCTAGATTGTTCGGGCGTCGTCTAGCACTGGCTGTACAAAATAAACTGTTTACATTCCACAACCATTTAGTCCATATGATATTCTGATATAGAGCCTTACCAGTTCAGGTTACCACTGGTATTACTCTACTAGATCGGGTTTACCTCAATTCACGTGTCATATCCTGATTCAGGGTATTACAGCCCTACTAGCAAAATGAAAAATTTCTCCTCAATTTTCAGGTCTCTATAGCTGAGGCAGCTGAGAGACGGAATGCACAACTGGAGTAGATGATTACAAAGCTCCAGGCTCGCCAGACCCAGCTAGAGACTCTTATGCAGACGGTCCTCAACAAGTAGGGAGGCTTTAGTTCAGCCTTGGTAAGTTTTTAAAATTAATTACTTTGGTGTATTTATTATTTATAGAAAATGTTATGTAAAAAAAAATGATTTCAGCCTAACGGCCTAGAAACCGCATGACACACTTCACATATGAAAATAGACTTGCACGGACTTACTTAATTTCATCAGTTCTAATGACCGTTAAAAACTTATGTAACTTTCAACTCCAACAAGGCCCATTCTAAGGTCTTGACTGACCAAAATTCTGGATATTGGTTTACCGACCCTGAAACCCCATCACACACCTCACAAATGATAAAATAGACTTGCACAAACTTATGGCATTCGGTTTGGATGCCCAGTCTGAAACTTATGCGAGTTTCAACTCCAAATAGGCCCATTTTGGGGTTTTGACCGACCAAAATGGCGGATATCGGCCTACCAACTCTGAAACCCCATCATACACCTCAAAAATGATAAAATAGACTTGCAAAAACTTACGACACTCGGTTTAGATGCCCGGTTTGAAATTTTTGCAAGTTTCAGCTCCAAAAAGGCCCATTTTGGGGTTTTGATAGACCAAAATGGTGGATATCGGCCTACCAACCCTGAAACCCCATCACACACCTCACAAATGATAAAATAGACTTTCAAAAACTTACGGCACTTGGTTCGGATGCACAGTTTGAATCTTATGTAAGTTTCGACTCCAAAAAGGCCCATTTTGGGGTTTTGACCAACCAAAATGGCGGATATCGGCCTACCGACCCCGAAACCCCATCACACACCTCACAAATGATAAAATAGTATTACACAAACTTATGACACTCTATTCGGATCACCGGTTTCAAACTTATGCTACTTTATGTCGTTCTTACTTTTTATGCATGCAACAAAATATATATTCACATTCTATGTTCATATATATATTTAATAAGTGTTCTAATATATATCATTTGATCTTTATTTCAGATTGCTCGAGATTATTGCGCCGTCGTCTTTCTGTTCTGCATCAGGACTTATTATTCTCATTTCATTTTTTTTTTCTGAGGCAATTTTTTATTTTTGTATTTATTTATAAACTATACTTTTACAATTATAAGTAATTAGTATAATATATATATATATATATATATGAATGTATTTTTTTTTAATATATTCATTTCAGAATGTTTGAATTTTATTGTATATCAGGATGATTGATACAGGTTTTAAATAGGAATAAAACAAAAAAAAAAAAACAAATAATTCAGGTACCAAATTGCTTGAAAAAGAAAATTAACTTTTAGCGATGCACACAATGGCATCGCCAAATGACCGAAAAATTGGTTTTTAGTGACACTTCATATTTGTCACTAAATTATTCTACAAACATACTATTAACGACGCACCACAACCAGTCGCTAATAGTTTCCAATAAACTATTTGCGACACACAACAAGTGTCGCTAAATGTACCAATTAGCGACGCCCATTGAATCCACCTATAGTAATAGCGACGCCCCCACCTGATTATTAGCGACACCTTTTGCACGTCGCTAATAATTACCTTTAGCGACGCACCCAAGTCTGAACGTCGCTAATAGTATTAGCGACATGACTATTACCAACGCCTCTATCGACGTCCACTTGAGCGTCGCTAAAACAATTTAGCGACGCCAATTTCTATTATTAGCGACGCTCGTGCGCATCACTAAAAGTGGCTTTTCCTATAGTAAGGGTTGTTTCGTAAATACTAGAGGTTTCCTACCTTTTAAGGGTATTTTTGTAATATTGATGTTATTTTTTCATTTGGATGCCATATTGGTAATTATAAAATATTCCTATCTCATATAGGTTATTTTGGTAGTTTATACATGTCATTTCCATGTCATTTTACCCATATAAAGTTAATTTGGTAATTTTGGCTTTTAAGGACAATTTTGAATTTTTTATGCCTTAGTGGCATTTTTGTAATTTCCTTGTCCCTAAATTCTTCACCGAATTAGGAGCAATATAGTAAATATAGGTTTGTCCATCAAATACTTTCCAAATTCCCTTCCTTCCTTCTTTCAAGGATTTACCTGAGATTTTGCACAAAATAATTTCTATATCTAATTGCTTCCACATTAAGCATTAATATTGGTCATTCATCTAAAGGATTCATTATGAACCCTTGAATCAATCCTCCTTACTTTTTTCCTATAAATAAGACCCCTTGGCTACTATAATTCAATTAGGGAGGACAGAAAAATAAAGAAGTGAGATGCTGTAACAATAATCCTTCTCTCTCTTCCATATTTCTTAAAGCCTTATTCTACACAAGCAATAGTTTTAATCCATTGAAGAATAAGTTCCATACCATTGAAGATTCAATTCAAGGAGTTCAAGCTCAAGCCATGTTTGATTCAACATAATTAATCAAGTACGCTCCCTAAAACCTTGCTACTCACTTTTCTCCTAATTTGATTTATCCTATCACTATTGATAGAATAAATTGAATTAGAGAACTACGTTGGCTCTGATTTCATTATCTGAATGGATACATAGGACGCTTCATAGACCTGAGTCTACTCTTTTCTTTTAAGCTATTTACTTTATGTTTTTTTTTTTTATTCCATCAATGTCAGCTTCTCTCTACTCTTTTCCTTTTAGCAATCTACTTTATGTCATTTTTTTTATTTCATTCATGTCAATCTCTTTCTCATATCTCATCTTTCTCTATTATTATTATGTATTTTTTTCTTATTTCTTCCGTGTCAATCTTTTTCTCTCCACTCATTCTTTGGCTTATTTACTTTATTTATTGGATTTATTTTATTCGTTCATGTCATTATTTATCATTATCTCTTTCTACTCACTCTTTCTCTTATTTTTGTCATAGAATATTAAGTTTTGTGGATGAACACTTGAGGCTAATCTATTTAGACTGGGCGGGATGGGTACCTAATCCCTTCCCATCTTACACCTTAGCTCCTAGATTCAGAACTTTTTGGTTCATTGTAATCATTTTTGTTTTACTTTATTTTAACCCATGTCAAGGGGTTTAGAATGTAAATAGGATCAAAATAATGTAACTTCAATTTTTCTTTGCTATTCTTTTTACATGTATTCTCCATGGCTTATATCAGGTTTGCTTGTTATTTTACCTAAAACAAGCTGGTGACTCCTTTGTGTATTCATGTACACCCTAATCCGAAAAAAGAGCGTGTTCCTCTCCCACTTTGAGGGAGTGGACTTTAAAAGCCGTGTTTAGATTTTCCCGCCTGAGCTCACAGTGGTGATTCCACCGTGGATTAAGAGAGCTAGACTCAGTATTATGTTCATTTAAAAGGCTTTGTTGTGATTGTGTATTTAATTCTTGTATTATCTTGTTTAATTATTACTTGAATAGCTGACTGAATATATTTAATTCTTGTACTAATGAATTTAATTGGAATACTGATGCTGCAAAAAACAGCACCGGTCGATTCGATGATTCGGTAAGAAGGACCTGCAAAAAAGAGAAGGAGGACCCTCCGACGATCAAGTCAGTAAAGACGGAATATAAGAAATATGTGAAAAGAGAGTGATTGTGTATGTGATTGACTGTGAGATCCAATGTGAGATCCAATGTGAGATTTTTTATTTAGGCGTACCTGCCCCCTTTATTTATAGGGTTGAGAGTCATTGATTTTAGCAGTTTCCTACATTGAATAGAATTCCTTTCCTTGTTTGATAAGGTTTAAAAGATATGTAATAATCTTCCCTGATTGAGGTAGGATTCCTTTCCTATCTGAAAGACTTGCACTCCAAGATATATTCCTTATTCTGAGGTCGGAAGTCTATGGAAGACGGTGACCAGTTCGGAACTCCTCCTGATCTGGAAGCCTGCTGGTAGCTGCTCTAGGGGCAGCTCAGCTCTGGAGGTAGTTTTGCTCTGGAGGCCTGCTGGGTAGCTGCTCTGGAGGCAGCTCAACTCTGTTAGTAGTAGCTCTGCTCTGGAGGCAGTTCTGCTGGTAGCTGCTCTGGAGGCCTGCTAGTAGCTGCTCTAGAGGCAGCTCAGCTCTGCTAGTAGTAGCTCTGCCGGAGGCAGCTCTGCTCTGGAGGCAGTTCTGCTGGTAGCTGCTCTAGAGGCAGCTCTGCTGGTAGCTGCTCTGGAGGCAGCTCTACTCTGGAGGCCTGCTGGTAGCTACTCTGGAGGCAGCTCTGCTCTGCTCTAGAGGCAGCTCTGCTCTGGAGGCCTACTAGTAGCTGCTCTGGAGGCAGCTCTGCTCGTAGCTGCTCTGTAGGCAGCTCTGCTAGTAGCTGCTCTGAAAGCAGATCTGAAGGTAGTTTCTCTGCTAAGTTTGTTAGCTCTGGAGGCGCATTTTATGGCTCATCAGTTACTCCCCCCCCAAGCCTCAGTTCTGTGAGATCCATGCAGAGTTGAGGTTTAGGATTTTTGAAGAGTCACGCGTACTTGATGATTTATGATATACTGGCCTGCAACACTTAGAAATAAAACAGGGTTTTTATAAAAGTTGGTAGGGTAAGAAAAATGGACCAGACCTAGGAGTCTATACATTTAGATGGACCAGACCAGAAGGCCTGTACATTTGATGGACCAGACTTGAGTCTGTGCATTAAGATGGACCAGACCAGAAGGCCTGTACATTGAGATGGACCAGACTTGAGTCTGTGCATTAAGATGGACCAGACCTGGGGGTTTGTGCATTAAGATGGACCAGACTCTGAAGGTCTGTACATTAAAAAATGGACCAGACACTGAAGGCCTGTGCATTAAAGATGGACCAAACTCTGAAGGTTTGTGCATTAGATATGGACCAGGCACTAGATGCCTGTGCGTTAGAGATGGACCAGGCACTGGAGGCCTGTGCATTAGAGATGGACCAGACCTGGGGGTCTGTGCATTAAGATAGAAGAATCGTAGAAGAATCTGCATGATTAGCATAGTAGACAATTGATAATATATGTAGTGCAAAAGATACAACTGGGTGAGTTTGCCAAAAGTTCTCGAAGCGAGGCTTTGAAGTCACCCTGAGTGAGGTATTTGACATCCAGCTGCTTTAAGATTGTAAATATTTAGGTTGCTGAATCCTTTATCAACATATTGCCATTGACCCAAAAATACCCTCTGTAACTGTATTTGGGCTAGATGATGTGCCAGCTTTGTGGAGCAAATATCCGTGGGCGGGGATCCTCCGAAACTACACTAGTTTTCATAGTGGAAAATCCTGTGCAGAATCTTCCAAATGTTGCAGAAGGCCTGTGAGCGACTGAGCTGACAGTCAGAAAGGCAAGCTGCATGCAGGCGTGCTGTTCGGGTTGTCCAGGCCATGGCAAATGCTGCAATTGAGTCCCGTCATGTATTTATCTTAGGCTGAAGAGCCATAAACAGACTTTGACCAGGGACAACAAACGCCAGTAAAAGAGAGAAAAGTTGATGAAATATGGCATATAAGACTGCTTTTCACTAGCTCTGATGCGTCTTAGTCGTTTCTTCATCATTAGAGTTGCCATCCTCGTCAGTGAATAGCGAAGATGAGGAGAAGAGAGTGATCTCCATTACTGTTACTAAAAATTGTTAGAAGAAAATCAAAAATTACCGTGAGACCAAAGCAAACCTGAGCTGCACTAGCTTATGTTTCCAACCCAATTTTTTATGGTTTGTTTGTTCAGAGGTGTTATCAGCATTTGGGACCACTGGTGGCATTGGATGAAGGTGGTTTCCCCCGGCACTACCAGCACCAACCTGTTTGTGGTGTGTTTCATGGTTTGAACTTTGTGCATCACTAAGAAAAAATCTGCATAGTGAACCTGATTCAGAAGCTCTGAAACCACCTTTTTAGTAACCAGAAGCATGGAAGTATCAGGCTGGGAAACATTAGCACTATGAGCCTGATTAATCATTGTAACAGGGTTTGTTGATTGCTGATAAACTGACGAACTATAGGAATCAAAAGCATCTCTTCCACTTTATTGTCATGATCATCCAAGTTTGCAACCAGCTCTGAATAGTATATGTCCCAAAGCATGAGTGCTTAAAGACGGGTTCCATAAACTCGGAACTCAGTGGAAGGTTCAATCCGCTTGGATCAGAACAGAATGCCGTATACAACTTTTCGGTGTATTCATCGCCGATCTCCCGAAGCTAGCTTTAGAGATGGTAGAAGTGTCGTATCAACCGCCATTGACGAGGCGATCTTTGAATTTGATCTTTTGTTTTTCATTGAAGGAACCAGCGAATTCTGCATCACCATAAGCAAAGGAGCAAGTCTGGTGTGGACAAGGATCTTTCTGATAAAGATCTAATAAGGTGTTGTACCAATCGGAGAGCTCTGGATGGGCATCACACAGAGACTCTAGGTTTTGCAGAGCGACCATGGCGAACTTGAACAATGAACCTGAAGCTTGATTTGATCAGAAAAATGATCGGCACTCTCTGCAAATCGTTTGGTTGCAAAATCGCCTCCATGCTGCAGCAAACGGCAGCTTGGTTAGAGGTAAATTCATCTGGTTCTTCTAGCCCCATTTCAGGAACGCCAGAAAGAAGTCGTGCAGTGGCTGAGACTTCACCGGCACGGCACATGGGGTAATTGGTGTGTGAATCAAGAAAGCAGAGCACTCAGATGGGATGTTCCTAAACAGGGCTATGATCTTCCTCAAGAAAATCATCATGAGTTTCCTTTGTTTGGGCCTGCGATCTCCTCCTTGAATTGGATCGATCTTTGAAGTTCTTGTAGATGGCATAATAGAAGAAGATAAAGAAAGTATTGCCTGGAAAGAAAATCGTTCAGGGTCGGCGCAGTGCGACTGAATTTCTGATACGGCTCAGTTGAAATATTGGGTCAGCTCATCTGATCTCTTGGCTCGGCTTGGCCTTATTTGGCCTAAACTGTGGCCTGGCTTGGCTGGAATTTGGCTCAGCTCGCACTCGAATCAACTCTGGGATAAAGCAGGAAATCTGCAATAAATTTGGGCTCAATTTTTGAGATTGGGATGAGTCAATGAGACTGTCTCAACCCCTCTAATCGTGGGGAAGGTTGACCGAAGACAGCTATGGAATACGGCTGAAATACAGGTTCTGAGTTGTGCTGAACCAACCCATGAACAATGCGATCAGAGTGATAAATATGGTCACATGGCATTTGCCTGATTTAACCAAAGAGAGCTTTGCTTCTCTCTGTCTCTAGCTCTATCTCTCTTCGCAGGCGGCTGCAGAGAGAGGTACAGAACTCTTGATTCAGGTGCAGAACTCTAGCACTGCCTCAATAAATAGTCTGCCAGTCATCCCGAGTAATAGATTGGGCTATGTCTTTGGGTTTCGTGTAATTTTAATTTTGCCATGCGCCTGTCCTTATGCATAAGAACAGGAGCCCCACTAAGGGCACGGCTGAAACCTGTGAAATCATTGCTTTGACAAACTGGTTTAAATTAATAAACAAAAGAGGATATAGGCATAAAGAGATGATGGATGCAATAAAGAATCTGAGATGCTTTTCACAAAAGTATTTATATTAAAATATACAGGATGTCATAAAGAGTATGAGATGTTTTTCACAAAAGCATTCAAATTTAATATTAAAATAGTGGATCTCATATTTTATTCAAAAAATTTTGAGATTGAAGTCAATCTTGAGTTTGACGCTTGTATGGATATATATATATATATATATATATATATTTATATACATGGATATAAAAAAGATGTTGAACGATGATGGATACTGAGACGTGCTGGAATAGACCCTTTTTTTTTTGGCCAAACATGGTATCTATAAGTTTTCCACACTCTTTTAGAGTCAAAATAATTCAAAGAATTAGAGCAGTGGATGTAGACATAAAAGAGATAAGCAATGTAATAAAGAGTCTGAGATGCTTTTTATAGAAGCATTCAAATTCAACATTAATATGATGGTTATTCAGATGCCTCGAGATTGATGCGTATATGTATATACATGTATATAAAAAATCTTGAGACTATATATATATATATATTTGTATATACATAATCTTGCAAGTGCTCTGGTACTGAGCATCTTGATAATTAGATTGTGACGAAGAGCAAAAATTCTAAAGATTGCAAACTTCTGTTCCCTGCGTTACAGTTTAGTTACAGAACTTGCAATGGCAAAAAGAAACAAAAATAATTCTTATTTGTTGCCTGAAATAATATTAAAAAGTTAGATTAAGGTTGCTTCTGCTCCAAAAAATAATAAAAAATTAAATCACATGTAGTGATTTGATATGCTAAAAAATCATAGATCAATAGATTGATCAGTATATATATTATACTGATTTGATCGTGACGCATATGAATATACATACAGTTATATGTATATATATATATATATAAAGATCTTCAGATTATATGTATAGATTGGTATCTATATATACATAATCTTGCAAGTAATCTGTAGAATTTGATTTCTACGTTGATATGCAAAGATTTAATCTGATTCAATCGTGTTTAGCATTTATATTGAACTTGAGAGAATTTAAATAATCATTAATTAGAAATATTAGTGGTAGAGAACGTAGCATGTTGACTGTCGTTCCCACAGACGGCGCCAAACTGATGCTGCAAAAAACAGCACCGGTCGATTCGATGATTCGGTAAGAAGGACCTGCAAAAAAGAGAAGGAGGACCCTCCGACGATCAAGTCAGTAAAGACGGAATATAAGAAATATGTGAAAAGAGAGTGATTGTGTATGTGATTGACTGTGAGATCCAATGTGAGATCCAATGTGAGATTTTTTATTTAGGCGTACCTGCCCCCTTTATTTATAGGGTTGAGAGTCATTGATTTTAGCAGTTTCCTACATTGAATAGAATTCCTTTCCTTGTTTGATAAGGTTTAAAAGATATGTAATAATCTTCCCTGATTGAGGTCGGATTCCTTTCCTATCTGAAAGACTTGCACTCCAAGATATATTCCTTATTCTGAGGTCGGAAGTCTATGGAAGACGGTGACCAGTTCGGAACTCCTCCTGATCTGGAGGCCTGCTGGTAGCTGCTCTAGGGGCAGCTCAGCTCTGGAGGTAGTTCTGCTCTGGAGGCCTGCTGGGTAGCTGCTCTGGAGGCAGCTCAACTCTGTTAGTAGTAGCTCTGCTCTGGAGGCAGTTCTGCTGGTAGCTGCTCTAGAGGCCTGCTAGTAGCTGCTCTGGAGGCAGCTCAGCTCTGCTAGTAGTAGCTCTGCCGGAGGCAGCTCTGCTCTGGAGGCAGTTCTGCTGGTAGCTGCTCTGGAGGCAGCTCAGCTCTGGAGGCAGTTCTGCTGGTAGCTGCTCTGGAGGCAGCTCTACTCTGGAGGCCTGCTGGTAGCTGCTCTGGAGGCAACTCTGCTCTGCTCTGGAGGCAGCTCTGCTCTGGAGGCCTACTAGTAGCTGCTCTGGAGGCAGCTCTGCTCGTAGCTGCTCTGTAGGCAGCTCTGCTAGTAGCTGCTCTGAAGGCAGATCTGAAGGTAGTTGCTCTGCTAAGTTTGTTAGCTCTGGAGGTGCATTTTATGGCTCATCAAATACCAAGCACACACTTCACATCAAGGAGAGCCTAAAGCCTGTATTACCCAATCTAATGTCATGCATATAGTTCACCTTAGATCCTTGGTTTAAGTGAAAATTTCAATTCTTAAATAAGACATTGACCTTCGTAAAAATTGCATTATAAAAAAATAAAAATTTAGAAAAGCGCTCCTTGTGTGCCGATCGGCACTCAATGTCCAAAAACCCCCTATTCTACTAGTCAATCGGCACACACTCTGCGACACTCAGCCTCTACCGATCGGCATGCGCCACTGCCGATCGACACTCAAAAAATTTTCCATCAAAAAGTGTTTTAAAGACTAACTTTTTTAAAGTTTCAATTGTCAAGTGAAGCCCATTGGTATAAGGTCTCAAAATTTTTTTGGGTAGAAGTTTCCAACAGTCAAGGCTTTGACTTTTAAATATAAAAAGTTTTGTTTCATTATGTTGGGCTCACTTGGTGAATCTAACTAATTCACTTATCAGGTTTTCATTCTAAGGAAGGAAAAAAGTTCAAATAGTTTATTTTGTCCAAAAGAAAAGGGGCTTTCGGTTTTTTTTTTTTTCTTTCCTTTCTTTTAGAATCTTACCGCCAGCAAAAAAAAAAAAAAAAAAAAAGAAGGGGGGGGGGGATATTCATGCCGCTGAAAAAAATAAAAATTCAAACAGTTGGTTTCCAAAAAATGGTGGTGTCCATGAAACCCAAAAAAAAAAAAAAAAAAAACTGTTTTGGACCCAAAAAAAAAAAAGAAAACTTTTCACAAATAATTTTTTCTTTTCAAAATAAAAAGGGTTGTCCAAAAAGATTTTTTTTTCTTTTCCTTTTTCCTTTTCCCAAACTCTTTTGCAAAACAAAAAAAATAATTACAATCAAAAAGGCCAACACGTTTTTTTTTCCTCCAAGATTTTCACTTTTAAGCCTTCATGTGGTGGACCAATCTGAAAAAATATGCATCAAAAAATTTTTTCTTCATTAGTTATCTACACGTGGTGGTCAAATTTCAATCAAGTCTCATGCAAATTTTATTTATTTTTAACATTCAGGTCATCCCACTTTGTTTCTTCTTTTGAATCATTCAATGGGTGGGGTCTATGTTTTAAATCATTTGGTGAGCAATCCAACTCCTGTCAATTTTTTATTTTATTTAACTAGGCTCTAATCCAACTTTCGTTAAGGCCTCTTGCATTAAAAAATAAAAATTGTTTTAAAAAAAAAAAAAAACAGGTCTTTGTTTTAGTCCAAAAAAAATTTTTTTTTTTTAATGTCATTTCTTTGGCAAATAATTTTTTCCAAATGTTTTTCAAGAACAAAAAAAATTCTTCATAGATTTTAGGATCAAGTTAGGTTCAAATTTGTTGGATTCCACTTTAAGCATTCCATGACATCCTATCCCATCTAGTTAGGATTTTACTTCATAATCTCATCTCTTTAGAACTCAATCTTAGTCCGTTAGGATTCAATTCTTTTTTATGAGTCTTCTATATTCTCATTTCTTTAGGATGCTCTTCCTCGTCAATTTCTACTCAAGATCTAGGCATCATCTCTTCTCACTCCATTCGGGTCTAATCCATTCCATGTCATTAGGATTTCATCTTCCCAACTTTTGGGGATTCTTTTCTCATTCAAACAAGCTTTTCGTCCTCTTAGGTCTTGGGGCTACCTAGGCATGATGCCCCTAGTTTCTTTTCTTTCTCAAAAAAAAAAAAAATTCAAATCAAAAAAAAAAAAATTCAAAACAAGATTTATTCAAAACTTCATGATCATTGGTGTTTCCTTTTCTTACTAAGGAATGATCTTCTTTTGCAATCATCTTGTTCAAAGTTCTTCAAATCAAAATTTTTTGGACTACTGGCTTGGATTCTACCTCCTTTAACCATTTGGCATTTAAGGAAGGGTTTGACAAGATTGGACCCCAACATTAAACTTAAAGGAGAAACCACAGAGATGAAGTCTGATTCAATCATAGCTACTTTGAATGAGGTTAAGGAATTTCTTGCTGATCTCGTGGCCCAACAAGATTACATGATGGCCCAACACGCTTACTTCAATGAACAGTTGGCCCAGCTATCCCAAATAGTTCAAAGCTTGACCCAACAACATTGCCCAATCCTGTCATCTCCCAACACCCATTTGAACATTTTGTTAACCTACCCCACTCTAAATACCCAATTCCCAATTGATATCTCAGCCTACCCTCTCTCCATCACTTTTCCACCAAACAAAGATATCCTCAAGCAGCTCTATCACAGGCCTAAGCCATGTGCATGAACTCTTTTGATGCCTTTTAGACTGAAGAACATGAAGTCATCACCAATGGTAGCTCACAAGAGAAAGAACCCATCAAAGTTGATAAAAAGATGGAACCAATGATCAACATGCTCAATAAAGGCAATAAGACAATTGATATTCAAGCTCATCTTCCCCTCAAGCTTAAGGCTTCTCAATTTAGGAAATTTAATGGCACCACTTGGCCAAAGGCTCATTTAGAGGTATATATTCAAGGAATGGAATCTCTAGGGGCTTTTGTTGAACTTATGACCTAAATATTCCAAGATACTCTAACGAAAAGAGCTTTCTATTGGTTCCTATACGATAGAAAGTCTCAAACTTGGAAGGACATCTGTGATGAATTTCTCAAACAGTATAAGCACAACACTCCTCAAGATTTTTAGACTGTGAGACAAGATGTTAAGAAAATACAAGGGGGAAATACATAAGGAAACTTTTCTATCAAGTCAAATGTGCTAAATTCCCAACGATCTGTCTCTTGGTCTATCACTTCTATTGCTTCTCCTTGTCCGATAGCATATCACAGGCACACATCGCTTACGTACTCAAACTTGTCTACACCACTAAGTGAAGTTTTTAGGAAGATATATAAGAGGGGGTATCTTCAACCATTGGACCCAAGGCCCACTCCAAATCCACTACCAAAGGCCTATGATCCTAATTCATATTGTGTCTTCCATTCGTGTCCAGGACACACCACTAATCATTGTTAAGCCCTCAGGCATGCCATTCAAGACCTAATCAACAATAAGGTCATTGGTCTTCCCCCTCTAGAGGACCATTCACAATCAACCTATAGTCAAAGAGCAGATTTCAAGAAGTTTGAGCTTGTCAAGTTAAAGTCCAATCTTTTAGTCTTCATAGATAGTTTCTCTTTGTCTTTCCTTATGTTCAATAAAGGAGATTTCATACATGTTCTCTAAATTTCCATCTTTTCAATAAAATATTTTCATATGATTTACTCTTTAAATCTTTAAGAAAATGAATGTCATCGAATTCATAATAAGATTGAATATTTGAATCTGAGCATAATCAAAGTTCATCAATCATCTTGATTATTTTCTTGTTCTCCACTTCATCCATCTATCTTAAGGGAGTCTCATCTTATTTACACACTATCCCAAGAAGATAGAGAAGTGATTATGACCTTAAGGAGTCATCAACATCTTGAGTCCTAATAATGTGGTTATTTCTTGAAAGCAAGAAATTCCAAGTATAAGAGGCCATCACTTGGCAAACCAAATTTATCCTATCACCCATATCAAAGTATCCACTTGCAAGCCATTTAAGCCTAATTAATCAGCCTTTCTTTCTTTAACCCGTCTACCTAACCTTGGGGGAGGGGAAAAGCCCACTATGTATGCACTCTCACAAAGCCATTAGCGAAGAGTAAAAAGAAAAAAAGGAAAACATCTCCAAGCAAGGAAGTGACAAGGAAAAAAACATCCATGGGAAAAGAATCAAAAGCAAAGAAAAGAAAAGTCTCTACCCCCCATATCAAGGAAAGTATTTCCAAGTAAGGAAAAGAAAAAAATCCATCAAAAGAAAAAAAAAAAAAAAAGCAAAGAAAAGAAAATTCTTGCCTCATCAAAAGAGACATTTCCAAACAAGGAAGTAAGAAAGCAGTCAAAAGATACAATCAAGCCTTGTATCCTTTGAAAGGCTTCAACAAGCACCTAACGAACTACGTCAAATCTGATTCTCCAAAGTGGAGATACGTAGGCTACCTAAAAAGTCACTATAGGTTCAGTCACATGCATATCAACAAAATCCCCACAAAAGGTTAGGTTCGGTCACATGCATATCAAGAAGATGCCCACAAGGGGCTTGGTCTGAACATATGTTAAAAAGGTGCATATAAGGGGCTTGGCATCGTGAACATGAGGGGTTTTGAGCCTTATATCCTTTCATTTCATTAACCTTACCATGGTCTACATTTCGTCCTTAATACTAAAACTACCTTGAGGTCTCACCTGCTTAAGGGAATCATCACATTTCAACTAAGCGCTCTTTCATTGGGTCCTACAAAAATGAATGGATCATGTAACAAACAGTTTCAGACAAGGGGCTTCCTCCTTACCTATTTTCATTATATTGATTTTTTCATTTCTTACCCACTTTTCGGAGTAACTCGTCAAGGGGCTCCCTCCCTATTTGTTTACACCAAATTTCTGTCACACCCCGAATTTTCACAAACCTGGGGAGTGAGTGAAAAGAAAGAAGAAAAGTAAATGAAAGGTCATTTAGATGGATTTAATTAATTATGCATTCATTCCCCCATGTTTTCCCAAAATTAGAAATGAAGACTTGCTATTTAACCTAACCAAAATGGTCTTCTAATGTCAATTAAATATCTCCCCTAATCACTATTTGAAATAGGTTTTAAATCATGTCAAGAATGGTCTTTAAAATAGCCCCAAAACATCTTTATGAATGCCTTAGAATAATGGCCCAAATGGGCCCCAAATATCCTAGAACAAAGGCTCAAAAGAGGCCAAAAAGTCTACCAAGAATTGTCTAAGAAGTGACCAAATATGGCCCATGAGAGTGGCCAAACATAACTCAGTAGGGGGGGGCCAAACGTGACCCAAAAAGGTGACCAAAAATATCCCAAGAGGGTGGCCAAACAAGGCCCAATATGGTGTCCAAACATGGTTCAAATGGGTGCCCAAAAATGGCTAAAAAAGGTGGTCAAAGGGGCAAGTATCATGGGCTGTCAAACTGGTGCACGTGGGCTGGGCAGCAGGCGCCCATGGCGCAGGTAGGTCGCGAGCACGTGGGGCGCGCGGCAGGGGGCTGGCATGGCCTGGGTCTAATTTCTATAATTTTATTGTTCATGGCTGCAACCTGATTTTTCCTATTTCTGAATTTTTATTGTAGCTACTGCGGCTAAATTTCTCTAGTTTTGGCCTATTTCCTCAAGGCTTTTAACCCCCACTTTGTGGCACCTTTTCCCACTTATTCATGGGCATTTTACACACCTAATGACTCTTTTAATTTCACAAAATTTTGACATGGTTTCCTTTATTTTCTAAGCATTTTTTCACCTAATATTCATGATACATTATACAATCAATGATTCACACATTTCCATCCTTACTCAATGACCACAATTCATGTAAGTTAAACATACATCCCTTTTCTTCACATACACATCTATTTGTCTCAATATATATATATATATATATAATGCTCATTGGATAAAGATATCTTACATATCATTTTTTCCAACATATAACATTTGGTACACATTTAACTAAAG
Organism: Nyssa sinensis; assembly: GCA_008638375.1. Taxonomy (NCBI): domain Eukaryota; kingdom Viridiplantae; phylum Streptophyta; class Magnoliopsida; order Cornales; family Nyssaceae; genus Nyssa; species Nyssa sinensis. The sequence goes on along the minus strand of CM018039.1, from coordinate 24,160,459 downwards.
CACACTACATGTCATTTGGGTTTTAAGCCATTACATTACAAAATGATTCAAGGTCTATGGTTTACCATTCATCCACATTGAAATACAAGTCCTTTGGGCTTATGCCCATATATACAAAATATGCCCCAAGGGCCAAATCTTCTTCGTAGTTCATTTTCCTTCCTTTCTTCAAGACTTCAACAAGTCTCAAGTACCAAGGGCGTCATCTGTAATGTGATATCCCACGAGAGGTCAGCTCAGCTGCTAGTATGACACAATGCTAATGCTAGGAACAAATTTAAGGCGTGGCATGTGCAAGTGTACATTTTAAAAGCTATAACCCCGTAATCCATCAATGCTATGCAATGTCAATATGCATGACACACACAAGCAACTCTATGCCACCCATGTCTCGCTTCACGATCTGCCCCCGTCAGCCTGCGAGTACTGTTATTGGCTAGATTTTGGGTTTTTCACCACAGAATCTACACCCTCATAATGCATAGCACCAAGTACTCAACCCACTCCATGGTTCCAAGGATTCAAGTATGTCAAGATGTCTTGATTTTTCTCAATGTAAATTCTATGCAAAATTTCATCAACACATGGTGTATAACTTAAAATATGCCTCATTCATAAAGTAAATCATAACTTCAAATTCACAACACTTTGTCTACATAAATGTAAGTCACAATTCAATGAATTAAACATATGATCAAGTTTCATGTTCATTACTTTCACAATTTCTCAAAGAAAATATAAATACACAAACTGCCAACTCATAGAATAATTCATAACTCTCAAACCACAAAAGTTTCTCTACATGAACATAAGCTAGAATGTAATAATCCAACACATATGCAAGGTACACCTTTATCATAGTAACAAATTGTCAAGAAACTCAAAGAACACAAAAGTACCCTAACTACCAACTCTAAGTTTTCAAAGCAACTACTACCTAAGTGATTTTCTAACATCAAGTAAACACCGAAATCATTCGATCAACACATAGAAAGGCAAGAAAACTTAAATCTATTCCCAACTTAGAAAAATATCATACCTAAAATGGTTTTTATCAAACCAAGGGAGTTGTGTTCGCTGTACAGTCAAACTGATCAGTGAGAATACAGGTCTTGATAAGAGGAACAACTTCCTAGAAGGAAGCCTTGCAAGAATCTTGGCCTAGGAGTGTGTTTTGGTGGCTTGAAGCTTGGAGAACCTAGGGCTTTTCTTCACTTTTCTCCCACGCACGACTTCTGCTCTATATCTCATACCAAAATAATGAAATTTTAACTCTAAGGGCTGTATTTATACTAAAGGGGCAAAGGGGCAAAATGACCTTTTTGCCCTTAATGAATCTAGGGCCCCGCTACATTACAACCCGTCCCGAAATGCCTCAATCCAATATTTTGTTTTAACCAAAGTTCTTAAAATTATTTTGAATGAAAATTTTCAAAAAAAAATTATTTTTTCCTGCGGCCGGGGTTGGCCGGTTCAACTTGGGCCACCAAGATGCCGTTTTGGTCCAAGTTTTGCAATTGTCTCCGAATAGGCTCAAATTTTTACAGGAGGTGTATTTTAACATTCTAAGCATATTTATCTTATATGTCATACTCAAAATATGCTTATAAATATGACTTACATCTAAATATGCATGTATAATGCCCTACCAGCAAATAGTGCATGAATAGTGCCCTACCGGCAAAAACGAAAAATTTACCCTTGTCACGCCCCGTATCCCCACGAACCCGAGGCGCGACTGACGTGATAGTAAATGAAATAAAATAAAGGACAACTTAAACAAATTTAACCAAGCATGTATCCATTACCATCGATACATCAAAGTAACATGAAATACATCCCGCCATTACAGTGTTCACGGGTCATTCAGGCGTAAGCCCTTACATTACAAAACATAAGTCCCATGGACCAAAAATACACCAAGTGCTTCATCCTATCAAGTGTCATCGAGTCTCAAGTAACTGGAGCATCCTCATCTGAAAAATGTTGCCCACGAATGGGTCAGCTCAACTGCTGGTATGATGAAGTGCTAATGCAAGAAATAAAGCTAAGGCGTGGCATGTGCAAAGTGTACATTTATCTCTAAATGCATTCCAGTTTCATTAATATGATGCAATGAAAGCATGCATGACGCACCCATGCATTCAATGCCACACCCATGTCTCATTTACGGGTACTCCCCGATGGCTCGAAGTACCAATGCAATGGCCAATTTTGGGTTTTTCACCACAGGATCTGCACCCTCATAATACAAAGCACTACATGCTCAACTCACGCCATATGCCCAAGGAATTCACCATATGCCAATATGCTCATGCAATCTCAATGCAACAAGGTTTCATTAATATAGCATGCTCGAGACAATAATATGTATATCCCCAACCAGTTCTATATGCAAGCATATCTCACATAATCAACTTAAACACATGTCATGATTCACGTTCATCATTTCACTAAATTCTCATAAAATACAAGTAACACGTAAGCATGTGAACAACCAACTCCAAATCATCAAGTAAACACATTCCAAATAAACACATAAGTCATTTCAGTCATTCACAGAATATACCTAACTTAACTTCATTTCTAACATTAGCAAAACACCATACCTGACGGGTTGGTCTCAACCCAAATAAACTGGGCTCGTAGTGTAGTGACTAGTAGTGAGAATGCGGAAGGATCAGACTGCCTTCTCCTTGCCTTTCGATACTCCTAATACCACAAAATGTAACTCAGTCGATTTGTCACTTGAATGATGCTATTCATCAAATTTTATGTCTTTATTTTATTAATTTCTATTTTACTAAAATAAATTCTATAATTGGGTCCGAAACGTCGAGGAAAATAGGGTTGGGCTTTCGCGAAATTTGATTTGGACGTTCGGGCTAAAAAGGGTAAAACTGTCATTTCATACTCCCACGGTTTCCCATTTCTCAAGAACCCTCCTCGTAAATCGGACTCCACAGTTGAGTCCAGAATGTTTAAGATAATAAGATTTCACTATTTGTTTACTCAAATTAGGGTTCGTTTGACTGTGTTTTGACTCAGGGGCATTTTGGTAATTTTTAAAGGTTCCACGGGTCTTTTATTTTTTGGGACCTCGTATCGCGTTACAGACCTCACCGTTGGTCTGAGTAGGTCCAAGATAGTAAGAAAACATATAAGACTTGCCTTGTTTGGACTCAGGGACATTTTGGTGTATTTAATGTAATTAATTTAATTTAATTAATTAAATACTTTAAACATATATTTTATATATATATATATATATATATATATAAATCTATATGGGGAATGGTTACCACGGTTGGTAACTGTCCCACTGGTCCGCACGCGCCCCTTCCACGCACCCCACCGCCGTTCAAGCCGCGGCTAGCCGCAAATCCCCCCTCTTTCTTTTCTTTTTTTTTTTTTTCATTTCCTCAACTGTTGGCCCAACCCCTTAAATTAATTTAGGCCCAAAACCCCTTCCAACCTGACAGACCCAACTGAGGCCCAACCCTGTTTAATCTAAAACATGCCTAACCCAATCCACATAACAAGCCCAACCTTTTAAAATCAAAACAAGCCCAATTCAAAAAATCAGGCCCAATGCTTCTAACCCCAAACGGGAACCCACAGGAACGGTCCAACACGCCCCTGCGCACCCCCCCGACCTTCCGACTGAACTCCGATCGTCTTCTCCGGCCAGATCGCCGGAGACCGTGACCAACCCACATGTTTTTCTTCCCACTTTCACGTCCAAACCTCCCCATCTTTTCACCAATCCATTCCTAGGGACCTTAGGACTCCGTTGGGACTGTTTTTAAATGTTAAACCTCACCATCCCGAGATCACCATACGGTTTTTCGGCCATGCCACCCTGTTTCTAGCGACTGATATTTCTCGATTTTTGTGACAGTTTGTCAACCGTTTTGGACCATTTCTTTCTCTAAAATTTTCATGTACTTCGCATGAGTGTTTTCCTTCCATTTAAACAAGTTTTCAGCGTATGAAATATCAAAACTGAAACGCAACCCTCGACCTGTAACTCGTATTTTCTCTCTCGTTTCTCAACCATTTCGGTTGATTCCTTTTCCATTGTTTTCTATTTTCTATGCTCTATAAGGCCCTGCCATTAAATCTAACTACCATGCTTTAAAACAGATTGCATATTTAAAGAAGTTCTAGAGAGAGAAAGCTTACCAACTTGCTGGGTTTTCCCTCTCTGGTTACTGCTCCTCTCTCTCTCTCTTCTACTTCGAGCCTTAGGTCCTCTTCCCACTTTCTCAGAACTCTATCTCTCTTTCTTTCAATTTTTCTTTTGATTTACCTTCTCTCTCTAACCCAAACGGACACACCCAAGTATATACACATATCACCCTACTGTTTAGTCAGCTACAGCCACCCACCCTATTCCTGACTCTTTCTCTGATCCGGCCACCTTTTCCCATCACAAGCAACTTTGCATTAAATGCAAAGTTGACTTGCATTATATACATATATATATATATATATTATATATATATATATATTACACCACCCGAGTACACTGTTGAACAACAGTACACCTATATACCCACACACTCAGCCGAGCATACACATACGGTTGCACATTCACCAGCCCCCACACAGCCTGTCCTCCACCCTTCAAATCTATACACACATATACCTATATATATATAATTACATGTCCATCACACATATACACTTTATCACACTCATAATAATAATAATAATAATAATAATAATAATAATAATAATAATAATAATAATAATAGCAAACAATAATTAGATAATTAAATAAAAAATTTTCATCTCAAAAAAAAAAATTTCCATGTCTTTACAACCCTCAATTTTCAGGTCTCTACAATTTCTTTCTCATACCTACCTATTTTCTAAAATACCTCACTTTTTTCTTCACAAGGGGCTCCCTTATGTCTTATCTGTCCTAAAAGCAACCTTTACTTTTCTAGACTATGCTCTAGTAAAGGAGCTCATTCATACCAATATGAGAACCTTCTCTCATCTAAAAAGGTTCTATTTGACCCTTTTTAACCTTGAAAACTTTGATCGCATCTTGGGTAAGTTTCTTATCACTCTTCCTTGCCAAATATCTATTTATTTCCATGGCTCCATTTCACATCTTAGTTAAACAAACAATCTTTTGTGAAAATAGATGATTCTCATTTTCTCAAAAGATTAGATTGAATCATTTTCAAAACAATTCTCTAAGTTTTTCAAGCAATCTCTAAAATCATTTGGAAGGATAATAGATTTTATCTCTAAACTTAAGAATAAGTCTTTCACTAGACAGGTCTCCTAGGCTTTCATACCCTCAATTCAGAGCTTGAAGCTATATATATTTTTTAAATCATTGTCAATAAGCAGTGAAACGATACTTCAAAGATGGGCAACGTAGCCCCCTGAACCTAAATAGATTTTTTTTCACCCAAACAACCAAACTGATTGCCAATGATCTAGGGGCTAGTGGAATCTAAGTCAAAGTCAAAATTCTTGAAATGTTTGTCAAATATTTTTTTAAAAATCATCCCTCTAAATTTGAGTCTTTTCTTAATGACACTTTGGTTGATATTTCCCTCTATGGTGATACAATCCTCCCTCTATGGTAAATATTTTCCCTTTATGGTGATAATTCCTTGTGTACGTCCTCCCCCATGGAGTCAATTTGATTTCAAACTCATCATTCTCATCAGTAAATCTTGATTGGTTCAATCTTTATAAAAACCACTGTTATGTAGAATTTTCCCATTAGAGTTAATCCTAATTATCTCCTCTACAGCTCATAATCGTCAAGTTCAAAGAACTAATTTAGACTCCTCTCCCTAGAAAGTCACAACCACCAAGTCATTTCCTCAATTCAAGTTTTCCCCAACAGAGTTAAATCAGGTTACTTACTCTTCCCCATAAAGTCACACAAAGCATTGTCCTCCCGACGGGCTTGATCCTAATCATCTCACTAATAAAATACACTCGAAAGTCAAATTCATTAATGAATCTCAAAACCTATTAATTAGGATCGCATTTTCTTTTAGGTAAGTCGTCTATCACAATATTCCATCTCATGAGAGGACGTAACCCCATGCAAGACTTATTAGGATCACATTTCATTTTAGGTAAGTTGTCTATTGTAATATCCTATCTAATGAGGGGCATAACCCCATGAAAGACTTATTAGGATCGCATTTCATTTTAAGTAAGTCGTCTATCGCAATGTTCCATCTCATGAGGTGCGAAACCCCATAAAAGACTTATTACGATTACATTTCCTTTTAGGTAAGCCGTCTATCGTAATGTTCCATCTCATGAGGGGCATAACCCCATGAAAGACTTATTAGAATCGCATTTCCTTTTAGGTAAGCTCTCTATCACAATATTCCATCTCATGAGGGATGTAACCCCATGAAAGGCTTATTAGGATCACATTTCCTTCTAAGTGAAACATCCAAGGACGTAAACTCGTCTCAAGCGGGCGTAACCTCATGAAAGGCCTTGTAGGATCGCACTTTCTTTTAGGTAAAACATTTGAGGACATCATCCATTTAAGTAAAGTTGTCTAAGGATGCATTCTCATAAAACGTGTCGAGATAACTTTCCTTCTCGGTCTCCATTTCCATCATTCACAAACTACATACGGTCTGGTTCACCTCAGGGTGATACATAGGAATCTCATATAAAATGAGTTCGACTACATCAATTCAACAATCAAAGTCCCAAAATAAGTATCATTTTCTAACGGTGACGTTCGCTTACTTGCAAGCTCCGCCAACGAGGGGCTATCTGTAGACACCTCATTTTGAGACCCTTGATTGAATAAAGTTGGTTTTGCCATTTTTGGTAAGTTGCTACAATATGTCCCATCTAAGATTATTTTAGTAATTTCTCATTTCGCCCATAGAGGGCATTTCCATCATTTTTGTCCATAGAGGACATTTCCATCATTTTGCCCCTAAAGGACATTTTTGACATTTTGGTCATTTTGTCCATAGATGGCATTTTGGTCATTTCACCCAAAGAGGGCATTTCTATCATTTTGCCCATAGAGGTCATTATCGAAATTTTGGTCATTTTTTCCATAAAGGACATTTTGGTCATTTTGTCCATAGATACCATTTTTTTCATTTTGCTTATAGAAGGCATTTTCACCATTTTGGTAATTTTGTCCATAGAGAGCATTTTGGTCATTTCGCCCATAGAAGCCATTTTTGTCATTTTGCTCATAGAGGGCATTATCAACATTTTGGTCATTTTGTCCATAGAAGGCATTTTGGTCATTTTGCCCATAGAGGGCATTTTGGTCATTTTGCCCATAGAGGGCATTTTTGTCATTATGTTCATAGATGGCATTTTTGACATTTTGGTCATTTTGTCTATGGAGGGCATTTTCGTCATTATGTTTATAGAGGGCATTTTTTATATTTCAATCATTTTCTCCATAGAAGACATTTTGGTTATTTCGTCTATAGAGGGCATTTCTGTCATTTTGCTCATAGAGGGAATTTTTGACATTTCGGTCATTTTATCCATAGAGAGCATTTTGGTCATTTCGCTCATAGAGGGTATTTTTGTCATTTTGCCCATAGGGCATTTTTGACATTTTGGTCATTTTATCCATAGAAAGCATTTTTGAAATTTTGGTCATTTTTTTTATAGAGGACATGTTGGTCATTTCGCCCATAGAGGGCATTTCTATTATTACATTTTTTACATTTTGGTCATTTTGCCTATAGAGGGCATTTCTGTCATTGCATTTTTGACATTTTGGTCATTTCGCCCACTAATGGCATTTAGGTCATTTCTAGTGTTTCTCTACTCATTAGGGGTAGTTTGGTAAATACTAGAGGTTTCCCACATTCTAGGGGTATTTCTATAATATTGATGCTATTTTTCCATTTGGAGGGTATTTTGGTAATTTTAGAATATTTCTATCCTATATAGGTTATTTTGGTCATTTATGGGCATGATGTAATTTCCATGTCATTTTACCCATCTAGGGTTAATTTGGTAATTTTGGCCCTTAGGGACAATTTTGAATTCTCTATGCCTCAGTGGCATTTTTGTAATTTCCTTGTCCCTAAGTTTTCCACCGAATTAGGGGCAATATAGTAAATATAGGTTTGTCCACCAAATACTTGCCAAAGTTCCTTCATTCCTTCTTTCAAGGGATTTATCCTAAATTTGTGCAAAAAATAATTTTGATATCTAATTGCTTGCACATTAAGCATTAATCCAGTGCCAGCTGGAGCATAAATCCAACAGAGCAACCGCTTTAGATCCCACTTGAAAAAAAGGCCCCAAATTTTACGTATTTATAGTATAATCAAATTAGAAGTCTAAAGGTTAATAAAAGTCTAACTCTACAAAAGGCCCCAAATTTTATGTATTTATAAATCAAATTAGAATTCTAAAAGTTAATAAAAGTTTAACTCTACCCAAGGTCCCAAATTTTATGTATTTATAATATAATCAAATTAGAAGTTTAAAGTTAATAAAAATCTAACTCAGCGAAAAGGCCCCTTAAAGACTCCATGAAAAAAGAACTTAATTCTATTAATAGAGTTTTATTCCTACTATACTCTAATTTTTTATTGTTATATATTTAGATAAAAAAAATATGTAAAAAATTTATTATTAGAGTTTTATTTATCTATTTATAATATAATCAAATTAGAAGTCTATTAATAAAAATCTAACTTTACCAAAAAAGGCACAATAAAGACCCGAAGAAAAAAACTTAATTCTATTGATAGAGTTTTATTTGCATTGTACTCTAATTTTTTATTGTTATATATTTAGATAAAAAAAATTATGTAAACATTTTATTATTAAAATTTTATTTAATATATAATTCTCTCTTGTTGGAAAACAATTAAATGTTATATTATGAAAGTAAAATAATATATAGCAATCAAAGTAAAAAAAATTACATTAAAATTTTAAAAAAAAAAAAAAGCCTCATTCAGAGTAGTTACTTTCTCACTTTAGGCCTCTAATTGTATAAAGTCGGCCTTTGCAATAATCTTGGTCATTCATCCATAGAATTCATTGTGAGCCCTTGGATCAAATCTTCTTACTTTTTTCCTATAAATAAAACCCCTTGGACACCATAATTCAAGGAGGGAGGACCAAAAAATAAAAAAGTTAGATGTTGCAACAATAATCCTTCTCTCTCGTCTATATTTCCTAAAGCCTTATTCTACGCAAGCAATAGTTTTAATCCATTAAAGACAGAGTTCCACACCATTAAAGATTCAATCCAAGGAGTTCAAGTTCGAGCCTTGTCTAATCAACACAAACAATCAAGTACGCTCTCTAAAACCCTAATACCCCCTCTTCTCCTAATTTGATTTATTCTATCACTCTTGATATAATAAATTGAATTAGAGAACTATGTTGGCTTTGATTCCATTATCTGAATGGATACATAGGATCTCTCATAGACTCGAGTCTACTCTTTTCCTTTAAGCTATTTACTTTATGTATTTTCTTATTTCATCCATGTCAGCTTCTGTCTCCTATTTTTCTTTTAGCAATCTACTTTATGTCTTTTATTGTTATTTCATTCACGTCAATCTCTCTCTCACATCCCATCTCTCTTTTTTACTAATATTTTTTTTTTCTTATTTCTTCTATGTCAATCTTTTTCTCTAAACTCCTTTGGTTTATTTACTTTATTTATTGGATTTATTTTATTATTATTATTATTTCATGTCATTATTATTATTATTTCTTTCTACTCACCCTCTCTCTTATTTTTTTCATGGAATATTAAGCCTTGTGGATGAACACTTGAGACCGGTCAATTCAGACTAGGCAGGATGGGTGCCTAACCCCTTCCCATCTCGTACCTTAGCTCCCGAATTCGGAACTCTTTAGTTCATTGTAGATAAGTTTTGCTTTACTTTATTTTAACTCATGTCAAGGGGTTTAGAACGTAAATAGAATCAAAGAATGTAATTTTAATTTTTCTTTGCTATTCTTTTTACATGTATTATTCATGAGTTGTATCAGGTTTGTTTGTTATTTAGCCTAAAACAAGTTGGCAACTCATTTGTGTATTCATGTAGACCCTAATCCGAAAAGAGGGCATGTTCCTCTCCCACTTTGAGGGAACAGACTTTAAAAGTCGTGTCTAGATTTTTTCTACCCCTGCACTCACATTAACTTTTAAAAAAAAATCTCACAGTCAACCAATTTTCCCAGCTAGGTGATAGATGAACCTTTATCACTGAATCTATTTTAATTCTTGTCATCTTTACAGCCTTAATAAGTATACCACAAGATTTCAATGGCACCAACCCACCAAAAGAGCTGATATACTAAATGAATGTTGGGCCAAGAAACTCATTACAAGGATCACATGCATACAAATGCTTTATGTACATGGGTTGTTGTTCATATACAATTTTGAAGTTAGATAATAAAAAACATGATTTTTTTTATTTTTATGGACTGGAGCAAAATAGTTTCTAGTAAATCCTTAGCTAGAAAGAATGGGATTTGTAAAATGATATTTTATTTCATTCTTCATTTTTATTTTTGGGTCCATTTTGTTCTTGCACGAAATAAAAAAAAATTAAATAATCTAGAGTTCATGCCACTTGCTCCTTGGATTCAGTGAAGGAAATGGAAAAAGAAAAAGTAACTTTCAATTTGTTTTACTATGTCTTTACAAATTAAAATTAATTTTATTTTAGAAAAAATAAAAGAACTATTTTACTTGTTAATTATTTATTGATGTAATGATGTGTAATTAGTTTTACCATTTTTTTTTTTACTTTTTTATAGTTCAATATTTTTTGTATAGAATATATAAATTCTCTATAACTTACAATTTTACAATTAAAAAAAATCCTTGCACCCGCAAGCCTGCACTTAAGTCCTCAATCTGCATAAGGGCCCTATTCTTTGGACATGGCCCGGCTCGGCCTACTATTTTGGTAGGAGCCCACAATGACCTACCCATTTCTAAGATTGGCTCGGCTCGGCCCGGCCCGGCCTTGTGGGCCTTTCTGCACCCCTACTTATGGACAAGATAATTAAGGTCATGGGGGACCTCCCCAGCACATCATCTACGTCCTGTATGCTAACGATTCCAAAGTCGGGCTATCTAATAGGGCTCGAATAATGTATGCCCGAAAGGTCAGGTCAGAGCCCTTTCCTTTTCATATTAATGCTATTGAGAATAAGTGGAAATTTTTATTACAAATCCCATTCTCGAAGCTCGATTTGGAAGGAGTACATTACCAACACAATGACACACTAGTGATCTCATTGAAAATGGATAATTTTGAGATCATGAGGGTTTTGATTGATATAGGGAGCTCAATCAATGTCCTGTTCAACCCCCTATTCAAATAGTTGAACATAAACGCAAAGGATATTCTGCCAATCTCTACTCTGATTGTAGGTTTCAATGGGGAAATGAGTTCTCCCATAGGTATGATTAAACTTTATATGTTGATTATACTGACCTCAATAAGGCTTACCCAAAAGATAAATTTCATATACCCTGAATTGATCAGCTTGTTGACATTATTGTCAGAGACGAGCTCTTAAGCTTCGTTGATGCTTATGCAGGTTATAATTAGATCTAGATGTACCCTCTAGACCAAGAAAAGATGACATTCATCTCTAAACGTTGCCTTTATTTTTACAAAGTCACTCCTTTTGGACTAAAAAATGTAACAGCCATTTATCAGCAACAGGTAAACAAAATGTTCCATAATTAGATTAGGAACACTATAGAAGACTACATTGACAATATGTTGGTCAACAGAAAAGAAAGAAGAAATAAAAGAACATCCAACACTTAGCTCAAACATTGGACATTATGAAGAAACACGGAATAAAGATTAACCTACCAATTGTACCTTTAGGGTATCATAGGGAAAATTCTTAGGAGTCATCGTCTCCCAACGTGGAATTGAAGCTAACTCCCACAAAAATTAGGTCCCTTTTGGAAATGAAGTCTCCACAAACCATGAAAGAAGTCTACAGTTTGAATGGAAGGATTGCAGCCTTGAACTAGTTCATCTATGGATTAGTGCTTGTCATTCTTCAAGGCCCCAAAAGGGAATAAGTCTCTCAACTAGGCTTTGTAATGTGAGCAAGCATTCCAGCAATTGAAGGACTATCTGGAATCTCCATAACTCCTCTCTAAACCTCACCTAGGGGAGAAACTCTTTTATACTTAGTTGTTTTTACTAATGCATTTAGCTTTGCATAAATCCACGAGGAGCAAGGAGTTCAAAAGTTGATTTTCTACATAAGGCACTTCTAGAGGCAAAAGAAAGGTATCCCAAGCTCGAAAAGTTAGCATTCACATTGATTGTTTCCCTAAGAAAGCTCAGACTTTACTTGCAAGCACACAACATAGTAATCCTAACCTCATATCCCCTCAAAGCAATACTTCACAAACCTAAAATTTCTGCGTGCCTAGCAAAGTGGTATGTGGAGTTAAGGGAATTTGGCGTCCAATATGTTCCTAGGTCAGCAAGTAAATCTCAAGCCCTAGCTGATTTCATAGTTAAGCTTATTAGACTTCCCCGACATATGGATGGTTGTTCACTAACTTCAAAATAAGCTCTTTAAATGTTGAACATAGATAGTTCATCCAACGAATGAGATGCATGAATAGGGGTAGTACCCCAAAAGACCTGGTGTTGGAAAGTTTGTGAGCCGAGGATTTTCTGCCTCAAACAATGAGGTAGAATATGAAGCTCTTTTTAATGGGCTAAAAATGGAAAATGAATATGGAGTAGAGAACACCTTAAATCCCTCTCAAATTCACAACTAATTATGAACCAAGTCTCAGGATATTTCGTAACATGCAATGATAGAATGCACCGTTATATCAACATATTAAATTTTTTAAAGAACTTGTTCAAATGTCTCACTATCGAGAAAATAAGTTGAACTGAGAATAACCGAGCTAACACACTTCTGGTGACTTATATGAATTCCATATTAGAGACAAATGTCAAGATTATTTTTCAAGATGAGGCATACATTAGGCTTGTATATGAACTCTTTTAGGTCAAGACTCAAAGTACAGAACATAACTAGATGAGCCCTTTCATTCAATATTTGCATAACATACTTCTTCTAATAGATAAAGCTTAGTCTAGAAGGATAAGGATCAGGTTACCTTGATATGTGCTGCTCAACGAGAAGCTTTATAGGAAGTCTGTCTCCTAACCATTGTTACTCTGCCTAAATCCAAAAGAAACCCCTACATCCACATGGAAATACATGAGGGGATATGTGGAAACCACAACGGAGGGAGAACCATAGCACACTTAGTTCTATTTTAATATTATTATTGGCCAAGTATGTAAAGAGGTGTGACAAATGCAAAAGGTTGGCTCCTTATCAACACTAGCCACCTTAGGAGATGGTTCCAATTTCCAATCCCTGGCCTTTTGCTCAATAGGGGATGGATACAGTAGATCCACTCTTTCTGCCCACAAAAATTAGAAAATTCCTCATCGTAGCCATAAATTTCTTTACTAATGGGGGGTGGCAGAACCCTTGGCCAAAATAAAAGAGTCTAAAGTGTGTAACTTCACTTGTAAAAACATTGTTTGTAGATAAGGAATCCCCACAGTGCTGATAACCAATAATGGTACCTAGTTCTAGGGAAAGCTCTTTACAAAGTTATGTATTGATCTCTATATAAACCACCACTTTTCCTCCCCATGACATCATTGAGCTAATTGACAAGCGGAGGTCAATAATTGAACCATCCTTGAAGCCCTAAAAAAAATTGGATTCTAGTGAAGGAAAATGGGTTAACAAACAACTAAGAGTACTATGGGCCTATAGAACAATAAGGTGCATCCCTATAGGGAAAACACCCTTCTCTCTTGCCTATAGAACTGAGGTCATAATCCCTATAAAGATTGGAATCCACTCCTTTAGAGTATAAATTTAAAATATAGATCAAAACAAACCCCAACTCAAGGAAAATCTCAATCCATTTAGAGGAAAAATGAGAACAGGCACAAATAAGAATAAAGGCCTACCAACAAAAAGTCTCAAAGTAGTACAATAAAATCTTAAAGCTCGTGAATTTTCAAGTCAATGATTTGCTACTCGGAAGAGTTTTTTTGAATAGTTAAGAGTTCGTAATAGGGAAATTATCACCTAATTGGAAAGGCCCCTATAAGGTGGTTAAAATAATAAGACCACCACTGTCACGCCCCGAATTTCCACGAACCCAGGGGTAAGCGATATAAAACCAGAAAGGTAAATAAATGACAATTTAAAGGATTTAACCAGATAGACATCCATCCTCATCAACACATAAAATGTAAGGTACAGTCAAGAAAACAAATTGTTCATGTCATTATGGGCTTGTGCCTTTACATCTCAAAATATGCCCCTAAGGGTTAATTACACTTATAGGTTCCTTTCCTTTTCTTTGGTTAAGACCTCGTCAAATCTCAAGTAGCAGGGGCATCATCTGTAATATGTTATCCCACGAATGGGTCAGCTCAACTGCTCATATAATATAATGCTAATGCAAGAAACAAAATTAAGGCGTGGCATATGCAAGTGTACATTTATCTCTACATGTCATCCAATATCATCAATGCAGTACATGAACAATATGCGTGACGCACCCATGCAAACTCTATGCCACACCCATGTCTCACTTTACGGTCCTTCCCCGCTGGCATGAGTACCACCTGTATGTCTCACTTTACGGTCCATCCCCGCTGGCATGAGTACCAATGGCCGATTTTGGATTTTCCACCACAGGATTTACACCCTCATAATGTATAGCACCACGTGCTCAACCCACACCATGCTTTCAAGGAATCACACTATGCCAATATGCCTTGATTCTACCATGCAATAATGCAATCTCAACTAAACAATTGATCAACGTATAAAGCATGCTTTAAGTAATGCATATTCTACTTAAGGCAACAATGACATTAAATCACAAAGCTCCTTCCACAAGTCTGCACATCATGAACAATCAATTTAATCACATGCTTGATTTACACATTTGCCATCTTGCCAATTCTCTAAAAATATAAATCGTACATTATGTCAACACAGGGAATATACACATAGTCATGACCCACACCTATCACTTAACCAAACTTTCAGAAAGATAACAAGAATTACATAAGTATAAAAATAATCAAACAATTATGTGAATCATTAAGTCAACATGGCAATCATTCCTAAACTTAATCATATTTCTTCCTTAGCAAAATATCATACCTGATGGGTTGGTCTCAACCCTAAGAAATCGTGCTTGCAATGTAACTGATCTAACAGTAAGAATGTAGAAGGTCAGATCGCCTTCTCCTTGCCTTTCAGTGTCCGTAAAATCATGAAATGTAACTCAGTCCATTTGCTACTTAAATTATGCTATTCATCAAATTTTATGTCTTTATTTTATGAGTTTCTATTTTGCTAAAATAAACTCTACCATTGAGTCTGGAACGTCGAAGAAAGTCGGTTTAGGCTTTCACAGAACTCAATTTGGACATCTGTACCAAAAAGGGCAAAACGATCATTTTGTACTTTTACGGGTTCTTACTTCCCAAGACCTCTTTTCACAAATTGTACTCCACGATTGAGTCTAGAATGCTCAAAATAATAAAAATTTACTATTTGTTTACTTAAATCGGAGTTCGTTTGACTGCTTTTTGACTCAGTGGCATTTTTATAATTTTTTTTTTAATTAATTAATATTTTATTCAGGGGGTCAAACTATAATTTTTAAAAGTTCTGGGGGTCAAATTAGGATTTCTCAAAGTTTTGGGGGTCAAATTAGAATTTCAAAAGGTTTAGGGGTTAAATCAAAATTTTTAACTTTCCTATTCCAAATCCGAATAGCCAAATAGTGGCTAAGTCCCCAAAACAGGGATAGGAGATCCCTATTCCTAATCTCAATTTTCAATTTCAATTTATTAAACTTGTAACCAAACACCCCCAATCCCATTTTTAATTTATAACATGCGGCTGACACGTGTGAGTGGGTCGGGCCTAACCCAACCCGACTCGAACCCATACCCTGAACAATCCTTCTTCTTCCCCGACTTTTTAGTAGGGTTCCGGCGAGGTTTTGGCGTCTTCTCCGGCACCGGCGACACTGTTCCAGTCAATTTTTTAAGGTTTTAAAATGTAATTTTCTGCTATTTTCCCCAAGGATCTCATATCCAAGCTCGGTTTTGAATTCAAATTACTAGATCATCACGAATAAAGGGTCAAACCCCTCCGGCCGACTCTCCGGCCAAGTCTAAACCTCCATTTGCGTGGCTTCTAGACCACGGTTTCCACTCCATTCTGACTCTAAATGTTTTCTGCAACTCATCCCAACAATTCCCCATCATTTATTTTGAGTTTCAAAGTATAAAACTTGTAAACCCGATTATCTCTCTCTACCTGCAACTCCACCTTTCTAGTTCATTTCTTTATCATTTTACTTGATTTATTTTGCAAAATAATCCACATTCCATGTGCTACAAAACCCTAAAATCAAATCTAATTATCACGCTCCGAAATTGAAAAACAGAATTGAAGCATTTCTTACCTACTTTCTGATTTCTTGGTATAGGTCTCCCCTTCCTCTCTTCCATTCCAACTTCTCAGACTTCTCAACCTCCTCAGTTCCTCACGTTGCTCTCTCTCTCTCTTTCTCTCTCTCCACTTCTGTATTTCACTCTGACCCAACGAATACATTCACATATACACATCAACACTCAACCCTCTTGTCACTCTTTCCCTCTCTCGGTTTTCTCTCTTTTCTCTCTCTTCCCACACCTCTTTCTACTTCCGTTCATGTCCAAATCAGATTTGCATTAAATGCAAGTTGACATTGTTGGTTTACATATATATATATATATATATATATATATATTATTTCACACACACATATACACAGCAGCACACAGCCGCACACACACTCTGTCACCTACACACACACATAGTCCCCCCACTTGCACACCCACAGTTGGCATGCACCCATTTTGTGTGTGTGTGTATATATATATATATATATATATATTTTAAGCACATGTATATATATATAACATATAATATCATACACATATACATACATGCATATACCTCACATATATATATATATACATACACACACATGTACATAGATGATACACATTACATACACACACTTATATTAAAAAAAATATATTTGTTTATTCCAAAAAAAAAAAAAAATTCTAGGTCTTTACAACCACTTATTGGCTAGGAAACCTATTCCCAAACCTTGGAATGTAGAACAGTTACGAAAGTACTATCAATAAAATTCTAGCCCTTATCATTACGAATTTTGTTAAATCTTTATAAGGGTTATCCTAAAAATACCTAAATATCTTGTGAGAAAATTCACAAGTGTCATAGGTTGTCAATTATCTCATACAAAAAATTCTCGAGCCTAAGGGTAGAGGATGTCACAATTCGTCAAGATTCAATGACCTAAAAGTCTTGTGAGAAAATTCACAAGTGTCATAGGTAATCAACTATCTCAACTGAAAAATCCTTGGGCCTAAGGGTAGAAAATGTCACAATTTGTCAAGATTCATTGACTTAGGAATTTGTGAGAAAATTCACGAGTGTCACAAGTCGTCAACTATCTCAAGCTAAAAAATCTCGATCTTAAGCCTAGAGATGTCACAATTTGTCAAGATTCGATGAGTTAATAATCTAATGAGAAAATTTACTTGTCAATGATTCCAAACCTAAAAATTTGTAGCCTAAAGGCAAAGGATGTCACGGTTCACTTTGCCACATGACCTAAAAATCTTTATGTATTAGTGCCATGGGTCGTTATTCCTTATAGACCTAAATTTTGGGCAAGAAATTCTTGTAATAAAAGATAGGAGACGTTACAAGCCTATTAAATTTTGAACTAAGGGCCTTGGAAGCCTAAGGCGAGGAGCATTTTAAAAAGATTAGGCAACCTACGAGTTACCAAACTAAGCCTGGGTAACATATAAGGAGAGAGATAAAGGGAAAGATCCATGGATCTTCAGCCTAAAACACACAGTGGTATATATTCTGATCTCTCACACTCAAAAGGTTTTAAATCCTCATTGTTTTAGTTCAAGTCGGTATATTTATTTGTTCTAATTTCTTACACTAAGAAGATTCTAAATCTTCTTTGTTTCAATTCATGTCGACATATATATATATATATATATATATATATTTATCCTAATTTCCTATATCTGAAAGGAATTTTTTTCATTAAGTTAGGGGGCTATGAACCCAACATGAAGTGCCTCAAAAGCATTGGCTCCTTCTAGTTGGCATGAAATGATTCAGAGGCTCTCATCGCAGGTCTTGTCTATAGCATCCTCCACTGTTGGGAGCACCGGAGATTGGATCCAAAGCTCCCTATTACCTTATCAAAAAGGAGAGGAAGCATGTTTCCAACCTCACCCTCCTTTGATGCTTGAGGTGGAACCCCATCGTTTTCCCTTCCTGAGTCAAAAACGGTTTCTGACATAGTCCTCTCAAGAAAGGAATCATCTACAATAACAAGTTTCTTGAGCATGCCTTCTCCTGCCACTTCCTTCTTGGACGTCCCCCCCTTCTCCAACAATCTTTATCGGTCTATTTTTGGAAATTGCTTTGGGCTTGCTCAGCAAAGATCTTCTTCTTCCCATCTACAGGTCACAAACTTATTAGTCCAACAACTTGTAAACTCTTTAGGTTTAGGATCTCATAGTACGAGTGTTTCGATGGCTGAAGCAAATTGCATAAGTTATGAATGAGGTCTTTAGAAATCATTGGGCACTTTAGGGCTCGTGTTCCTACAAAGAAGAACGAATTGATAAGTGCTAAAGTTAAGAAAAAAAATGAGCAATAACAAAGATGACAACACAACCCTACTTACCGGGGACTTTCGAAGTCCTGAGAATTACCCCAAAATTGTGTTAGGTGTGATGGGTCTCCTCCCAACCCTCTTTAACAAAAAAGTAATAATTCTTCTAGGTTTTGTTGGAGTCTAGCACCTTCTAAATTGGTTTAAATCTATAATTGAAGGACATGTAATACAACCCTTATTGTCCTTTCTTTAGGTCCATACAACCTCGTAGGCAATAAAGCTCCAACACTACCTTACCCTATGGGCCTGGACAATGAAGCCTATTAGGATCCTCTAGCCATTGTTATTGAGCTAGGTTGGGCAGAGACTAAAAAACCAAAAAATTGCTTTAGAAATGGGTAAATAGGAAACCTAAACCCCATTTCAAATCATTCTCAAGAAAAACATGCTTCCCTAGGACTTGGGGTTCAGGGACGTTCTGATGAAAGAGGGACTCAACAGTGGACGTTATCTGGGATATTATACAAATACCTAAAGACGTTTAAGCCTCCAAGAGTTAAATGAGATGCCTGGGGTTCAATGGGTTCAAGATCCTTGAATCGATTTACAATTTTAACCCTAATGGACCTAAAAAGGGAAGGACTATATCCACCATTAGAGGAATTAGATGTACTGGAAGATGGCACCAATAAAAGAGGGGGTAGAAGAGCCACAAAGAAAAAGGGAACATAGCTAGGAAGCAAAAATCTGACCTAAACAAAAGAAAAAGGGTGAAGTCTTGATCACCTGAAAGCTTGGAAATTGTCATGCCGAAAAATGCCTCAAGGAGTCTCTGGGATCAAACGAGTGCCATTGGGATATACTTATTTATAAGCAATTGTAAGGCCTTGCAGCTAAGACTGCATTAATTGCAAGTCAAATCAACACAAACGGGCACGGCGATTGGAATTTCACATGCTAGAAAAGAAACGACAATAGTTGGCCGTTGTAGCAATCATAGCGCCACTTTGGGGGACCATGACACCCTAGACACCGTATTTAATTTTTTCAGGAATAGTCATATCACTAACCTCAGGTTTGGAACAACTCCAGGACCTGAGACTCCAGGGGGAGTAGCTTATGTACCCTAAAGTGGCATTGCTGTTAGTATTGAGACATGTGGACACCTAAGTCAGGTAAAGTCCTGGCAATTAATCAGAACAGAAACAATTGGCATTCTGAGCTAAGGATTAGCAGGTCAGCTCAAAATATGAGTTGAGTCAGCTCTACCAACATATTAGTTACAAAGCTTAACTCTAGTTCAATAACACATCATTTCCCGAACTGTTTTGTATATCAAGGCTGACTAGTCAGTCTAGGTCTTGGGACCGACTATCCAGTATGGTATTACTCAACAAGGTTCAACTTTCAGAGCTGAACTCATGTCGAAGGAAACTATCTCTTTGTGCTTATCAGAATCCCTAGATTTCTCGCAAGATCAAATCATAACAGCAAGGACGCATTTGTAATAAAAGGGTAAGGTAGACACCAAACCTTAGACTATCCTTTAAAAAACAAAAGAAAAAATCAAACTAACTGAGACTATCCCTTTGACTTGATAGTTGGATTCCGGTGATTTAATTCTTCATTGTTTTGCAGGAATAACCAATTAATCTCGTGAGACCAATTTTTACCACAACAATCTATATAAACATACACACACCTATACATTCCTTGGTATGAATTCTGATTCTTTTTGTTCTTAAATTTATAGGCAATCAATCTTTACTACTTGAACTTCAGATTCAATAAATCCTAAATACCTAGTAAGTTCTTGCAAGACACGTATCATCAGCATACTATATCTGAATTGTTTTGTTTCAACATTATTCTCAAGCCATTAATCATGCACATCTCTGGAGTTTTCTGTAATAGAAAATTGTTGAATCAATGGCAAGAGAAGTAAAATCCTTGAGACTCCGGTCACCATCATGTATTTTATAAAGACAATACAAGGATAATAAACATTTGGTTACTAATAATAATAATCTCATCAAGATTACCCAAAAACATAAATCATAACCTTAGGAACATTTTTGTACCAGAACACAGGCATTATCCTTGCATGGCTGTAAGCTTTAAATGGATCGGATTCAGATTCTCGACCTGCTAAAGAAAATAATCTGATCTGATCTGACACAAAAATTTGACCAACCTGAAATTCTTAATCCAAATTTGAATATATTAGTTATCAAAATTTTAATATATAAATATTATGTTACAAAAGATATATAATATGTCAATTTTAAAATCTACATAATTTTTTAACATAATATATATAAGATCTAATATAGATTAATATATAATATCTTATATATAAGCAAATCAAATCATTAACAGATCGAATTAATTCTACAGTTAAACTAAAGGAGTTATCAAAGGTGGATTGGAGTGTCCAATGAGATACTTTGTCCCAAATATAGATAAACATATCAAAATTCAAGTCAAATCGATCTGTTGATAGCCCTACACTGGCGGAACAAACTGGGAAATAGTATTGTAATGGTCTTTAATTGTAGAACACATATTTACCAAAGATACAATCTATTTTAAACTGTAACATACATTGACAGCCCTTTTATTTAGGGCATGGATATCCCACAAAATCAGATTTAGAAAAACTAATAATGAGAAGAGACTCGCAACAATAAGCACTTGGATGAAATTTATGTCCATCGTTTGTGGCGTAGTTTAGAGATTGTTAAGTCTGCTCCACCGAAGCCATCCATTATGCCATTTGCTGAAGGGAATTCAGCCCTAGATGTCAAACTACAAGATTCACAATCAAGAGAAGAAGCAACTGATTAAGGACCTAGGAATGAGATATTATAACAAGATGAAAAAATACAATCATTGAAGCGTGCAATTCCTTGTAGCATTCCAAAGCTTCCTGAGTGAATTCACTTGGCATGATATTGTTGAAATAGACACAATCTAGAGATTAATCATCACTATATAATCTAAGAATAGACATGTGATACAAAGGGTGAAATGAACGACTAGTCCAATATATTACTTTTTTAATCTGAAATATCACTAAAACGCCTTGCGTCATCGTGATATTCAGAGAATTTAAAGTGTGTTCTCGGCTGATTGTGGATGATCCATTTCCATGCATTTCCAAGCCTCGGCCTGTGTATGACACCCAGTTTCCCCTCTCTGTTGGAAGGAGTGTATGTGAGGTAAGCAATGGTGTCTGGCAAGACTGACATGAAAAAAAAAAAAGATTTATAAAGCCCATTCACTACAAAAGCTTTGGTTGACAACATAGCTCCTGGCAAGCGCAGTTGGCGAGTGTAGTCATCATCACTTATGTTACATGAGATATGGTTGCCCATGACAGAGAGCAGGAAAATTCACTTCTTTGCGTTCAACAAATGTTTGTCACCGGTACGGACACAGCCCCCCACTATTGTCCAACTCACATAATTCCCATGGTTATAAGATCATAAACTCTAGCCATTAACAAATTAGTGATAGAACAAAAATCAGTGCATTTCTAATTATATATAAGCTTTCGGATAATGATACAGACGGAATGTTGTAAAACGTGTGATATCACTCCACCTGATGTGCAATTTTCTATCAAATCACATAACATCATTTTTTCTGTTCACGATGTCAATCCAAGTTCTTATCAAATCATATAACTTCTTTTTCATTTTTTGCTCACCACATCAATCCAAGTTCTTATTGGCTACACATGAACAAATAATTTCAGTAAGCTTCCTTCCTTATATTCTATTTCTGCTATTTTTTGCTCTTTTCACTCTGATAACATCAAATTGTAAATATTTTTTTGATCAGTAGATCAAATTGTAAATATGGCATGTGAAACAGTACTGCTTGTCAAAACAAATGAAATCAAAGTGAACATATGGATCCTGGGAGGGATGTTCACAAAGATTTTTTATACGGAGCTGTAGTGGAAAAGACAAAATGTATAAAATTAGAATTTTCAACCGAGAGAGAGAGAGAGAGAGAGCCTTCTGCAAAGTGATGATCTTGTTCAACATCAATGAAGAGCAGCTCAGGTTTGCCGTAATGGGTGTTAGGGTTATTGTTTTCCCTAGAGTTGTGTAATGAGATTTTAGTTAGAAAGGAGGATGACGAGAACAAGCACCGACACTCTCCCAGACAAAGCTATAAAGCTGCAACTTCTCAATGGAATATTTATATTTTACTTAAAAGAAATGACTACAACCCTCTCTTAAAGACTCAAATCCAAATAACGCATCTCAACCCTTAAATCAAACTAATCCTTACCATTTTTCAAAATATAAGTGGAAGGGACTGAAAACACAACTACTAATTAATTTAGCGTAACCACCACTCACTGAGTGTAAACACTCAAGTACAAAGAATATTCTACATAAACAAAAATCTCCCCTTTCTTGTAGTGCACTCAGCCTCAGGATGATACAACAACTTAGCAAACCTAGGTTGCTTCAACAATTCTACAAATCAAGACACAAGCCAGTTGGTCACTTAATCCCCAAAGGGTGAGGGTGGGGATTCTTCTCATATCTTCAAAGCTCTTATAAGCAGGGAAACTTCATAAGAGGAGCTGTCATGTTGGACACAACATTCCTCCGACACTCTTGGAAAATGGAAACGGACATGACCCAAGAATGCCCAGATTTTTCTTTCTTTCTTTCTCTCTTTTTTTTTTTCAACAGAACACTTATGTTGTATACCTTGGTCAACAGAGGTTAGACAATAAGTGGACACTTTGCAATAGAAAAAGGACATCCTTGTAGATCAAATATGTATAAGTTTTTATAAGTAAAGGTATTGTATTAAAGACTGCTTGAGGAAGGCGACTCACAAAATTTGAGTCTAAAACCTCCCAAAAACTTTACAAAAGAATCTAGATATATGGGTACGAATCAAGAACCCATAAGTACAATATTTTCAACAAAAAAAAGGAAAGAAAGAAAGAAAAAACTATCTTTAATTCTACAAATGAGAATTTCTTTCCTTTCAAAAATTCAACAGTTCCTTTCATGCCAAAAATATCTAAAAAGACAAAGCAGGGCCATCGTCATATTCCTCCTTACCCCTCCCCCGCTCCGCCCCTCTTCCACCCAATAAGTCAGTCCCTCACTGAAGCAAGCTTAACCTAAGCACAACCAAAGAGTAAGAAGAGAAAACTCCTTGCATCACTAACCACTAAGCAATGAAGAAAAAGGTGAGACATAGTCTTTTCTTCAACCTATTTTCCGAAGATTATCCAGAGTCAAAGTCATTCACCAAGAAACAGACCAAACATAGAAAGCTACTTCATCAGGACTTTGGAACACCTAATGATCTTCTAAGGAAACTCAGGGTCTCCCTTCATAGCCATCTCTCTGTAATACAATCAAACAGTGAATTTCCTAAAACTATTCAGCTTCCACTTGGGATATTCTCCAGACCTACAATAGGCTTGAGCTGAAGGAGCTCCATCAAAGTGAAAATGTCCACCATCTCTCAGCCTTGAAAATTCCTCCTAAAGCAAGAATCCTAGACCATACCATCCCCTGACCAAGACACACAATCAGCAACAAAAGCATCCCTGTTGGAAATCAATATGGAACAATCAGGGAAACCAATCTTTTAAATCTGTCCCCAATCCAAGCATCAATTCAGAACTTTACTATCATGCCCTTTCCAATCTTAAAGCTAATGAAGTGGAAAAAATCCTCCAGCCCTTTTATAATGGTTTTGCATGAGCCCATCCCACAAGGTCATTCCACCTCCATTGCATCCTGAATTCAAATTTAGGGTCCGATAAATTGTTCCCTATATTGCATGTAAGACCAACAAGTTCGTATAAAAGCTCAAGTAATATGAAAGGACCCATCTTAAGGTATTTCGAGGTCCTGAACTCAAATTGAGAGTCTGATTGGACATAAGGGGTCATCTAACTATAGCAATACAATTCAGAAATGAATAAAGACGCAAGTGAAATTATGAATATAGAGTTGAGTGTTTTCTAAAATAAAGTCTGACGATCAAATTAGATTAGTAAATCATGGGAAGTATAGACATAAAGACTTAGACCATGCCATAAATGACATGAAGGCATGAGAATAATATAAAACCCAATGAGCATGAAATTGATACATATGACAACATACGTGTAGAGCTTTCGGTAAAGTAAGAGAGGAACAAGAAGATCAAATTTGGGCAATCAAGGTGAGTAATCCATACTCTGAAGTGGAGGTATTTATGCTCTGTTTTACAAATGCAACTTTCTGAATCACTCAGTATTCTGCGACTTTTTCTAAATGCATTATTTTGAAATCTGTGAATATTTTAGCAAACAATATATTTTATAATATTTATATGTTTGAACATATATTTTACAAGTCAAAGAATAACCACATGATTTGAATAAAAAGTATGGGGACACATGCCAACACTCAAGTATGTCCTTGCCAGGGGACAAAGGCAGGTAGGCCCATGAATGGCCAGAGATCTCTTCCACTTTCACTTTATGTGACATAGTTATGTTATTTGACCTTTTTCCATAAAGTCTGGGTCGATGCAAATTATTCCTGTTCTGTTTCCATATTAATGGGTATCAAAATGAGCGCTCAATTGCTTTTTCAAGCAAGTCTCTATTGTATAAGGAGTCTGTCATGCAAGTAAAATATTATGAACCATGATTATGATTTTGTTTTAAACTATAACATAATTTTTTGTTATAAAAAGTTTATGTCAAATGCTTTTGCAAATTTATTTATCATGGTAATGTTTACTAACTTCTGGAACAACTACCTGCTCCTAGAAGTAAAACCCATCACAAAGCACTAGTATTATTCACCGAGCTTCGTTGTATAACTCACCCTCTTACCCCAAATATTTAAGGTTTTATAAGAAAGAACTAAAGAAAGGTTAAGCTTGTTGAGCTTGAGATCAGGAGAAGAAAGAGTGGAAGGGGCAAGAGTAGAAGTTGAAGTAAAATGTTCTAGCACCTCTCAACATCGGTAACAATGGTTGTGAAGGATTGTAAATATATCTTTTGAAGTTGATAGATGTGCAAATAAATGATAATCACTTATGTCTTACCAAGGAATTGGATAGTAATTCAAATAAGTTATTAGCATGCTTGTAGTAAGGTGGAAATGATTTATACTCATATCAGATGTGGTTCTATACATTAAGAATAATTTATTATTATTAAGGTGTACTAGTGAGGCTTCCACGGGATATGAAAAGAAAAGAAAAAGAATTTTACTCATTAATTATACAACCCGTTCGATTCCATTTTGGTGGTCTTTTGGCCTGTCATGTTCCAAGTTTCCGTTGAAGGTGGGATTTGGGGGGTGACATGGCACCGATCCCCTATCCCTTCTTCTACCTTGACATACTCCCCTGCATCGTTCAGTCTTCGCCAGACCCTCAAACTCCGTTCTCTACCATGGAAGACACTCACAAACTTCCTTCTCCTATTCTTGGTTGATGCCTCTTCTAGGATTCTACATAACCACACCAGGTCTTCTTTGACCAGCCTTAGCTTCTGAACCACATTTGGCCCTCTCCACAATCTGAAAAGGAGCTCCCATTTGCTCCCAAATATTGTTGATTTCAAAAGTTTTGCTCCTGATCTGAGTAGTCATCAACAGAGTAAAACACATCTTAAATTCCCCAGGCTACAACATATATTCCTCTGTTTTCAAGCACAAATTTGATTTGAATCCAATAACATGGGCTCACCACTTCTATGGTGTATGTAAAGCATGTTTGAGACTTATTTTCTATTGATTTGCCATCAAAAACCCAGATAAGGAAAGGAGGCAAGGAAGATGCTCACTCACTTCTGAAGAGGTGGGTCTAATGCTGGTGAGCACTGGGATATGGCAAAAACTATGCATAAGATAATTGTTGATCCTCATCTTCCAAGTTATGCAATTGTTGATACAAAAATACAGATATATTAATCAAAACTATGTCTTATAAAATATTAGTTTATTGAAATATGTGCTTATATTTGTTGTGTCCTTCCTATGTCGGTGTCCTACTTTCAGGATTTACCAAGTTGACATACATATGTTGTGCTGTGTACAATCTGTGCTACAAACTTCCCAATTAGTCAATTCTTAGTTTCTGTCAGAACTTTTCTTTCCCACTTGTTCATAGTTTACTACTTTAACATCAGGTTGGACAACAGTTTTTTCATGTTTTCTTATATGCCACCATAGGTTTCAGTTGTCCAGTTGTTTTCCATGTTGGAGAAAAATTTATAACAGTATTCGGTGCTTGAGACCTGGATCAATCACCATCCTATATAAAGTTAGAGCTCTCCTCATTTTGGTAATAAAAAATGATATATCTTGAAATTTGGCATTTCTGAGACTAGGCATTACCTGCTTCGAAGAACAACACATGGCATGCCGATGCGCTTAGCCCCAGCAATTCCAGATTGGCTTCCGGCAATAAGCACGCAATGGTAGACAGGTACCTCTGCATATTCTGCCCCTGCTCGTAATGCAGCCACAATCTTCTGTAAGCTGGACAAAGCTCAAATATCAGATTTTGACCACTTAAAAGAATTATTTTTCTAATCGATCTGCATTGGACAACAGACAATATCAAATTAGCCAAACACTGAATATGCCCGTCGACAGAACATATACAAATGCATATATCGTTCTTTAAGTGCGGTTAATGGTTTTAGCCTTTGGAAATAGGACATTGAGAATGTTATCAGTCAAAATTTTCAATTGGGAGTTATACACATTCTGTGTTAAGATGACAGAACATTAGAAAAGTTGTTGAAATCAAACTGCAAATATTTGTGAGAATAGACATTCATATGCAATCATAACTCAAAATCACAGAGAAAGATAATCAAAATAAAGTACAAAAAGAAATGCTTAGGGGACATTATTGTTCATGTACAAGGATATAAATGATATAAGGAAAAGAATATACAGGTAAACTCATTTATTTATGATTTTGAACAGGTTAATTTGGTTAATTTTAGACATATTTGTTTTCCTGCAATTCAATCATTTAAAAATAATTGCAGAAATTGATAAGATGACGACAAATTATGTTTTTTTATAGGTAAAATCAATATATATTATAGAAACAAGGCACCAAATGGGGAAGCATCCCATGTGCAAAAGAGTACCAAGAGCTATATAAATCGTTTAATTTAATTGAGCTCTCAAAAAAAAAAAAATAGTTAAGTAAAAACAGAAATGAATGTTTCTCTATAACCAAAATATGAAAAGTTTTTAAAAAGTGTTTCTTGAGATTGTGAAGGGCATTCTCAATCCCCTCAAAGGTGTGCCGATTTCTCACTACCAAATACTCCACATTACACAAAGACGAGCTGCTATCCATTCCTTCCTAAGCCTCGAAGATGGGAAAACTGCATCCCAACAAGCGACGAGCCCCTTAACCGATCTAGGAATTACCCCAAAAAGCCATAAACAACACATAGCGTGTCTCACAAATCTCTAGCCACCAAACAATGAAGAAGATGGTCCATGGATTCGGCCTCATTCTTGCACTCACAACACCAACTGGGAAGAATCTTCCCCCTTCTCAAATTGTCAATGAAAATTGCCTCCCAAGCCGTCGTCCATACAAATACTTTAGAAGAAACCTTAGACTTCTAAATACCCT
The DNA here is from genome assembly GCA_008638375.1 of Nyssa sinensis. Classification (NCBI taxonomy): domain Eukaryota; kingdom Viridiplantae; phylum Streptophyta; class Magnoliopsida; order Cornales; family Nyssaceae; genus Nyssa; species Nyssa sinensis. The sequence goes on along the minus strand of CM018039.1, from coordinate 24,131,979 downwards.
TCCAAGGGAAGCCCATCCCACAATTCCCATAAAGCATTTTGTAGTATGACTTCACACTAAAGTCTCCATTCTTTCCAGGAACTCATTTGATTAAATCTTCCCTAATGTCACAGGGTCTAAATTCGTTTCTGAATTTTTCTGCCTTGTGCGGCACTAAGACACTGTCTTAGTCAGCCAATCCACACACTCACGCCAAGAGGCTTATACAAAAGAACACAGCAACACAAAAGACACATAGATTACGAGAAATCTTCCCAACCTTTACTTCACTCACACAATATAGAAATACACAGCCTTAGGGTTGCGTGACGAGAAGAACACACTCTCTTCTATGTCTGCAACCTTCCATTACAATGAGTATATATAGACAAATGCTACAACCGCCCATGTGTGTGTCTGTGACATGCACATGGCTTGCAGTTGCACCCCAACTGCTAGGGTTCTGTCACAAACAGCCACCTGTGTCTTGCAGTTGACACCCCCAACTGCTAGGGCTGTCTGAAGCCTTGGATTTGCGCCACATAATGAGCAAGCAGTTCATCTCACTGCTGCATACAATGCGAGCCCTTGGATCAATGCGCCAACACAGCAGGCAGTTCCCCTTATTTGGCCTTAGACAGCCCTGTATTCTGCCAAACCAGCAACTGCCGCCACATGTGCTGCCAATTGCTGCCACCTATGCTGTCAGTGCTAATGCCACTCCAAGCCCTCACTCACGGACATGGCTATGTGTAGTCAACCTTGAATCAGCGCACCACTTGATCCCACCAATGCTTCCGTGTCGGCCCTCATTGCCAAACCATGCCTACTCATGGCTTGGACTTGCTTGTCAAATGTTGCCACCATATGTTGCCACCGTTGGTGATGGAAGTCATACCACCATGTCAAACATAGCTTACAACAGCAACATGCCTTGCCCCGAAGGTGCCAAGGTCTTAGGCCGCATGGCTTACTCGCCCATGGGCGCCTCAAGGAGGTACTCCCCCCTATATATGTCTTAGGACAATTTACCCAGCTAACAGGAGCAGACACAATCATTTGCAAAGCTAAGCTGCTCCCCTTGTGCGCGTACATCTTGCCAAAGGCTGTCAGTGCACGCCCAACTGTTGTCAAAGTGCTGCCTTGGCCTTTGTTGCCCAAGTCATGCACACACAAACTGCACCGAGTCAAAGTCCATCAAGACATCCCAATCTTCAAGTAAGGGTGCCCATGACAAGCCACCCCCACCTTGGCCTTGGCATTGGTTGAGGCTCACCAATGCCATGGCCTTGTCAAGCGCTCAAGGAGCTAACACCTATCCACCACCAAAAAGAATATCTGATAAAGTATCCACCGAAGGCAACTCCTAATCCTAAAATTCCCTCATGAAATGAGAATCCAATCCAAACTACACCATCCTTCGAAAACTAAATATAGTCTGCCACTCTAGCATCTTTATCTAAAACAATGTGAAACAAATATAGAAATCTACCTTCACGACCATCTCCCCATGCCAAAACCTAATCCAAAAGCCATTATCAACCGCAAACTCCAAATGAGAGACAAACTCCTCCCACCTCCTCTGATCCATTCCACAAATTCATCCCTTAAGGCCCAGCATCCTCCTTCGTGATCCACCCCCACGAATCTCCTCCATGATTTCTCTCTACAACTTTGCACTGCAAACTATTGGATTCTACACCATACCTTCCTAACTATTGGACTCTCCCTGTCTTCCACCTCTCCAACTGGGATCATCTCTAATTTGCCCAACTTAATCAACAAAGTAGAAATTGTCTCGAAGCACATGAAGCTACAAAGAACAAACACTCTATTTTGGTGCATGTATCACTGTCGAACATCTGGCAGACATGGACTCGGACACACTCCAAACACGTGTCGAACACCAGGAAAAAGTGAGTCCCTTTTTTTATTTTCTAGAATTCAAACACGTTGCGGACACGTGCTGCACACGTTTTTAGTCAATATGTAATTTAAAAAAATATTTTGTTGGGTCACTTATGTGATTTTAAAAAACATGTGGGGGGATTTTAAATTCCTTTAATTATTCCCTTTGTTTTATTATAGGTTCATATTCAAGATCGAAATCAAAAGAAGAAAAAAAAGTTGTGTGGGACTTCTAATAGTCAAAGACCAAGTTCCCTAGGTCCCCCAATCATCACTACCGTCTCTGATCATCATATCGTCCTTTGAGTGCCTATCATCAGCCCCGACGTCCAGGTATGCATCTTCCCCTCTTATTTTCTTCCTTTCTTTTGTATTTCTCATCTTCTTCTTTTCTTCTTCCCCTCCTCTTCTTTTCTTCCTTTCTTTTCTTCCCTCTGTCCCGTCCAGCCTCGGTTGTTTCCAACTTTTTTTTTTTTTACTTTCTTCGCCTCCTCTTCTTCTTTCTTCTTTTCTTCTTCTCCGCCTCTTCTTCTTCCCTTCCTTCCTTTTCTTCCCTTTATTCAGCTGAAGCCCTCTGTGGAATTTCCAGCCCCCAGATTTTCAGCCCTTCCAGCTTCTTGGTCCTGTATAGTCCAGCCACCAGCCCTCTGGATTTTCCAACCCCAAGGTTGGAACCTTTCTTATATGGTGTGTTTTTTTATTGCTGAACAAGAGAGAAAATTGAGCTGAAGCTAAATCTGTGAGACTCCTCCCAATTAGTGCCACTGTGAGTCTCCTTCCCCAAATTTGTCATTCTTAATTTATTGTCTGCCAATGAAAACAATATTTGTCAGAGTTGTTGGATTTGTTTACTTGGAATGATCACTGCTGCTAAAGAAAAAAAATATTTAGTTGTATTCTTGACATATTTAGTTGTTTACTTGGAGTGATCAATCGCTGCTGCATATTTGATTGCTGCAGATTGTTCATAGCTGTTTTTTTTTTTCTTTTTGTCCAGTAGTTGAGGATTGTAGAATTAGGGAAGATGGCTTCAGTGGGTGCTATCTAATGAAGAAGATATAGAAACCTATTTGGAGGTATGTTACAAGACATGAAAAGCTCAGTAGTGGAGGGGGGAAATATGTCATGGCAATGCAATTTTTTCCATCAAAGGAAGAAAAGCTCAAGCACAAGGGTTAGAGCTTATTTGTTGAAATTGACTGGTTATAGGATTGGAGTTTGTCCAAAAGTCATATAAGGCAAGATGTTACATATATGCAAAGACTAGAGGAGGAAGCCAACGAGAAAATGAGGAAAATGCACCAGAGAATTTATCATTGCCCCCTTCTAGTGTGTAATTGGGTGCTTTCAGTTGTTACGTTGAAGGAGGCTAGGAATCAAAACAGAGAAGAACAAGTGGAATTGGAAGTGGAAGATCAAGTCAAAGCACTTCGGCTATTGAGAAGGCATTTGACTTGAAGGCTCGTGACCAATTGCATGCAGAGATTGCCAAGATGTTCTACGACTCGGGCTTACCATTTCACCTAGCAAGTTGTCTTTATTATGTGAGTTCTTACTCATTTTCCGTGAACAATCATCTTTTGGGTGATTTTCCACCGGGGTATAACTTCTTGAGGACAAGTTTACTCCAACAAGAAAAGGCAAATGTTGAGAAATTTCTATATCTAATTAAAAGTACATGGAAAGAAAAAGGTGTAAGCATTGTGAGTGATGGATGGAGTGAGTCCCTATGCTCCTTAAAGCCGTGGATTGTTCGGGGGAAACTAGAGATAAGTTCTTTACTTTGGGTTTGATGAAAGAAGTGATTGAAGAGGTTGGTCCCCAAAAATGTTATTTGAGTGATCACGGATATGGAAAAGAATATTGAGAAGGCATTTAACTTGAAGGCCCGTGACCAATTACATGCAGAAATTGCCAGGATGTTCTACAACTCGGGCTTACCATTTCGCCTAGCAAGTTGTCTTTATTATCTGAGTTCTTACTCATTTTCCGTGAACAATTTTTGGGTGATTTTACACCAGGGTATAACTTCTTGAGGACAAGTTTACTCCAACAAGAAAAGGCAAATGTTGAGAAATTTCTATATCTAATTAAATGTACATGGAAAGAAAAAGGTGTAAGCATTGTGAATGATGGAGATGGAGTGAGTCCCTATGCTCCTTAAAAGCCGTGGATTGTTCGGGGCAAGGATCAAAATATCGTTTCGATGTATAGTTTCGGTCTGTCCAGAAACGGAAATGTTTCCGAAACGTTTCGGAAACATAATGGAAACGGAGAAAAAATTGGAAACATGTGAAAACATAACTTAAAATTTATTTATTTATACAAATAAGCCTATTTATTGAATATTTGTGCATGTTTAAGGCATATACATCATATTCATGATAAATGACACTAATTCATGATAAATGACATAATAGATATATACTATGTAATATCTACGACTATGAATTAGATAATTTGATATGAATTACATATAAAATAAAAGGTAAAACAAATAGCGATTTAAACCTATTATAATTAGTAACTTAGTATTAAAATAGTTTTTTCTCTACACTTTATTTCCCCTACTACTTTTCTATTATTTTAGGAAAAATAGTAAAAATATCTTCTTGTAATTTTGAATCTTAATCCTTGAAAAATAAATGGATATTATTTTTTACTAACTTCTAGAATTATTTTTGATACAAAAGAAATGTTTCCTCTGATTCGATATGTTTCCACTAGTTTCGGTATGTTTCCATGAAAACATGTGAATTTCGATATTCCACTAGTGTTTCGTTTCGGTACCCTGAGAAACGGAAACGTTTTGGCCGTTTCGATGGAAAGAAATGAAATTTTGATCCTTGGTTCGAGGGAAACTAAAGATAAGTTCTTTACTTTGGGTTTGATGAAAGAAGTGATTGAAGAGGTTGGTCCCCAAAAATGTGATTTGAGTGATCACGGATATGGAAAAGAATATTCAAAACAATCAAATAACCTATGACGAGTGTAGTTGGATCACGGAAGTTGTGGATGATGTTTTATTAAGAACTTTATTATGAATCATTCCATAAGATTGGCTATTTTTCGTAATAATAAAATAATTCTTAATTTTTATTCCTCCTATTAAATGTACCATAGCTCGTAGTGACTTCATGACGACCCTCATCGAGTTCCTCCACACAAAAATTAGAGGTTGCTTGAGAAGGAATGAAATGCATAAAAAAATAAATAAATTTCAAGTTTAAAGGACCGCACAAAGGGGATTTCAAATTTGCAAATTTCTCAAGCATGTTAGGAGATTTTGTGGATTGTAATTTCATTCATCATCGCTATGAAATGGATCCTAAAAGTTGTTGGATCACATATGGTGAAAGTGCACCTTTGCTTCAAACCCTAACTTTGAAGCTTCTTGTGCAACCTTCTTCTTTGTCACATTGCGAGAGTAATTGGAGCACTTATTCATTTGTGCACTCGGTGAGGAGGAATAAGACCACACCAAAACGTGCTGAAGAATTAGTATTCATTGACAGCAATATTCACCTTTTATTAAGAACTTCACAATACATGAAAGGAGAAACCAAAATATGGGATATTACTAGAGATGCTTTTGATTCACTTGAGGATATGGGACAGCTTGCGGTTGCACAACTCTCCCTTGATGAACCAGAATTGGAGGCCATAGTCTTTATTGATGATAGTGATGGAGGTGATTTTGGTGACGAAACAATTAAAGTTTGAGTGGATGGGTTAGATGTTAGTGATTAGATGAAGTACTTCTCTCCTAACATGTATAGATTTTTGTAGTCTTTGGGAGGTTGCAAGTTCTAGCTTGGAGTTGACTCTTTTTGTATATGGATTCGCCTCCCTTGGGCACTTTTTAATGAAATCAATACTTGTAAAAAATCTTTAAAATATTGTTGTGATTTGTGAATTTTTATGCCAATTTTGATTGAAATAATGTTAAATTTTTATTATATAGTTATATAAATATATATATATATATATAATTTAACTTGTCTTCGACATATTTGAATCCTACTTTTTTTAGAAATGTCATGTATGTGTCATGTCGTATATGTGTCCTTTGTCCGTGTTTGTGCTTCTTAGCACATGAGAATGCACCTCAAATAATGAGTACGACTCTCTTCTGCATCACAAAAACATGATAGTTTCATCCACAAACAGGATATGAGACACCCAAATGCCATCCCCATGACCACATCCAACTTTAAATCCTGCCAAAAGCCTCCTGCAACTGCCTTCTCAATAATTCGACTCAAAACCTCCATTACAAGCATAAAGAAAAGAGAAGAGATTGGATCTCACTATCTCAACCCCCTAGAGCTCTCAAAGGAACCTTCAAACATAATATTAACAAGAATTGAGAAACACTGTAGAAATACATCTCTTTATCCGTCTCCTCCAATGATCATCAAATCCCATTCTTTCCAGAATATAAAGCAAAAAACTCAAACTCACATGATCATATGCCTTTTTTCACATCCATCTTGCAAACAATACCCAGCTCCCGACACTTTAATCTTGAATCCAAAAACTCATTGGCAATGAGGACCACATCAAGAATTTGCCTCCCCAAAACAAATGCATTTTGAGAAGGAGAGATCACCTTACATAATAGCTTCTTTAAGCGAATGCCAACGTCTTAGCTAAAATCTTATAAATGCTTCCCACCAAATTGATCAAAAATCCTTCAATTCCAAAGCTCCTCCCTTCTTAGGAATCAAAGTAATAGTCAAATTGTATTAGGATTTGTATGAAAGAGAGAAGAGAGAAATAACATAAGTGTTGGTTGTGTGTCTTTGGTCTACATATAACCAACTATTTATATTACGCAAAGGAAAACATGAAGATTACAATATTACCCCTACTTGAATAACATAAGGAGGACTTAATAAACAAACTTAATAAAAATAAAAACTCTAACACTCCCCCTCAAGCTAGAGCATATAGGTAAAATATGCCAAGCTTGGAACACAAACTCCTAAAGGTAGACCGAGCCAAAGACTTAGTAAAAATAACACTCAGCTGAGCACCAGACTAAACAAAAGGGGTGACAATCTGCTTTTGCATGATTAGATCTTGAATAAAGTGACAGTCCACCACAATGTCTTTGGTCCGTTCATGAAATACTGGATTACTAGTAATGAAGCTAGTTGTTTGGTTATTGCAATACATTGACATAGTACTGATAGGAGATGACACATCAACACCTATATCATGAAGCAGGGACCTAGCCCTCACACGCACTATGAGCCATAGCACGATATTCTACCTCAGCACTAGAGAATGCTACCACATTTTGTTTTTTACTACGCCACGTAACAAGATTACCACCAACGAATATGCAATATCCAGAAGTAGACCGCCAATCACTACGGTTGCCTACCCAGTCAACATCAGTAAATCCAACAAGTGATAAAACAAATAATGACTATATAATAATCCCTTTTTTGTGCTCCCTTACAGCCTCCCAATGAGGCTTACGAGGAGCATGCATAAATTGACTTACTACTCCAATAGCATAAGTAATATCTGGGCATGTCACTGTAAGATAAATTAACTTACCTACTAACCTCCTATATCGTCCCGTATCCTAAAAAACTTATCCATTATCAGCATCTAATTTTACAGTAGAATCCATTGGAGTACCAACGGGACGAGCACCAAGAGTACCAGTCTCAGAAAGTAAGTCCAAGACATACTTTCGTTGACACAAGCTTATACCTTCCTTGGATCGAGCAACCTCAATCCCGAGAAAATAGCAAAGCAAACCCAAATTTTTGGTGTGGAACTGCTTACTCAAATGAAACTTCAAACTAGCTATACCTGTAGAGTCACTTCAACTGATGATAATGTCATCCACATAAACTATCAATATAATGATTCTTGAAGAGGAACGACGGGTAAACACTGAATGATCTGAAGTAGAGTGTTGGAAACCATATTGAACTACAATGGTACTAAACTTGTCAAACCATGCTCTTGGGGATTGTTTCAGGCCATACAATGCCTTTCACAACTTACATACCAAATGTTCCTTTCCAAGAACAACATACCCTAGTGGATGTGCCATATAAACCTTTTACTGTAAATCAGCATAGAGAAAGGCATTTTTTATATCCAACTGATATAATGGCCAATCAAGGCTCACTGCAACTGAAATAAAAACTCTAATAGAATTCAAACGGGAAATAGGAGAGAAGGTCACACAATAATTCACACCATAGGTCTGAGTGTAGCCTTTGGCAACTAGACGGAGCCTTCAAATGCTCAACCAAACCATCAAGATGATACTTCATAGCATAGACCCAATAACATCCAACAGGTTGCTTACTAGAAGGAAGGTGAGTGAGATCCCAATTTTGATTTTTATGGAGAGTTGTTATCTCCTCATCCATAGCCAATTTCCAACCAAAAGACACATGCATGTGAAAAAGAACTAGGAACAAAAACGAAAGACAACGAAAAAAAAATATTACTAAAGATAGGGGAAAGACGATGAAGGGAGGCAAAATTAGAAATAGGGTGATGAGTACAATTACGAATACCTTTCCATAATGCAATAGGCAAATCAGGAGAAGAGGGAATCACGGGTAGGACCTCAAGAGAATCAGGTGGTAAAGATGGAGCAGGAGCCCAGTGGATAACTTCGCGATCTTTGCCGTGTTGATAAACCTGTAGAGGAGTAGCACTAGGAGAGGAGGAGCAGGACCCAAAATCGGAAAAATTTGCCAAAGGAAGCTGCCCCTAACGAGAAGGAACCAAGGCAGGCTCAAGATGACGACCACACGCTAGAAAAAAGAATGAGTACTCAAAAAAGATAACATCAGTACTGATATAACACTGATGAGAGACAGGATCATAACAACGATAACCCAAGAACATACATTTGATAGAACGAGGAGACAATTTATCCCAACCTGGACCAAGGAGATGAATATAGGCTACACACCCAAAAGTTCGAGGAGTCAAATTAAAGGGTCGAAGGGAAGGATAAAGGAGAGAAAAAGGGAACTGTTTGCCTAAAACTGAGGATGGCAAGCGATTAATGAGATATCTAGCAGTTAGGATAGCATCAGCACAATAGGAATGTGGTATATGCATATTAAATAATAAAGGTATCAGCCACATCCAATAAGTAACAACGCTTACGTTCAACAATGCCATTTTGTTGAGATGTGTACGGGCAGGTAGTCTGATGGATAAAGCCACGTTCAACACAAAAGGTATGCATTAAGGATTGAGTATACTCACGTGCATTGTCAGATTGTAAGATCTTGATATATTTGTCAAATTGAAGCAAGATTTCATTATAAAATGTAACAAAAATTTTCGGCAATTCAAAATGATCTTTTATAAGAAACAATCAAGTCATATGAGAGAAGTCATCCACAAAGATTACAAAATAATGAAAAACAAAAATACTTTTTATTCATGTAGGACTGCAAATATCTAAATGTATAATACTAAAAGGAATGGATTAACGACTTCATAAACTATTAGGAAAAGAACTACGGTGATGCTTGCCTAATTGGAAAGCCCCACATTCTAAAATAGATATAGGACTCAAATTGGGAACAACTTGGCGTAATTTCTGCAAGGATGGGTGACCCAAACGATAATGCCACTGCAAAGGAGAGACAGTGGTACTCAAGGCAACAACAGACTCACCAAGATCCAAATAGTAGAGACCATTGCGCTCATGCCCCAAACCAATCACATTCTTCTTCTTGAGATCCTAAAAAACACAAGAGGAAGAAAAAGTCACTGAACATTGTAATGATTCGGTTAATTTGCTCACAGATATAAATTAAAAGGAAAATGTGGTACAAATCAGCCAGAAGACACTGAAAGAGCTCCAGTAGAATGTAAGTCGTCAGTTCTAAGCACTGGGCGGAAGGAACCATCAGCTAACACAATACGGGATTCTGAAGGGTGAAAATTAGATAACAAAGAAGAAATACCAGACATATAAACACTAGCTCCAGAATCAATAATCCATGGTGCAGAAGAGTTTCCAACCACACATGCAGAATTACCAATATTAGCCAAAGTAGCAGCAGAGGTAGATAAATGGGGTGAAACAGAAGACAATTGTTGAAGAAGCTAGCTAAGTTAAGAAGTAATGGCATCACGAGAACCAGAAGTAGAAGCAATGGGCCCATCTGTATGTGCTTGTGGCATAGGAGCAGCAAAAGTACCATCAGATGTCTGATTAGCATGGGCTAGCCATCCCTATTTATCCCAATAATAATCCTCAATATGCCCTATACCACCACAATAAGGACACTTCCACTCAAATCGGTTACCACATCCACCACGACCAGAGCCTCGAGCACCCCGTCCACCACTACTGTGGGGTGAATGATGGCCACTACCACGGCCAAAACTGTGACCACTGTAGAAGCCACCACGATTACTGTTACTAGATACTAGAGAAGAGGACTCTCTGGACAAGGAAGAAGACCCACGAGTAAGAGAAGCACGCTGAAGACAAAAATAGGTGTTAGCAGCGGTTGGAAGCTTATCACTAGCCAAAATCTGATCTTTAAATACACTATACTATGAATTAAGGCTAGACAAAAAAAGACAGTTTGAAACTCTTCACGCTGACGACACTGAGCCTCCAAATCTGAACTCAATAGCTGATAAGGCATAAATTTTTCCCACAATCCCTTCAAGGTACCATAATGTTGAGCAAGAGACTTATCACCTTGCTTTGTGTTGAACATACGCTCAAAAAGCTCATAAACTCGAGATACATTATGCTCCTATGAATACATATCTTCTTGGCCGTATCAAGAAGTTGAACATTCAAAACTACATATGGCTCCATACTAAGCCACAACTAAGTCATCACTAAGGGATTCTCACTCCACCAGTCTTCTGATTTTTTATCATCTGAAGTGGGTGGATCCTCAGTAAGGTACTTAATTTTCTTTTTCGCACATAGAAACTGTCACAACCCACACCCATGTAGGATGAAGTTATGGTCCATGATCGACCACCGAGGCCTCATACAGAATCGAATGGGCTGTATAATGGAGTTTATTAATATAGCAAAAACGTAAGATTTTTAACCTATCAGGTTCACATCAAACTCATACCAACCATATTCAATCAGAGCAAATCTAAGTTTAATATCAAACTACACTTGCAAAATTTATTACAAGTTATTTATATCTACAACTGGCCAACACACAAAATGGCCATTGTATATATACAGAAGCCTACATAAGCTCAAAAGGGATATTTGCAAGTCTCGCTATACAATTTTACAAATTCTTCTACCTTAAGTTCCCTCCCCATCTTAAGCTTCATTACCTGAATAATTGGTTGGAAAATGGGGTGAGCTAACAAAGCTCAATGAATAATACCTATGCCCTGTCATGGGTTTTTATAGCAAAAGAACTTTAAATAAAACCATGGATATCAAGCATTACTGAAATAATTCAAATGCATTTTTAGAAACGGAATTGCTATTTAAACATTTGAATAGCAATAAGTAGCCCAATAAAGCTCATAACAGATATCAAATATTATTTAGCATGCCCATTACAACGGCCGGAACGGAAGAATCCGCGTAGACTCGGATTTCGAACGAAATCTCATATATAATGACAGTCACTTATAGTGACACTGAAAAGATCTCTGGCCTACCGGCTCTTGGTCCCCTGGCAAGGACATAATTAAAGGGGTCCATATAATGGCATCTACATAAACACATTCTGATTCATCCATGGATTTGCAAATCTATTTATCAAACATACTTATAAAATGTACTTCAATTTTATCAATAGAAAAAATAGCATAATGCTTTGCTTGTTAAAACACAAAATAATATCTTTGACAATATCGCATTCAATTCACCATTTTAGGGAACCGGATTACTCACCTTGTGCTCTTAAAGCACTCCTTGATTCTCTCTCTCCTAAGGAACCCGACATACATATATTTCATATTAGAACCATATTTGAGTGCAATGTAACATTATTTAGTTACGTTTGTCTCATTATAGTTCAAACAACACAATCTGGGATTCTGATAAAATCCCTCATATTCTAATTCCATTAGAGCTTCCTTTGACTCTTGTTAGAATTCATTTACATCAAATATAAGGTTTTTAAACAATTGGGACAACAGCTGCACCATCCCCATTTATTCTGCATATAAGCTTTATTTTTAACTTCCAAGTGTTGGTTGTTTCAACACTTATATCTAGCATTTTGAATCATCATTTACACTAATCATTAAGGTGTTTTCCTTTAATTTCCAGCAGCATTTTTCCTTACCATTTCTCACATTTAGAGTTTCTTTGATAATCTAATCATGCTAATTATAAACTAGGTAGTGCTAGGATTGTTTTAACACCATTAACCAATTAGTTTAATCAACACTCATTAATCATGATGTATCATTCTACATCATATATGTTGCTCTTGTATCCGTGTAATTGCTATTCCATGCAAAACTTGTTATGACTTCAAGACTAGTTTAGAATTTCATTCAATTCTTAATTGAATTTGAGTTCTTAGTCATTTTTAAATATTTCTTTTCCGATTAAATGAAAGAATAAGAGATTAGGACCAAAATTCATATTTTGATTGTTTAAGAATTCAACCTCTAGGTTAGTCCTCCTTAAGCTTCTTGCTTTCTCCTTCTTGTTTTCTCTACTTTCTTCCTTGCTCTATTATTCTGTCCAGCACATTTTAGAGAGTTTCTTGCTTGTCTCTACATGTATCTATATGTGGGCAAGGTGTCACTTTGTGAATTCCCACATATTTGAAATGTCTTGCTCTTATTAGCTCTATATTTCCTCTCTCTTACTAATCTGATTTTTATCCTTTTTATGTATTTGTGTGTGTGTGTGTATATATATATCATATGTATAATACATACATATATATATATAGACACAAATATATAGACAAATCTCTATACAAGCTCCTTAAGAATAGTCAACAATGGTAATCTAGATATTCCAAATTGTGGGTCCCTTGCCCATGTGAACAATTGTCTTTCTTTCCTTTCTCTAATCAAAATTAATTTGGATAATTATAAGGTTTAAGTTATGACTTAGGATTAGTACAAGTTTACCTCACTTAAACACCCTAATTAACCCAATTAGGATTAACTTAATTCACTAATCATGTATTAAGGTTACTAATTAAACATAATTAGTTTAGATATAACAATTTTAAGAACCTTCCAATAACATATCACAAACTAGCTTAAGTTAGCTAGGTATGCTCTAATTATGCTTAACCTTAGAACAATGATTAACCTAATTAATCATGTTTTAGCTCAAGAATCATTTTAAAAGCCTACTAGAAATATCGTTTTGTTCATAATTTCTCCTACTAAGATTTTAATTATTGCCTTACTATCCATACTAGTAAACTCATCATTTTGAATTACATAATCATGCTTAGGGCATACTCTAATCCATACTTTATCATTCTTTGAAGTGGATTCACATATAGGAATAGAGTATAATGAAAGTAATAAGATCTAGGATATTACAGAAACACTTTTAAAGGATGAGACCAAGAATGGTAATTAGTGCCATTCAATTTGACAGAAGTAACGGAGCGCGCCGAATCATTCACGAAATGACTTTTGACATCATTGAGAGAAGCCATAACGAATGAAAGAAAGGGCCACTAAAAAAATTGAAGAAGCAACCCATAATATGCAGTAACAACCCACACGACAATGCTAAGAACAAAAAGAAACCAAATAGCTGCAAACCAACCACCACAGAAAGGGAAGAAGGGACCACAAGTAGCCAAACAAGCCCCTAAACCAATCTGATACACGTATCAACCAACAAACAACTCCCACAGATCTGACTCAGAAAAATGAAGCAGGCCGCACACCAAAAACACAGAGCCGGTCCTCTGTGAAGCCAAAAAACATCCAAAAACAAACCAGTTGAGCATGGTCTACTCAAAACCCATGTCCTAGGGCTTAGTCGCACTCCTTAGGAGTGATTTGAACCAACAAAATTTGATCGTTTGGTCTAATTGAGCAGATCGGAAAATCTGGGTCTGTGTGTGAAAAAACATTCAAAAATGGAAAACTCCACCCAAACAGCTTCAAAAAAATTGACAATAATCACCATTAACATAAGCACTGAAAAACACTTCAGATCATGTCTTCCAATCACCGAAAAATGCTGACAGTCACTATCCATAGAGATGACGTCAGAAGCCTGTGATTGGGTACTTCTCCCAAATATTTCTGCTACGTTTTTTATTTGCTTTAAACCTAAGTGAGTACTCTAATACCAAGTCAAATCGTATTAGGGTTTGTATGAAAGAGAGAAAAGAGAGGAGAGAAATAACATTAGTGTTGGTTGTGTGTCTTTGGTCTACATATCACCAACTATTTATATTATGCAAAGGAAAACATGAAGATTACAATATTACCCCTACTTGAATAACATAGAAGAACTTAATAAACAAGCCTGATAAAAATAAGAACTCTAACAGTAATAAAAGAAGCTCCTTTCAAATCCACCATGCTCATGCAACCAGTGAATCATAGCCATAAAATCATTTTAAAAAAGCTCCCAACAATTGTGATAAAAGGCCATTGTCATTCCATCAGGACCTAAAACTTTTATCCCTATCACAACTCCTCACAGCTGCCAAAACCTCCTCATCAAAAGGTCTCTGCATTCACATTCCTTCCTCACCCGAAATGGACCTTGCCAAACATGCACATCTACCCTCCACAAAGACCAACACCAGCAAAGGTTTTTTCGATAGCTTGATTTTCAGCCAAGCCCACTGAGAAGATGTCTCTCGGCTGTAGCCGGATCAATCTCAATAAATCCCCTACACCAGTTCCCAATTGCTTTGAAAATCTCCCTGTCCCAGAATTGCAGCAGCAGCCCCATTAATCTGATCCACAGTTTCAGCTAAGAGATACCCCATCTATGGCAGCCTGCCATCAGAGCACACCAATCCAAGAATAGCATCTGGCCCCTGTATCTCCAATCATCCTAATTAAGAATCCTTTGCACTTCAGCCCATGATGGGAATAAGCACACATACGAAGAACCTCCCATCTCATACACGTGGACCCACAACGGCACCTTCCAGTGATCATCTACCCCTTTTTGGAGCTCCCTGATGGTCAGTGCTCCCTAGTGACACTGCCCTACTCGTCCCAACAAAACTTGAGCTAATCATTCTACTCTCGCCTTACAAGTCTCTATCAACCAAGACCACATAATGCTTGTCATTGGCGTTGACCACTACATTGGAGCTCACAAGCGACCAATAGGCCCAATACTCCCTCTTGGCTGTTTCTATGTACAATCTAGGTTTCACAGATGGAGGAATAATTCTCCCATCAGCATATCGGCAAAGAATCGACTCAATCTCATTCCAGTCCCCTTAAGAGTTTTCTTAGAAATCAACAAAAGATTGTGTCCAATTGGAAGCCGCTTCCACCAGGAATTGTCATCAGCCATTATCACCTCGTATGGAGTAGCATATCATTGCTTCGTGGAAGATGGTGCAGCAAACTAGCCATTCACCATCTGTCATTGAAGTGCCCAGCATTGTCCAGCATTGTTTCTGTGACCCATCAAAGAGTTTCATTTCGCAACCACACTGATCTAAACCATCCCTGACCTCGCTCGATTAGGCTAACAACTTGATCGAAGACCACCTCCAGCTCATAGGTCTTCCCTTCGATCTGGCAGATCTTCCTCATCACAAACCTCAACATCTCTAAGAATTTTGGTTTACTCTGGCAGCTCCCCAAGAAACCATTTTTTGACTAAAAAATATGTCAAGAGTTCATTTAACAACTAACTATGCCTTATATATTCCAAAATCAAGAAATATGATTTTATAAGGAGGTTTAACTTACTAGAGCAATTGAAGCTAAGTTTTCATGAAATTGACAAGTTGAGGTTCAACTTAATAAACCAATCATCAATGACTAATTTTGAGAGCTTATAACTTTCAAATAGATATAAAAAACATTAAAGTTCTTGCAACAATAATCATTTTCCAACCCTTGATCTATTTACATAATCATGAAAGCACAAGAATTTCATAGCATCATTTTAGTACTTCTAATGCCAAGATTTCAAATGCAATATCATATGGGAATCGAATGCCATCTACAACTTTATAGAAGACCAATTAAACACCTGAGGAAAGAGATAATAACAGGGGCCCACAACAAAAGTATAAGATTTTTCCCAGAATTTTATTTATCAAGAAAAGGGTATAAGATGTTTTTGAGCTGCCGGCACCAAAGTAACTATACAACAAAAGATCCAAATGGATCAGTGGGACCAAAAAAGGATTTTCTAGATTCAGCTCAATTGAGTGTTCTATAACTAAATGTGTTATATACAGCTGAGATTCCAGAGCCTCGAAGCATCTAGAAAACTTAAAATTTTAAGTCAAGAATCCCTTTTCTGGGCTATTTCTTCCATAAGTTTATGCAGCAAAAACCAAATAAAATCATCCAGACATCAAGAATTTGCCGATGTATATGGAAAAAGAAAATGGACTAACCTTTCAGTTGAGCTAGAATTAATCTCAACACTCAACTTTAGCAAGGACGCCACCTCCTCTGCAATTCTCTGTTTCTCAGCAGAGGCTGACCCGCAAAGCAATAACAGAGGCTTTTATTACCATAACTACTGGACAGAACCATCTTTAGAATTGAACAATGCATGCAATCCAGTTCACGACTGGGAATTTTTACCTGCTTTCCTTGCTTCCTTAGCTAGTTGCTCATCCAAACCAGAAGACACTCCTTTACCAAGTGCCAGTTGGCCATAAAAACTTTGCTCCACCTCCTCATTCCCAACAATCTTTATCTTTGATGTTCTATCATTGCCAAGCTTTTCAATAATGGATCTAGCAATAAAAACCAAATGAGGAGATTTCAGCATGTTTTCATCCTATACATAAAGCATGCTGCATTTGTTCTTAGATGGCTAGAAGACCAAAGATGTATAGATAGTAAGACACAAAATCCAAATCCTTCATGCTAGAAACAACTCGATTTTGTAAACATTCACTGGATTAACTATTGAAAAATCTTATCTTCCAACAAGATTCTCAGTGAGACAATCCGACTTCGTTCATCATGATTCAAGCCTGAGACCAGGTGATGCTCAGTGAATTTATCCTGAGCACAGTCAAACTCATTCAACTAAAAGAAACACACTGAGTAATAACAAGTGATAATAATAATTCTAAAAAAAAAAAATCGGTGCAACATGCTGCATAGAAGCTACACATGTAAATCAAGCATAAGATCTAATAAGCTAAGAATCCTTTCTAGGCCAACAAGGAAGCAGTCCGCCAGTTTCAAAGAACAACATTTGAACTATTTACAACAAATTTTAATCTTAATACTTTGCATATAATAAAATAAAATGATATCTCGCCAATGCTCTTTCATAAGTTTGTAAATTTAACAATGTATAATGGAGTATAATTCGAACTCAAACATCAATAACAACAAACACAACAGCAAAAGCAGAAGGCCAAAACTTGTCTCAAATAATATGTAACCTATTTTTACTTACTTTAACAATTGTTTAAATGCATCCAATATTTTATTAGACTCGTGCATGTGATTATTTAATATATATATATATATATATATATATCACTATATGCCTGCCATCTAAAGGTGCTCTCAGACTTGAAATATTTTCACAACAGCCACTCTAATGCTTGCACTAATACTCTTGTTCTCAGTCCATGCTCTGGTCCCCTTAAAATTTTATAGTTGAGGTCTTGATAAGCACGTAATGCAAGTTTTGCCACTACGAAAAGGGTTGGACTATGAGAATTGGTGGTTGTTTGGCTTAAAAATATTTTTCCAACAGATGTGCAGGCATGCCAGAGCTGGATGGGCTCATTTATATGGCCAAACCTTTAGTCCCTGTATTTGTAAGTGTGATGTGTGGGGTCAGGCGATGTTCAGAAGTAGGGGAGTACCCTTCCCTTAAGGACCAACTGCCTATGAGAATGAGAACTTTTACACATGGTAACTAATGAGATCAATGAACTAACAAATATAAACAATGAAGCACATAAAAGGTATCTTATATGGAAAGAGTAATTTCTAATACAACCGTGATTATAATTATAAAGGATTGCGAGTACAAATTGTAATGTGGAAATGGTAGAAGGAAAGGAAATGGCAGATCTCTAGGAAGCTACAACTAAGCTAATGCTACAATCTCATGGAGAGTTTGATCCTAGCTTAGGATGTAAGTGGGCGGCATGCTTAACAAATGCAAGTCAAATGGACTCCTAAGTTAGGCTAAGTTTAGGCCAAGGTATTACAGATTGATTAGCGTTAGGTCCTTTGCTCTCTTCAATTCCTTTTCTTTTATAGGCGTCAAGGAGGCATCAGTTATGCCTGCCATGCACATTTCCCACTTGGCCGTTTATGTTCCACATTATATGCACAAAGCCACATTGGACAGCCATGATCCCTTGAACTGGTCACATACACCCCCCACCTTTCTAGTAATGGGGCTCTATCCTACTGCACTAGAGTTGCTGCCATCTGTCACACATTCTCACTCTCAGTCGGTCCTGGACATTGCGTAAAAAAGGCTTCTTTGGGTGCTAATATGTGTCCCATGTTTGATAAAGGTTAGTTATTTCTCTTGAAAGTATGTCCCCAACTCTGAGCATCTTGGTCATCCAAGACTAAGGACTTCTGCAAAATTCCAAGCATTATGTCTTTTGGTTGTCCTACCTAAGAATGTATGGTCATCCAAGTATTAAACCTCTTGGCCGTCCAACTTGAGATTAGGTGGTCATCTAAAATCATGTACTTCATTAAATGCCTGACATTCATGGGCCTTGGTTGTTGCATCATATCCACATGGCCTAGGGATCTAAACTCTACTTGATTCACCCAAGCATAATGGCCATCAAGCCCAACAAGCCAATATTAATACTTAACAAATCATTAATCACAATGCCCAAGGATCTTCTACACATGTGAACTTGTCCACGAGGCACTAATCAGGCCTATGCGCACAATTAGGGTACAATCATCCCCCAAAAAGTAGCATCGTATCTCGCTCTTGGAAGATTCCATGTAGGTTTTTATATTTTAAAAGTGATGGTTTCTTAGTTGGACTCTCCCTTCTAGAAAGAGTCATCCAAACACTACCCCATTGACAACTCGCATCAATTATCCTCCGAGTTCCCAAGAAACTCATCATTAGCCCTAAGCTTACATTCTGCTATTGAAAATCAAAATGAAAGCTTTTCCTCTTCTCTACTTTCTCGTCTTCAAACACGCCACATTCTCTCTTGCTTCCTAGTGCTCACTAATTGTGTCTCTCCTACTAGAGTACACCGATGAATGTTCAGAATTCCTTATTCCTGCACCCCAAACTCCATCTCTGTTTAATTTTAGGTCAGCTTTTTAGACTGACGTTGCCACCTTATACCTTTTTTCCCACATCAACTCCTTCGCCAAGACAAATCTTTTTTCTAGGGCAACCTATCACGCCCCAAGATCCGAAGCCATGACTTAAGGTCATTAAAACCCTAAGAGGAAGGTGGTCTTATCCAGTTAATTAAAAATACCAATCATTTTTTTGGCAAATAAATATAATTAATTCATTCCCTTTTTATACTATCTCAAGTCCCGTAATGAAATTTAATGAAAGTGAGTTTCATTAGATTCAATTGTTTAATTCCTGTCATACAAGGCAATTGTCACTGAGTGTTATACTAATTTCAACGATTTAAGAACAATATTCAACAAGGTCATTGTATTAAAGTCATTCTAACTACCTATGTATAAGTCCATATCCAATATACATACATACATGATCACAATAATCAAGGGTACAAGCACACTTTATACAACTGCACTATCACAACCATGGATTTATATCACGGTTGCAGGATACGACGTGGTTGCAGCCGTGGCCAACCTCTTAAAAGTTAGTGATACGCATATTTTGACAACAATTTATCACATATTAGTTTTTTTTTATTATGAGTTTTCAATTTTCAAACACTTAAAAATATATTTTTTAATAAGTAATGCCTAGAAAGATGTTTTACTATTTTCTATGAATTTTTTTAAAAATTAAACTAATGAGAAAGGATCAATTGATATGAATAAAATTGCAATAACTAATACAAATAATAGCGAAAAAAGATTATGGGAATGAAAACTGTTCGGAATGTCCCACATCGCCCAGTTTCCCCTTCCCTGTGCAATATATAAGGCCCTCTTCCCCTCTTCTTAACACCTAGGTTTTAAGGAGGTTACGGGCTAGGCCATTTCACATGGTATCAGAGCATAGGCTTCCTTCGGCATGAGTACAGAATGTCCCTCATTGCCCTTTCCAACTGATGTGGTCAGGGGGTGTGTTCGGAATGTCCCACATCGCCCAGTTTCCCCTTCCCTGTGCAATATATAAGGCCCTCTTCCCCTCTTCTTAACACCTAGGTTTTAAGAGGTTACGGGCTGGGCCATTTCACAAAAACAAATTTAGTGTGATTAACTATGGAATATAATATTTAAATTCGAGCCCAAAAGGCCATTTATGAGGTCGTATTGGCCCGAGTTTTTTGGTAACTCATTTAAAGTTCTGAATTATTTTGTTAAGCATCTCACTTGTATGTAGATCTCATAAAAATAGGGATCATAAAGATTTTGCCAAAAACAAAAAAAAAAAAAAAACAAAATAATGAAAACAACCATATTAGTCCCTAATGGCTGTAACAGTCCAGTAACGGCCATATCGGCCAATACAATAGTGACTTTTAGTAACACCAATATATCGGCTTGCATCAGTATCAAAAGGTCAAGAAACCACTACATATCTGCCGTTACAATACATAATGACTGTTATTTAAATCCATGATCACAACTCACTATTGAGACAATAATTCATCACCTAAGGTGAAGCTATCAATCTTCGTGTCCCTGTAGACAAGCTACCACACTAAATGGTGAGCATTTTCTAAGCCACTAGAGTTTTCCGAAACACAGTACATGAAAATGCTAATGCAAGTCCTAATCAATAACAACAATCATCTTAATACGTCATGCATACCAAAGGAACATAGGCAATCAATATCCAATTCCACATTCCAAACATACCAACAATGAGTCAAATATAACTATAGACAAGTATATATTAGTATCATGCTACACCATCAATGTATATGAATACCAAAGATTACATACTATTGTCAAGTAAAGGTAACTCATGTGTTCAAATCCTCATGTCCTAGCATTTATCTCATTCCTTGGTGTGTAACTCTATCATTTCAAGTACATCCATTATTTGGTTTCTCACTTTCAATTTTAAACTCTCATCTCAACCCAATTACCACTTAAATAAGTATTAAGAGTCCTATGGAATCATACAACCCTTCTAACTTAACCCTCGTTCACATTCCCACTCCATTTCTATGTTAGAAGTCATTTATTTGCTTATTGGGCCACCCTAGCCTTTATTTGTTATGTTTCATAATTTATTCTACAAGTTTCCTAAAGCGAAACGAGTCCTAACTCATATTTCCTGTCCCTATTTACTCAAATATATGTCAAAAATGAGTTATGGGACCCCAAAAACCCTAAAGAGACCTTATCCTGAAGTTAACAGCTTTTTTTATATCTTTTCAAACCCCAATGGGTATTTTTTTAATTTTACCAACAGTGGTTACACTATCTTTTGAGCTAAGTTTTTCCAAATGGACCTTGGAAAGGAATTACAAAGGTCCAAAAACTCTAGGTGTACTCTCATGCTTTAATTACTCTTTTAATAGTCATTTCTAAGCCTAGGGCATTTTTGTCATTTCACTGATTTAGGTGGGACCAATCTCGAGTCCCAATTTGGCCAAGTACTCGTCATATTTGAGTCTAGGGCATCCAAAAATCTTAAACACACCCTTTCCATAATCTAATTAGCCAATTGTTTACTTTTAGGGTAAATTACACTTAGCACCCTTGATTTTCCTAACAATTACATAGTCCCCCTCCAGTTGGAACAATTACATTGCACTCACCTATGATGTGAAAATTTTTAACACTTACCCCTTATATAAACGCTCTGTCACTAACATCAGCCAATTTATATTTTCAAAATGACAACTTTAACCTCAATCAAAGTAACATACTTTTACACCCCTATATTACATTTAAATTACACTTTTCTTGTTTCATAATCATAGGGAATATCTTTGCTTTAAGAGTTCTATGATAGTATGCTTTACACTTGTTTATTTTATGTTTTCCATGCTTGTGTTACACTTGGTGTAGATTTTCCTATCATTCGATATGTTTCATGGGGTATTGTTTAGTGTTTTGCTTTGCAAGATTAACAAGTGTTCAACATCATGAAGTCAAGAATAGTGTTGGTATAGTCATGAATCATAGGTCAAAAGTTGTCAATCTTTTTTTTTTGGGGGGGGGGGGGGGGTTTTGGGGATTTACATTTTTATGCTATCTGTATTCATGTACTTGCAATGTAAGTTTTGTCACGGATTACCAAAGTGAGAGTTTATTAGGACTATGAGTCATTTGTTGTGTTGGCAAATACTTGTTGACAAAACTTGTCTTGTTGTAATGTGTCCAAGTCCATGTGAGTCAGTTCTCAAGCCTTGTGTTCTTCATGCATCCAAGCTACAGTGATAGATTTTACAGTGCTAGGTTCGCAAGGGTAAGCATGAGATAAAATATCGGATACATTGCCTAGGGTTGATTGAAAACATCTTTAGATTTGATTAAGAAAAATATTTATAAATCTTAGAAGTGTGTTTTGAATGGTTTTCAACATTGAGGAATGGGTCTCAAGACTTTTTGGAAGAAGGCTGATCGAAATGAATTTTGAAAAAAAAAATTTAGAATGACCTGTCTTCACTATTTTGATCATAAATTGAAAAATACTTTGTATTTTTAGGTGAGACCAATTTCATATGAAAGTAGACTTCAAGAGCTTCAAAACGATAGCTAGAATGTCCCAAACCGACTTCGTATGAGCGAGATATCACTATTTGAAGTTGGGACATTGCAGTGGCAAAAATGAGCTCACTCTAGCAAAGACCAACAAGTTGCTCGCCATAGCTTGTTGGCTAGTTCACTCTAGCGAACTCCTGCACTGAGTACTTTTTTGTTTTGCAATTGTAAGTGTTTTCTGAAGTCTATAACCTAAATATAAAAGGCTTTTGATACAAGGACGAGCAAGACTTTTTGGCGGCTCCTTTCTAGGGTTTCAAACATTTCCAAAAAACTTTTCATAGCATCTCATGTGCATGATAGATCATTATCCAAGATATCAAGAACCCTTCCATCATCATCATCTACACCATTAGAGGAGTGCAAGCTTGTGGGATTTAAGGCTTGTATGATCGACGAAGTTCGAGACTGCATAGGCATTCACAATTGTGATTGAGAGAGCCATTCGAGGATTCGAAGCGGTAGAGCACAGAAAGAACGCTTGAGGATTCAAGTTCAAGGAAGTTCAGACCATAAGCAAGGCTTGAGGGACTAAGTCGGTGTGTCAGTAAGTGTTTATATTCATTCCAAAGTTCTTCTAGTGGATTGTGTACATCTGAGTCAGAGCCCCGAGATTTTCCAACACAGATATAATTGATCTGTGACAGTTTCCTCGTCAACAGAAATCTGTGCGCATCTTTTTACAACTTTCCTTATATTGTTTATATTTCACATACTGTAACCCTAATTGGCACATAATCAAAGTGGAACTTCATTCGGCTATAAAGCAATTTTAATTCAGCAAGATTAATTTTAAAATTACCAATTAGTCCTATTCACCCCCTCCAGGTCTAATCTTGCTTCTAGACATTTCCATTAGGGTCGTTTCAGACCCAATTCATTTGATTAATTAATTGGCCTGGCCCACTGTCCCTTAAAACCAAGTCGTCCAACCGTTTTATATACCCAAGCTCAATATTTAAAACCAAATGAGCCCATCCGTGAACCAAGAGTCTCAGTCCGACCCAAAATCCAGCATGTAAAATGACATCATTCCTCGTCATTGTAGATCTGTAACCCTAATTTAATTTCTTCATCTTTTTGTGCATATTTCTCCTTTTTTGCTTAGTGTTATCCCTCCCCCTTCACGACAGTAGTCACCTAGGTGTATTTAGAGATTGAACTACACACTAAACACCATGAGAAATGCACACACAGAGTACACACAGTCCAGGTTGTTCAGCCACTCAACCCACTGTCTTCCCATGATTTTTCATTCTAGGATTGTTCCAATGATGTTTTTGACTCGTCAAGGTTGGTTCTCATGTATCAAAATGCTCAAAATCTAAACATTTCATGGAGATTCAAATCCGGGTTTTTCTTAATTATTGTTCACGCAGTCCCAGTATTATACGCACATGTATTTACACACACTGAAATACACATGATTCACATACTTACAATATGAAAGACATCAATAATAATACCTAAAATCATCCAAAACAGAAGACCTGCAGTGAGTCTCTATGCCTGCGTATATATGTAGATCAGGGTGTTAAATATTGGCCGTTACATTACGTAACAGTCGTGACGTAATGGATTTCCAAGGTTCCGAGACCGATACGTACCGATAAATCAGATTGGGAAAAATTCACGGCTGTAACGTCCGTTACGAAACGGTAATGGCCGTTACGGTCCATTAAATACCCATAACGGACGTTACAGATAGCAACAAGAAAGAAAAAAAGGCAGATTCTTCAAGCAAAATTCAAAGAATAGAGACAGAGGTCTTGACTAAAGCAACTGAAAATCTTAATTTGAAGTGAAAGAAAGCAAAGAAAATTTGGAACTGAAGTGAAGTTTGAGTTGACCTGAAAGAATCAGTCGCGTCTCTCTTCAAGAGCTTGAAGAACCGATCGTTGAAAAAAAGTGTTTGCTTCCAGTAAAGCTTCCGATTTGGACTTGCGCAACTTCTGATCAAGCTAAAGGTATGTAAAATCTTCTCCAATCTTCTCTTCTGTTTTTTTTTCTTTCCCTGGTGTTCATTGAAAGTCGTCGGCAGCCGTCGATCGTAGTCTTCGTCGGTGGTCAGCAGTCGGCTAGGTTCCCAGGTGGGTCGTCTGTCGTCGCAGACCCTCATGTCCGTCATCCCAAACCCTCACGTCGCAAACCCTTTTTTTTGCTGACTGTGTTCTCTTTTTTGTTTTGCGCAGGAGGCAGGAGCTTCTAGAGGTCGTTTCATTTATGTATTCTTTTTTTTTTCTTGCACCTCTTCGAGTCTTCTAGGTCGTTTTGTTTTTCCGTCTCTTTTTCCAACTTTTGTTTTGTTTTGTTTGCAGGAAACTTCTAGGTTGTTTCACTTTTTTTTTTTTTGCCCCGCTTCGAAACTTAATTTGTTTTGTTTTGTTTGCAAAAAACTTCTAACATTCTAGGTCGTTCTGCATTTTTTTTTTTGCACAACTTCTAGAATAGCTTGTAGTATGTGTTTTTTTTTTTCTTTCTTTGGAATTTGTTTCTCTTACCCGTGGTTGGCCGGGAAGTGGGAATAGAGAGGCTGAGGTTGGATTTTTTAATTTTAAATCATGTTTTATAATTTTTTCCTAAAAATTTACCTGTTCATTGTCTTTTTTTTTTTTTCCTCTTTTTTAATTTATTAGCAACAAACTTAATCTTTTAAAAAATATTAGCTATCAAAAAAATAAAAAAAATTATATTGACAAAAAATTAGTAACTAATAACTATTGACTAGCAAAAAAATACAACATATCAATGACTAAAAAAATTAATAATTTGTAATGTTTAATTTATTTATTAACAATAAAATTATTAAATTTTTGGAATTATTTTTTTAAATTATGTTTTATAATTTTTTTCCTAAAAATCTACCTATTTATTATCACTTTTTTTTCCTCTTTTTTAATTTATACGCAACAAACTTAATTTTTTTAAAAATATTACCTATCAAAAAAATAAAAAAAATTATATTGACAAATAATTAGTAACTAATAATTATTTACTAGCAAAAAAATACAACATACCAATGACTAAAAAAATTAACAATTTGTAAAGTTTAACTTATTTATTAACAATAAAATTATTAAATTCATGAATTTATTTTTTAAAATTATGTTTTATAATTTTTTTCCTAAAAATCTACCTATTTATTGTCACTTTTTTTTTTCTCTTTTTTAATTTATTAGCAACAAGCATAATTTTTTTAAAAATTACCTATCAAAAAAATAAAAATAAAAAAATTATATTGAGAAATAATTAGTAACTAATAATTATTGACTAGCAAAAAAATACAACATATCAATGACTAAAAAAATTAACAATTTATAATGTTTAATTTATTTATTAACAATAAAATTATTAAATTCATGAATTTATCTTTTTAAATTATATTTCATAATTTTTTCCTAAAAATCTACCTATTTATTGTCACTTTTTTTTTCCTCTTTTTTAATTTATTAGCAACAAACTTAATTTTTAAAAAAAAATTACCTACCAAAAAAATAAAAATAAAAATTTATATTGACAAATAATTAGTAACTAATAATTATTGACAAGCAGAAAAATACAACATATCAATGACTAAAAAAATTAACAATTTGTAATGTTTAATTTCAGTTTTGATTAAAATGGCCCGTGACGGAGGTGGTGAGCCTTCTGGTACTAACCGTGATGAAGGAAAGGGAATTCAAGGTGGAGGTGGAGGTGATGCTACAGCTCCTAGTACTGATATTGGATGGCAATTTGCCACTCCATTTCCAAATAACAGGCTCAAGTTGACATGTAAATTATGTGGAAGAATTGTCATTGGGAGAATAACTAGACTAAAGCAACACTTGGCGCATGCAAGAGGGAAAATTGCACCATGTCCTAATGTCACTAGAGAAATAAGAGAAGTAATGATGAAGCATCTCAAGAGTTACAAAGAGAAACAAAGTGAGAAAAAGAAAACAAAGAGATGAAGTCAAAAAACATATAAGACAATCTCATAGAGATGATTATGAGTTTGAGAGAGTAGTTCTCTCCTCTAGTGGTGATTCTGATCCAGAAATGACAATTGCACGGCAGGCAAGATTAAGTGAACACCATATATGGGAGGAGGAAGAAAGATTTAGATCACATGCTAATGGTCATTTTGATGTTGCGGGTAGTACTAGGTGGTGGTGGTGGTGGTGGTAGTGGCAGGCCAAGGGGTATGGGTCGAATCTGCTATTGTTCGTGAGTCTAGAAGCAGTAGTCGCCAATGGATTGATCCAAACAGTCCAGAGGCTCAATTAGCTACAATGGATCTTGCACTTCATCAAAGTAAAAGTGCCAAACAACCTAAAATTTATGCTGCTATAATGAAGACTTTGAAAAAAAAACTTGGGACTACAGTGAGCCAGTTTGTCTCGTTTTGTCGATCTTTTGCGCGGATTCTTACTAATCCTTGGTTCAAACCAATGTTAGATGTTGCAATTGAGGTAGGAAAAGGGGTGCCTCCTCCAACTCCATACGAGGTCACCGAAGCTTACTTGAAAAAAGAGTTGGAGCGATTGAGAAGTTGGATAGAGTCACATAAGCCTATTTGGGAGGAGAGAGGTGTATCCATTGTGTGTGATGGACGGACAGGGCCTACTAGGAAACACATCATCAATTTCCTAGTATATAGTAATCGGGGCACAATCTTTCACAAATCAATTGATACTACCGACATGAACTCAAGGAATTCAGATTACTATTTTGCCCTCATAGACAAGGTGGTTAACGAGATTGGTGAGAAATATATTGTCCAGATTGTGACTGACAATAAAGCTGCATTAAAGCTTGCTGGTAAGAAGTTGATGCAAAAAAGGCCAAATATGTATTGAACAGCATGTGCAACACATTGCATTGATCTTATATTGCAACACATTGGAAATACGAAAAGTGTTGAGAAAGTGTTGTCCAAGGCCAATGAAATTACAAGCTTCATTTATAATTCTAACTGGGTGGTTGATTTCATGAAGCGGTTCACTAATGACCGAGAATTGCTACACCCTGCTGTCACACGGTTTGCCACCAATTTCATTGCATTGGAGAGCATTGTCAAACATAAGAGTGGCTTGAGAAATATGTTTAATTCTGATGATTGGAAAATGAGCAAATGGGGGAAGGAAAAACATGGAAAGGCTCTTGATGTGCAAAAGATAATACTTGGAAATGATTTTTGGAGCAAATCTAATAAATCATGGAAGTACAAGAGCCCCTTGTGAAGGTCCTTCGACTCGTAGATGGGGATGAGAAGCCCACCATGGGCTTTATTTATGAAAAGCCATTGATAGAGCGAAACTAGCCATTTAAAGAGACTGTCGCTACTACTTGGACTATTGGAAAATTATTGACAAGCGATAGAGTTTTCAGCTACATCACGACATGCATGCGGCTGGTAAATAACTAAGTACTAAATATAGACTACAATTCTAATTTGTGGCATCAATTATTATATATTCATTAAGTTGCTTAATATCTAACTCTTTAGCAACTTTATTTATGTTAGGTTATTTTCTTAATCCCCAATTCCAGTATGGTGGAAACATGTCAAATCATAGAGAAGTGATGGAAGCGGTTAAGCGGGTGATTCAAAAGTTGGAGCCAAACATTCATAAGCATATAATAGCCATCAACCAAATAAGTTTTTGAATTAGAAGTTTGTTTTCTTAATTTACAATAAATCAATAATACAAACAAGGTTCAAAGGTTGGGCACTTATCTATTCAAATGTTTGCAGATTTTAATTATTTGTGACAAAGAACATTCATTTGGAACAGTATTGGCTCAACGAGCAGTATCACTAACCAACCCTGGTAAGTGACTAAGTGCCAAGTGGTAAATAAAGATTTGATTTTTATATCAAATTATAATTGAATTTTATCATTTGATAATGTAACTGAATAGTGGATCCACTATAGGGGGGTAAACTCCTAAACTTCAAACCATAGCAATTAAAGTGTTGAGCCAAACAACATCATCATCCAACTGTGAGCGTAATTGGAGTACGTTTAGCCTTATATATACAAAGACAAGCAATCGACTACGATACGTCAAATTGAACAAACTTGTCTATGAATATTATAATATGAGGCTAAAGATTAGACATGCTACAAGGAAATCCCAAAGGGAGATTGAAGAGCAATTCAACTCCGTCAACTTGGATTATATTTTTGAAGAAGATGATCAGAAAGGGAAGAACCAATTTTGGATGGTCAAAAAAATTATTGGTTGGACCTAATTGATAATGATGAGGAAGATGTCGCTCATTAAGAGACTCAAAATATCAATTCTTCCAATAGTGGATCGGGCAGTGGTGCTAGTTTGACTCCTCCTAGTGGCGACAGTGGTAGTGGAAATGATAATAACTCAAGTTCTTCAGGTGATGGAGGCCTTGGACCTAGAGGACAAGCCCAAATTGTTGAAGCTAGAACTTCTGAAGGTGGTGTTCGTCGTGATTCACCTTATCATGGAGAAGCTGGATATAGTGGTTTTCACCCTGGTGAAGAAATTGGAGAGTTTCCAAATCCACCCCAAGACATTACTCACGTCGCCCTCACCGTGATGTAGGTGAATCAAGTAGGCATGGACATTATTTACCACCAGTTGATGACAGTTAATTACATTGACCTCTCGTAAGATTTCTGACAATTACAAATACTTCCCCTGAGGTTTCTAAAATGACACTGCCCTCCCCTACTCTTACTCACAAACTACATATACCTCCCCTCCAGTCCATTTTTTCAAAATAACAAAAGTGCCCCTTTTTATTTTATTTTATTGCATTTTTTCAATTTTGACCAATTTTTTAACTTTTTCTATTTTCTAATAAATATTGATTAAAACATTCTTGATCAAAAAAAAATTTATTTACTTTAAATTTATTTTTATATAAAATGAAAAAATTCTTTAAAAAAAAGTTGGAAAAATTTAGTCAAAATTGAAAAAATATATTAAAAAAACACGAAAGGGATATTTTTATCATTTTAAAGAAAAAAAAAATTGGACAGGAGGGGAGGTATGTGTAATTTCTCAATAAAAATAAATGAAGATAGTATAATTTTAGAAATCTCAAGGGAAATCTTTGTAATTGTCAGAATCTCAGGAGAGGTCAGTTCAATTTACCCAAACAGAAAAAAAAAATGGCACGTGCTGCCTTTAGTCCCTCTTATCATTGCATGGGAAATAGTATAGTCACTTTAAATTATTCGAGGTTTCTATGCATTGTGAAATTTGTAATTGAATTACTTATTGCATCTTGAATTTGTATCGGCAATCCCTTTGCTTTGCGTCTTTCACCATGACCATTAGAGATATGATGAACAAACAAGACATCATGGAAAAATACATTCAAACAATGAAAACACACATAACCAACCTTCCTTCAACAATTACTAGACCAACTCCACGAGGATATGACCTAACACTATTTTCAATTGGACAAACAATATTCCCAAATCTGAAGCATCTAGGACAATGTCATGTGGACGAAGATAAGAGTAATTCTAGCTCTCCTTCACCAAAGGAAGAACATGTGACTAGTGTCAATGCTCACTTCGAGCATGGTTTTCGTACTCCTGTGTCACACAAAAATACCCATGTAAGGGATGAGACATTAGGGAGCATAAAGCCTAGAATAAAGGAGGAAGAAACCCCCCCATTGGAAAGCTTCCCACAGCCGCTGACCCTAGGAGAGCTCAAGAGGATTTTGAAGA
Organism: Nyssa sinensis; assembly: GCA_008638375.1. Taxonomy (NCBI): domain Eukaryota; kingdom Viridiplantae; phylum Streptophyta; class Magnoliopsida; order Cornales; family Nyssaceae; genus Nyssa; species Nyssa sinensis. The sequence continues at coordinate 24,101,371 of CM018039.1, read as the reverse complement.
CCTTGAGGAGGATAGTTTCCTTCCCGAGGATGTTGGTTGTTACCGTAGGCAACCTGGACCACAAGATAGGCACCAAGGTGGAAATCATAGGTACTCTCGCCATGTTTTTTATGAGATTGATGATGTGACACAAAAGGTGAAGGTAGAAGCACCTAGTTTCGATGGTCAATTAGACCCCAATACATTCTGGCCACGTTTGGACGATGGGAAAAGAGGGCTGGATAGGAGAAATATTATCCTATCCCATGTTTGGTGTCTTCAATTCGATTAGATATCTATATCCCATGAACCACTTATATTCCACCCACGTGAGATATAACTAATACCAAGGGGATAGTGGTATTTAAGTTATCCAATCCCTTTGGGATTGAAAAAGCAACGCTACAATATAGTCTAGAGAGAAGCGAAAAGGTTGAATGGAGGAAAGGATCACTAGCACCAATCACTTTGGAAGAATTTTTTAATATGAAACATTCTGCAGCTAGGAATGTAATTGAGAGATGTTTTGGGTTACTCAAGCTTTGTTGGGCTATTCTCAGGAGACCATCCTCTTACCCAATCAAAATACATTGTCGGATAATTCTAGTCCGTTGTTTGTTGCACAAGCTCATCAGAAGGGAGATGCCTGTAGATCCATTGGAGGGCCAAATAGAAGAGATGGAGGAGACAAATATTAGTGTGGATGGTGATACAAGTATGCATGTTGAATCATCTTATCAATGGATTGAATGGAGGGATAAGTTAGCAAAAGAAATGTTTGATGAATGGAGAGCTAGTAGGAGACAACGATGAAATATTTGAGTAACAATTGCTTTTATGTTTGTTTTGGATGTTATATTACATTTTCCTTGATAATAATATTTTCATGTTGATCTTTGAAAATATTTTATTTGTGTTAATTTCATATATTGTGAATATGTTAATTAAGCTAGTTGGTGCATATTTTATTCCTTTTAAAAATTGTGATGTTTGAATATATTTATCCATATTATATCTTTGGAATCACCAACTTTAATGGCACCCCTCATTTTATTGTGCTATTAACATGTAGCATAAATAATGTTATAGAATAATTATTATTTCTTTATAGGGATGGAAGTGGCAGTTCCAAAGGAAAAAGCAAGAATTGACGATTATGGACTAAGGCAGAACAAGATGCATTGCTTGAAATACTTGAGGAATTAGTTATGACATGGTGCCATTGTGAGAATGGCACATTTAAGTCTGGATATACAACCCTAATAGAAAAGAAACTAGAACAGAGACACATTGATAGTAATATAAAAGCAAACCCTCATATTGAATCTAAGGTAAAAGTATTGAAGAAAAGTTATAATACAGTTACTAACATGCTTGGACAATTTGGTTTTGAATGGAATAATCATTTAAAATGTGTGACCCTTGACTCAGATGAGGTGTGGGAGACACACTTGAAGGTATTTTTCATATTCCCATTTTATTTAAATTTGCCCAATTTATTATTTTTGTTTAAGTTGTGTAACCTTATTATTTTATATTACTGCAAAAAGATCCTGATACCAATTCATTCAAGAACAAGCCATTTCCAATGTATGAGAAATTAGGATTCATATTTGGGAAGGATCGAGCAACTGGTAAGGGAGCAAAGGCCCCTGCTGATGCAGTTGAAGACCTAGATGCTGAGGAAACTAATATTGTTGGCTTAGATAATATTGATACATCAACTTCAGAGAACCAACCTTTATCAGCGAGAGCAAATTCTCATCAATCTCATAGAAAGAGGAATAGGGCTACAGAGTACAGACACATTTTCTTCCACTTTGAAAGATCTTGGTAGCATGTTTGTCCAAAGAATAGATGTTGTAGCTGAACGAATCGGTCAAGTAAATAATATATCAAATGATAGAAGAAAAAAAAGTGATGGATGAACTCAACAAGATGTAGTATCTAACCTCAAGGGATCGTGTTCTTCTTGGACGAAAGATTGTGGGACGTCCTGATTATGTGGATCTTTTTCTTAGCAATTCAGATAAGGATAAAGAAGAATTTTTTGTTGTGCTGCTTGAGGAGGGTGTTGAGTAGGGTGGTTCCATAGCTCTCTAGTTACATCTATTAGGTTTTGTCTTGTCATGTTTTTTAATTGATTGGGTGACTTCATTTATTGATGGTGTGTTTATGATGAAATTTGGGAGTTTGATTTTTTTTTTATGGATATTTGCGAAGTAGATATTTGGTAGTATTAATATAACTTTTATTATATGTTTAAATGTCATATATTTTTCATGTATGATTTATTTGGGTATTATATTTGTTGGTACAAATATTGGATAGTTCATGAAAGATATCATAATATTGTGGTTATGGTTATTCGATTTTGCAATTGATTTGTGAGCACAGTTTCAATTTTAGATACCTTGTATGCATATATTGGAAGAAAAAAAAGGGTTTTTAAAATGACTTTAAGAAAAATAATTTTTGAGGACCTTCAGAAAAACATTACATGAGAAATAAGGAATAATTATATCTAAACCTTATATCCGGTAGGCACCCAAACAATGGATTGGGATATAAAAACATATCAGAACCTTTTATCCGGATCAGTTCCAAATACCAGATTGGAATATTCAATATCCCGTAGGATTTTATATCCTATCCCATCCAATTATATCCTATCCAATCCCGCTTTCTTATTCGGTCGTCCAAACAAGGCCTCTTAGATTGGTTAGCAAATATAGAGGATTATTTTGAGTGTTATGGTATATTGATATGACCGATGGCCAGCCGCTAGCGTATTTGCTTCACCATTGATGTCATCATTGATCGCTTCCATTGACGTGGTCGTCGATGATTTGCTCCTCTCAAAAATCTTGACCCAGAAGGCAACGTGATCAAGAGAAAGAGAGATGAGATTGTGGCCTAAGACTTGAGTCTGGAAACTTCTATTTTTAAAAGGGAGTGACCAAGACAGAAGAGAATGAAACTCCTTGGGCTGGTCTTTGGGCTGGGTTATTGGCCTTTTGTTGTAATGTGATATTTGACCTTTTAAAATGATTGTTGACTTTTTGAATGTTGGGCTGTGATTTAATGTTGGGATGTCTAGCCCAATCTTCTAATTTATTCTTTTTTAGATCTACTAATATTTATTAATTTTTTACATGTGTATATATTAATTAAAAATATATTTTCATATATATTTAAAAAATTAAGTGTATATATGATACACGATACAATACACCTTTTTTTGGAAATTGATACACCATCCAATACAGGTTTTGACAACCATGCCGCCAAGGACAAAAGGGAAGGACCTGCTGGAAAATCAAACAGCCACTTATATTTGAGCCCCAAATGTATAAATTGTTGATTCAACTCTAGAGAGCAATATCTGGCAGATGCAGAGGCAGATGAACCACCGATCGACCGCCTTAGGTATTCTAAGAGGTCCTTGTGGCGGATGAAGAGGCGGCCGCAAGTATCATGTCAAATTGCTCAAGTTCAGAGGCCAGTATCACGCAAACAATCAACCGGTCGATCGCCTTGTTCGGGCACTCAATTCCAGAGGTTTATAACACTAAGAGTCTAGTAGAGGGAGTGTGGCAAACGATCGACCAGTCGATCCAACCAATCGACTGCCAGCCAGTCAAACTAGCTGTTAGGCTAGTTAACTATCCATTAGAGAGAATTTCAACCCCAAAGCTGCAGATTTTGTCTGCTCACTATATGTACAAGTCAAGGGGACTTTCAGACGTTTAAGGAATCAACTTAGTGCTCTCAAAAGTCACTCAACTCACTCAAAGTGCATTAACTTTTATTCTTGTTGTACTAGAGGTTGTTCTTGATCTTTTGTATTCAATAGCCTCTTAGTGACAGTAAAAGGGAAGTGTTCATTTATTTCTTTGTATATATTATAGCACTTAATCCCTTAGTCTTGCATTTATTATCATATCTACCCTTCATAGAGGGTTATTTCTTTCTTGTAATCACTTTACCTTGCTGTATTGGGTTGGAGGCTAGCTTAGGATCAATCGGGGTGGTTGAGATCATTATGAAGAGGTTGAGAAGAGATTGTAAAGTTGAAGAAGATTGTAAAAGATAAAGCTAGCACTGTATTAAAAGTTATAGTAGATTTTGGGTGATTGGATCAAGAGATCATCACCTAAGAGTGGACATAAGCTACCGGTTTAGCCGAACCACTATAAATCTCGTGTTTACATCTTTCAGTTGGTGTTTTTGCTTTTATCTTGGCAAACAATCTCTCAAAGGATTTAAGGGGCAAGAAAATTTCACGATTAAACACAACCTATTCACTCCTTCCCTATAGGTTACCTTTTCAATGAGGCGAATTCCTGATATCCCACATCACTCGAGAAGGTATAGGGGAAGTGCTATATATGTGCAGAGTAGGCTCTCCTGTATAAAAAGCCTTTTGGGGATTGCAAAGCCTACCAGAAACAAAACCGTGATCATTGCCTTTGTGGAACCAAAAGCAGACAATATTGAGCACAGTCGACCAGGTCGTGACAGATAAATTATTGACCCCATTATTAATATATAGGCTGGTGCATCTTGATGAAATGATTTAACTCGCCCTACAACACGGTGAAAACAAGATAGCTTAATATCTATCATTTCCACTCTCTTGATTGACAATTCTCATGACACTTTCAAAACCAACTGAAAATGTACCTGGCTTGTTCACTACTACCATTTATGTTTTTATCATTTTCAGTTTTTCTCTTTTTTTAGAAGTAAAGGAAATAATACAATCAACTCTCTATTAATTAATATTCAATAAGTTAATAATCTCTAATAATTAATGAATTTTTAAGGAACCAACTTGGTTCTACGGTGAATAATTAATAATTCTATTACTTAATAATTAATACTTTTATGTATATTTTTATGGAAAACCAAAATCTCTTTGAAAAGTTGCACATGAGGCCTTATTTTTGCTGAAAATCACTTACATGTAACAGACACTTATCGGTTAATGTAAGTGTGAAAAAACTTAATAATTAATAATTCTAATAATCAATAAATTCTCAATCTCCCGTGTCCAAAGACGGTTGACTGTATTAGAAAGCACCAAGGGAGTGCACTAGTATACAGCAAATAATATACATTTATAATCTCATTGAGTTCAAAAAGGAAACAAAATTATCTACCGACAAGGCTAAATCCCTTGAGATCCAAAAATAAAGTTTCCTTCCACATGATCCACAATAAGCACAAAAAAGCCACTCGCCGCACCTCCGTCACCATCTACTAAACAAGTTAACCCTCCACATGGACAACACCTCCAAGGTAGCATAAGGCATAACCTAGTGGACTTCAAACAAGCCAATCAGCAAAATCCAAACCCTCCAAGTAATCGAACAATGAATTAACAAATGATTAACAGTTTCTTTATTAACCTTGCACAGGTAGCATCAATTTAAAATAATTCGGTGCCTTCTAATTGTCCATAGTCAAAACATTCTCTAACATTGCAAATCGTCCCAAAAAAAGACCACCTCAAGAGAGCCTCCGTGATGCAGCAAGGACAGATATTTGACTGTTGCAGCATGGCTAGAAGGGTCTAGAAGGGATGTTCTAGAATTTATGAGTTTATTAATTAGTTTGGAAAGTCTTCCACTTTGTTTTGTCATTATTATAGAGCCTTGAAGGTGCTGTCAAAAGTCTTTTTTTCATTATTACTAGTCTTGGAATCTTAAAAGGTGTTGTCAAAAGTCTTTATTAGGCTTGACTAGCCTATTTTGGGAATTAGAATGCATTTAAGAGGGTGGTTGGACTTTAAAATCTCAGGATATGTTCAGATTGTCTATATAAGCTGATGATGTTGTATTAAAGAGGCAGATTAATATATTATTCTCCAGTTTTATCTCTAAAAGCTAGTTTCGGCTTTTAATTCCTGAGGGAATTCTCTTTCCTATTCGAATTCTCAACAACTCCTTTTGGGTAATCTTTCTCAAGCACACTTGCAGGCCCTTGGCTCACACATTTGCTGAAATATAATTTTTCAGCACTTTGTTTCCAGTTCAGGGTTATCTGCACCACTTTGATTTCCAAATAGATCTCTAAGGCAACCCTGATCTCCCCTCCCCCTTCAGAACCCTGTAAAAATATTTGACCTCGAACTCGACTTTCTTCAACCCAACCCACTAAAGCCCACTCTTTCCTTCATCTGGATTACCTTGCCTATAAAGCAAGCCATAGAATTCAAAGTCTCCTCCACCTCCCAATCTTGCAGTTGCATGACAAAAGTGGGTTCCAATCGAAGGAGGAAGTATGTGGGTGGCGAAGGAGGAATAAGCAACTAAAGCCTATGTATTGGATGCAATTTGAAGAGCCGATGGAATATCGTCTGAAGGAGATCGGCCTCACACCAGTAGTCCAACCAGAACCTAATCCTTCCTCCATTTCCTACCCTCTACTTAATGCATTTTGAGAACTCATCCCACTGTCGCCTAATGCTCCTCCTCACCCCTACGCTATAAAAGGATCTCACATCCCTAAAACAGAACGCTACATTATAACTACAGTATGCACGCGCATTTCAAAACACTATAACAAATTTGTTAATAAAAGATCAAATAAAAAAAAGAAAAAACACCTTGCTATTTTATCCCCGCTTTTACTGTAGGCTGTTAGTATGACCACGGGTATCCCTTCTTTATACGCATCATCAATAAAACTGCAAATGAAGGTGGCAAAAATGTCAAAAAGGTTAGTGCTATGAAGAAGATTGACTAAATAATCCTAATAATAACAATAATCATAACAATAAATAATCATTGAAATATACTTGTAAAAAATTAATAATTACAGTGCAACAATCATCGAAAACACACTGCAGATTTTCTTACCGTTGTTTAATAAAATAAATTTTGAATTAACTACCAAAGTCAAGTGCACCAAAGACCAGCATTAATTGTAAGTCGTAATTTGCTACAATACAATTAATACTTATCGACAATGATTTGACAAGAAATTCTAAAATCCATTTCAAATATCAAAACAAAATCGGATACCTAATCATCGACAATTTAGTCTTAGCCAATTACAAATTCCATTTTGGTATAAACATAGGTATTCAGGTATGTACAAGAACACTGGGAAGAAATGGAATCATCAAATTCTTGATAGTGTTGAGGATCCTCTGGAAACAATACATATTGGCTTTAAAAAGGTAGCACTTGTAAATGACTTTCTTGGGTTTCCGGTCCATGATTATAGCAGGAAAGCGATCCCTTAATTTACCCAAGGGCTAGTTTATTGTCTTCAGCTTTCCCCAATGAAGATTAAAACTATGAGTGAAAGAAAGGTGTTAAACTTGGTTTTTAGTATAAGCTTTGTCATCCAATAGGTGAAAAGATTTAAGTAGATATTCAAACAGACAATCTAAGGTGACTGAGGCTATAGACAAACCCAAAAAAGGAAAAGAAAAAAGTTGTTTACGGAAAAGTAACTAATATTGAATTTTTTTTTTATACGCAAGAGTAATATTAATGGTGCCCAAGAGGGGGGGGGGGGGGGGGGGGGGACCCAAGAGAACAGCCTAAACAACCTCTACTACACAAGTCTTAGGGACCCCAAAAAATCAACTATGAAAATGGCATTTACAGGAAGGCCTCTTTGGCCCAAAAAAATAACAAGTGCAAAAAAGAATCCTTAAAAGAAGGAAGAGATTGTTCCGTATCTTCAAAGACGCAGTTGTTTCTCTCTTTCCAGAGGATCCACAAGAGACAAATTGGAATCAGGTTCCATATCTTCTCAGGCTCTTTTCTCAACCTGCAACCTGCCCAAGCAATCAGCAGCTCTCTAACAGTCCCTGGCATTACTCAAGGCAGCCCAAAAATAGCAAGAGCCAGATCCCAGCACTCCTGAGCCATTTGGAAATGAATGAGGATGTGATCAACCCCCTCTTCCTCTTTCTTACAAAAATAGCGTCTACTTGTCCAGTGGAAGCCTCTTCTTTTTAAATTTTCTGTGGTTAAAATAGCTTTCCAAGAAGCCTCCCAAACAAAAAAGGAGGCTCTAGGAGGAGCACCTGAATGCCAAATGAGGGCCCAGGGGAAATGCAAGCCCTCTAAATTCAACATGCTTCTATAAAAGGAGCGGGCAGAGAAAGATTTCATATTTGAGGTCCAAACAATGTTGTCCTCCCTCCCCTCTAATAGCCGAAAAGAATGAATGTGACTGAGGAAGGAGGCCACCTCTCCCAACTCCCAATCAAAGAACTCTCATCTAAATCTAGGGGTCCAGACCGAGCCATTCCCCATCCTCTCGATGCATTCCTTCACCCAAGACCCCTTATTACAAGCCAGTCTGTAAAGAGAGGGGAATTTAACCCGCAAAGGAACTTTCCCATTCCACTTGTCTTCCCAGAATTTCACACAAGAGCCATCACCCACATCAAAGCTAATCCTCTCCCAAAAATCCTTCCACACTCCCATAATGACACCCCAAAGACCACAGCCCCTCCGCCGGATGCGAGGACTAACCTCCCACTTCACAACCATATTTAGAAGCAATAACCTTTCGCCACAAATCACTCTCTCCCTTCCCGAATTTCCATAACCATTTTCCCATAGGGGCTTTATTGAAAGTCTTTAAGTCTTTCACCCCAAGGCCCCCATACTGCACTGGCTCCTTAATCTTGTCCCAGCTAACCAAATGAATCTTCTTGGTCTCTCCTTCGTGGCCCCATAAAAAACCCCGCTGAATCTTTTCCAAACATTTGCTAACAGAAGAAGGGATAGGGAAAAGAGACATGAAGTAGGTTGGGAGATTGCCAAGAGAACTATTCACAAGGGTGAGACTTCCTCCCTTAGAAAGAAGTTGCCCCTTCTAACCTGCCAGACAGTTATGAAACTTGCCCACCACTGAATCCCACACCCTTTTAGATCTTGGAGAGGCTCCTAGAGGAAGCCCCAGATACGAAGTGGAAGAGAGCCCACTTTACAACCCAGGGAACATACTAAGACTTCTAAACCTTGCAACTCTCCAACCGGGTAAATGTAGCTCTTTGGAAGATTAATCCGCAGGCCCAAAACTGCCTCAAAGCAAACCAAAATGCATCTGATAAAACAGAGATGACGAACATTGGCCGTGCAGATGATAATAGTGTCATCAGCGAAAAGAAGATAAGAAATATCAACCCCAACACCACTTCTATCACTCACCTGGAAGCCGCTTATCAACCCCACATTCATAGCTCTGGACATAAAGCGGTTGAAAAACTCCATTACAATCACAAACAGGAGGGGGGAGAGAGGATCTCCCCGCCTAAGACCTCTAGAGGATTTGAAGAAGCCGATTGAGGAGCCATTGACAGGCACAGAAAATGAAACCGAGGAGATGCACAAAGCAATCCATTTCCTCCATTTTTTCCTAAAACCCATTGTAATATCCCACATCTTATTACTTTAATTATACTTTATTGCTATATGTGAATCCACTTCAAGTAATGATAAAGAATGGATTAGAGTATGCTTTAAGCATGACTGTGTGATTCAAAGTGATGAGTTTACTACTATGGATAGTGAGGCAATAATTAAAATCCTAGTAGGAGAAATTAGGAACAAAACAATATTTCTAGTAGGCTTTTAAAATGATTCTTGAGCTAAAACATAATTAATTAGGTTAATCCCTGTTATAAGATTAAGCATAATTAGAGCATACTTAACCTAGTCTATAATAGGTTATTAGAAGGTTCTTAAAAATTGTTATATCTAAACTAATTATGTTTAATTAGTAACTTTAATACATGAATAGTGAATTAAGTTAATCCTAATTGGGTTAATTAGGATATTTAAGTGAGATAGACTTATATTAATCCTAGGTTATAACCAAGGATCAAAATTTCGTTTCGTAGTGTTGTTTCGGTCACCTAAAAAACAGACACATTTCGGAAATGTTTCAAAGACGTTTCGGAAATATAGTAAAAATGATGAAAAAAAAGTAAAATGCATAGAAACACTTGAAAACATAAAATAAAATATATGAATGTGTGAAAATAAATATTATAATTAATTGAAAATGTTTTAGGATACATGTTCATCCACACAAGAAGATATTAGGGTGAAATTTAAAAAAAAAAACATAAAGTAAATTAGTCATTAATACCAAATAACTCTTTACTTATTAAAAACTAGTATAAAAGATTTAGAGCTAATTTGTTTATGTAATATGAATTTGTTATATATTTGCTATAAAATATGTAAAATTATTATAAACCATAAACTAATAAATATATATTATGTAATATCCACGGATTAGACAATTTGACACAAGTTACATATAATATAATAAATAAAAATATAGTAATTTAAATCTATTATAATTAGTAACTAAGTATTAAAATAAATTATTCATTTACATTTTTTCCATTACTTTTACTTTTTATTTTCTATTATTTTTTAGGAAAAATAAAAATATGTTTTTATAATTTTGGCTTTTAATCTTTCAATCTCCTCCATTTAAAAAACAAATTAATATTATCTTTTACCAACTTCTAGAAGTATTGTTGATACCAAAGAAATATTTCTACTATTTCGTATGTTTCTACTAATTTCAGTATGTTTCTATGGAAACAAATTTGTTTCCATGGAAACATGTAAATTTCGGTATTCTACTAGTGTTTCGTTTCGGTTCACTAGGAAACAGAAACGTTTCGGCCGTTTTGATGGAAACGAAACGAAATTTTGATCCTTAGTTATAAACTAAACCTTCTAATTATCCAAGTTAATTTTAATTAGAGAAAGGTAAGAAAGATAATTGTTCACATAGGCAAGGGACCCACAATTTGAAATATCTAGCCCACCATTGTTGACTATTCTTGAGGAGCTTGTGTATAGATTTGTTTATATATATGCATCTATATATATATATATGTATGTATTATACATATGATATATATATATATACATAAAATGGACCAAAAAAAATCGGATTAGTAAGAGAAAGGAAATACAGAGCTAATAAGAGCAAGACACTTTAAATATGTGGGAATTCACAAGGTGACACCTAGCCCACATATAGATACATGTTTGTATCTATTATGCCTTACAAAATCAATTATAAAGAGAAGCAAGAAGCTCTCTAAAATGTGCTGGACAGAATAATAAAGCAAGGAAGAAAGTAGAGAAAACAAGAGAACAAGAAGGAGAAAGAAAGAAGCTTAAGGAGTAACCTAAAGGTTGAATTCTTGAACAATCAAAGTATGAATTGTAGTTCTAATCTCTTATTCTTTAATTTAATCGGAAAAGAAACATTTAAAAATGACTAAGAGATCAAAATTTAATTAAGAATTGAATGAAATTCTAAACTAGTCTTGAAGTCCTAACAAGTTTTGCATGGAATAGTAATTACATGAATACAAAAGCAACATATATGATATAGAAGGATGCATCATGATTAATGAGTGTTGATTAAACTAATTGACTAATGATTAATAGTGTTAAAACAATCCTAGTACTACCTAGGTTATAATTAGCATGATTAGATTATCAAAGGAACTTTAAATGTGAGAAATGGTAAGGAAAATTGCTGCTAAAAATTAAAGGGAAACACCTTAATTAAAGTTAAATGATTTGTCTAAATGATGATTCAAGATGCGAGATATAAGTGTTGAAACGACCAACACTTGGAAGTTAAAAATGAAACTTATAAGCAGAATAAATGGAGATGGTGTAGCTGCGGTCCCAATTGTTTAAAAACCTTATATTTGATATAAATGAATTCCAACTAGAGTCAAAGGACGTTCTAATAGAATTAGAAATAATGTTACATTACACTCAAATATGGTTCTAATATGAAATATATATATATATATATATATATATATATATATAGGGTTCCTTAGGAGAGAAAGAGAATCAAGGAGTGCTTTAAGAGCACTAGGTGAGTAATCCGATTCCCTGAAATGGTGAATTGAATGCAATATTGTTAAACATGCTATTCTGTGTTTTAACAAGCAAAGCATTATGCTATATTCTCTATTGATGAAATTGAAGTACATTTTATAAGTATGTTTGATAAATAGATTTGCAAATCCATAGATAATCACATGATTTAGAATGTGTTTCTGTAGATGTCATTACACGGGCCCCTTTTATTATGTCCTTACCGAGGGACCAAGAGCCAGTAGGCCCGTAAGCAGGCCAGAGATCTCTTCAGTGTCACTATAAGTGACTGTCATTATATATGACATTCCATTCAAAATCCGAGTAGACGCGGATTCTTCCGTTCCGACCGTTGTAATGGACATGCTAAATGATATTTGATATCTGTTATGAGCTCTATTAGGCTACTTATTGCTGTTCAAATGTTTAAATCGCAATTCCATTTCTGAAAATGCATTTGAATTGTTTCAGTAATGCTTGATATCTATGGTTTTATTTAAAGTTTCTTTTGCTATAAAAACCCATGACACCATTGGTATTATTCATTGAGTTTTGTTAGCTCGCCCCATTTCCTAACCAATTTTTCAGATAATGAAGCTTAAGATGGGGAGGGAACTTAAAGAAGAAGAGTTTGTAAAATTGTATAGCAAGACTTACAAATATCTCTTTTGAGCCTATGTAGGCTTCTGTATATATACAATGGTTATTTTTGTGTGTTGGCCAGTTGTAGATGTAAATAACTTGTAATAAATTTTGCAAGTGTGAGTTTGATATTAAACTTAGAATTGCTCTGATCGAATGTGGTTGGTATGAGTATGATGTGAACCTGACAAGTTAAAAATGTTATGCTTGCACTATATTAATAAACTATCTATTATATAGCTCATTCGATTCTGTATAAGGTCTCAATGGTCGATCATGGACCATAACTCCATCCTACGTGGAGTGTGGATCGTGACACCCATCCTTTGTAACAAGTTTAGCAAAAAATCCCAATTAACATGATCAAAAGCCTTTTCAATATCCAACTAGCAAACAATGCCATTTTTCCTTTGCTTCCTCCGAGAATCAATACATTCGTTAGCAATAAGGGCAACATCCAAAATTTGCCTACCCTCAACAAAGGCGTTTTGACTGTCCGAGATGATGCTACCCAAAACCTTCTTCAATCTCAAAGAGAAGCCATCAACTAATAGACACCACCTACCAGACTAATAGGGCGGAAGTCCCAAATACTTTCAGCCCCCTCCTTCTTGGGAATGAGAGCAATGAAGGAAGCATTGAGACTCCGCTCAAAACCCCCATCCTTGCGGAAACTCCCAAAGACTGCCATCATGTCTGACTTGACTATATGCCAGCATTTTTTAAAGAAAGCCATGGTGAACCCTTCTGGCCCGAGGGCTTTATCCCCTTCACAAGCGTTGAGGGCTCTCACAACTTCTTCTTCAGAGGAAGGGGCCTCTAGGCTAGCCACCTCGTCCCCATTTAACCTTCCCAAAATCATATCATCTACCCCGGGCCTCTAGTGTCAAGTCTCTGTGTTTGGCTTGGAATAGAAGTCAACAATACCACTCTTAATAGTTTCCTCCTCTGTTAAGACCTGATCATCAATGACAATTGAAGTGATCTTGGTCCTTCGATAGTGAGCGGAAACAACCCTGTGGAAGAATTTTGTGTTGTGGTCACCCTCCCTTAACCAGAGAGCCCAAGATTTCTATCTCGAGGACGTCTCCTCAGCCTTCAAAATTAGCCCAAGTTTCCCCTTTAGGCCATCTATTTCAGCTTTCTTCTCTGACGGAAGCGGACCCAACTGATCTTCCCTATCCAGATCCAAAAGAAGCTGAAGAATTTCCTGCTTCTTAACCTGAATGTTCCCAAAAACCTCACGATTCCACTTCCGAATATCTTCCTTGAGCAATCTCAGCTTCTTGGCTGTACAAAAGCTCGGAGTCCCAGAGACGGCATAGGACTGCCACCACCCACTCACCAAATCAGCAAAGCCATCTGCCTCTGGCACATATTTTCAAACCTAAAGGGGCTTTTTCCAGCACTAAAGCCCCCACAAGAGAGCATAATTGGATGATGATCCGAGCAGGACCACAGGAGAAATTTCTACGAGAGACCGGGAAAGTCATCCTCCCACTGACTTGAGACAAGAAATCTATCCAAGACATGGAAGGCTACTGACTGCCTCTAGACCAAGCAAATCTCCCCCCTTCCAGCTGAAGATCAACCAAGTTGTGAGGATTAATGAAGTCATTGAATTTTCGCATTACTGGGGTCAGATTGCCTCCCCCCAATTTCTCAGATGGAGAGCAGATAACATTGAAGTCTCCTCCAATACACCAAGGACACTGCCACTGAGAGGATAAAGACTGTAGCTTGTCCCAGAATCTTCTCCTATCAACATCTCTCACTGGCCCGTAAATACCAGAGAAGCTCCAATAAAAGGCCTTCGCAACGAGATTAAAGTTACAGGAGACTGAGAAGTCGCCTATTCTCTGGTCGAGACAACTAATCATCCTGGAGCCCCATGCAACTAGAATTCCACCCGCAGTGCCCCTCGCATCCAAGGCAACCCATTTGACCCACCTGGAGCCCCAAATTGATCTGACCAACCCGGGATTCAAACCTGCTATCTCTATTTCCTGAAGACAAATGACATCTGGCTTCCAATCCTTCAAGAGGCCTTTGACAACTGCTCTTTTGTCTGGGTCATTTAACCCACGCGCAATCCAAGACAGGATTTTAAGATTCATGGTTAACTTGGATTTCCTGGCCTTTCACTTCCACCTCTGACATCTTTCTACCCCCATAGTTAACAAAGCAGGAGAGCTCCTTCATGACTATCTTTAACCTTCTTGCTGATTTTTCCTCCTTACCCTTCTCTGCGTTACTTCTATCATATATTCTTGGTTGCCCATTACACATGACAATTTCTCTAAACAGATCCATCAGCCTTACTTCAAACCCAGTGCTTGGAACACCCAAGATTTTACTGACTTTTCCCAATCTTCTCATAACCCAGTCGCAAGTTGTCGTCTGTTGATTTCTCTAAAATTCCTCTGAGAGAACCCCCAACTCCTGCATCGTCGCACTCGACACAGGCTAATTGATTGCCAATGGACTGAAGTCTTCAATATCCGGACCAAGCCCCTGTTCCCTCAAGACCAATTCCCCTCCCTGGGCATTAGAGGCAGGGTCTCCGTAACAATATACGTCCCCCCACAAAAGAGGTCCCAGCTTCCGCATCGCATTGTAAATTTTCTTTGCAGAGGCTGCTTTCCAAGTAGTGCAAGAACTCTCGTTCATCTAGGAAGCTACCCTGATCCTAATCAAGCCCCTCAGAGTTCTGATCATTGGTTTCAGCATCTTCCATATCAAACTGCTTTGAACCTCCATTGACTGCCTCTTCTGTGTTCCCCTCCACGGCAGCCGTAGTCCCAATCTTCGACTGGTGAGTGTCCTCCGATAGCACTACAGAGAGAGAGAGAGATCTATGTTATCGCTAGAAGGTTCAGTATCCTTTTCCTTTTCCTTGCGCCCCGAAATGGGCCCCTCACGGTGCGCTTGGGCCTCCCCCTGGTTACTTTCCTTTTGGGCTACCTTTCTTGTTCCATTTCTTTTATTTTTGTATTGGGCCTTTTTGAAACCCAATTCGCTCGGGCGTTCCCCCCGCCATCTGTGAGGTCCATTGCCATGGCCTGCATAACCCCAACTTCTTTGAAGTTCTAAACCCTTTTCTTTGCCACGTGGTTCCCAAGCATGACCCTTAGATTTAAATTTCAAAAAATCTGAATTGGGCAGAGCAGGCGTCCATCCACTGATGCCATCAGTCCTGCCTGTCCCCTGGCAGCTGTTCAACCTCACGCGCCCTAGGTGCGTAAACATCCATTTCCCTCCTCCTTTCCCGGAACTCCACCGTTGTAACAGTAGGACGACAAGTTCCAGTCTCCATGCTCGTTGGGCCAACCTCTGACCACACGGGCGTCTTGAAAACCCACTTCCCGCATTTGATTCTGATAGAAGCCGGGATGTCCTCCGGTCTCGAGTTGACTAGGATTCTTGCCCACTTGAGGTGCATGCGCCCAGCCATGTCCCCATCCACAGTTTCAAAGCCCCACAGCGGTTTCCGATCGCTCGAAAAACCTCCGAGCTCCACAAGAAAGCCCAGAGGCCCATGACCCATATCCAGATCCGAACTCCCCCCCCCCCCCCCGATTCCAAGCAACACCCAAACGAGGACTATTGCTGGAGATGAACCAGCAAGCCATCAAACAACCAGTCCCTTCTTCTAAGAATTTTGTTTGCCTCCACCTCCGAAGGAAGCTTGAAGAGGAACCAAACGCCGTTCAGGTCTAGAACGTTCAGCCCAACTTGGATCCCCCAATGCTTTTGGGCCCAGCACCTAACTCTCTGGTTCTCCGACACTAGAGTATTCAGATCGCCAAATCTCCCAACGATACATCTTCTGAGAACCCAGGTGCACATGTACATCCTCCTGTTCACTAGTTGGGTTCAGCTCTGCCATAACAGGCTCTGTCGACGACCCACTAACACACGAGACCTCCAAGTAGGAGCCCTTGTTTCTTAGGGACGAACTGAGTTTGGACAGCCCTAGGGATCTAAATGCCTGAGCAACCGTGAGCCAACCCCCCTTTGGCATGTCTTCCAGCAAGAAAATGTTGCGAATGCCCATCTCAGATCATCATTCCACCTTGATAAAATCACCTCTGTTCGTTCTT
This sequence comes from Nyssa sinensis, assembly GCA_008638375.1. Classification (NCBI taxonomy): domain Eukaryota; kingdom Viridiplantae; phylum Streptophyta; class Magnoliopsida; order Cornales; family Nyssaceae; genus Nyssa; species Nyssa sinensis. The sequence continues at coordinate 24,084,741 of CM018039.1, read as the reverse complement.
TGCCATAAAAGCAGCCTTCTGTTCCTCCCATGAACTCCGATCGGGAATGAAACTCTTCTTCTCCTTTTCGCCATCCCATTCAGAGTATTGCAAATCCATTCCAGTTCCCATCTTCTCACCCACAGTGTCCTGACTACTCCAAGACCCCTTTCTATGATTTGAAAGAGCTCGCCCAAACCTCCATCTTCCTTGGCCACGTCGAAAGATTAGTCTCCAACTTGGAAGAACATGGAGAGAGAAACAATGAACGTTACAAGGGTAAATATTAACTAATATTGAATTTGATAACTCCCTTGTGGCAATTACCATCAAATTTATCGTGAATGCATTTTTAGTTAAACGTGACATTTTAAGAAAATATCTATCCATCCATCTATTCAAGTACATATTTATTATATACATGAATACTTTTTTAATCAACTAAAGAAGATCACCCAATAATTCAAGGAAAGAAGATGCTCAACATTCAATATTAAGTGCACACACCCCCACACACAAACCTAGAGAAGCATGGAAGTATTCTCTATTCTTTACCAAAATTAGAATTCATTTTCTACTTTGGCTTGATTATTGGGAAAATTATCCTACATTACATGAACAAACTATATTTTCGGGTGTAGGGAAGAAATGGAAGAAATAATTTAGCTGCTATTTTGGGGTGTAGGCATGGAGAGCTGCCCATTTCTTATTTAGGCCTCCCTCTTGGAGTTTCAGTTAGGAAGTCAAGTATTTAGAACGCGGTGGTGGAAATATTTGAAAGGAGATTGGTCGGGCAAAAGAAGAAATACCTCTCCAAAGGAGTTGTATCACCCTTTTGAAGAGTATTCTGTCTAGCCTTCCCACTTAATGTCCCCTTTTCCAATCCCTGCTTCAATAGCAAAGTGAAACGCTAAAGGGATTTTTATGGGGAGGTTTGGGAGATGAATTCAAATATCATCTTGTGGATTGGAAAAAGGGTGTGTAGTCCTTTGAAGGAGGGGGGATTGGGTATTAGAAGGCTCTGTTTGTTTAATGAAGCTTTGTTCGGGCAATGGCTTTGGAAGTTTGGAAGGAAAGCAAACAGTTTATGGAGGAGAGTGGTGGAAAGCAAGTATGGAAGAGAGACAGGAGATTGGTATTCTAAGGAGGTTAGAATGTCACATGGGGTAGGTGTGTTGAAGAGCATCAGGAAAGGATGGGACGAATTTTCTAAGCACATCAAATGGAGACCAAGTAATAGGGCTAGAATCAGATATTGGTATGATCCTTAGAGTGATGGGGGGCCACTTCACTTAGCAATTCCAAGGCTCTTCAGGATTGCATCCAATAAAAATGCTTGGGCGGCAGATTATTTCAGAGGAAATGCAAGTGCCATGATTTGGGATAGTTTTCATAGACAAGAACACAACTAGGAGATGAGAGAAATTCTTGACTTTTGTAATTTTTTGTATAGACTGACATTCTCTTCTATTGAAGAGGACACAATTGGTTGGATTCACGGGAAGGAAGCTTCTCAATCAAATCTTTCTATTGGTTGTTTATTGGAAATGGGGGTCAATAGTTTCCTTGAAAAGTAGTTTGGAAATATTCAACTCCTCTAAAGGTGGATTTTTTGCATAAACCGCGACATGGCGGAAAATTTTGACCATAGACAACTTAAAAGGTGTTACTTGTGCAAATGTAGCGAGGATACGGTTCATCATCTTCTCATTCATTGCTCTTTTTCTTGGTCTATTTGTTCACTTTTGTTGGGCTTATTTGCGATTTTCTGGGTGATGCCACACTCCACGATGGAGATACTTAATTCTTGGAGAGGTAGATCTTTTGGGAGGAGAGTGGGGAGAACTTGGCATATGACTCCGCTTTGCATATGGTGGATCATTTAGAGGGAGAGAAACAATAGATCAATTAAAGGTGTTGAGTCTCCTATTTGGGCAATGAAAGCATTGGTTTTGAGCTCCTCTTATTTTTTGATTTTGGAGGGTTCTTTTTTGTCTATAAATTCTTTTGTCTCTTTTTGGTATTCCATGAGCATGGGAGCATATTATGCTTTATATAAATTTTTTGTACTTGGGGGCACCCCCTTGATGCCATTTAATGAAACTATTACTTAAAAGGGCTAGCCAGTGCATGAGGCTCCTACCACTACAAAGTTTCGGGAGAGTTAGATGTACACAGCCTTACCCAAGCGGAGAGACTTTTCCATGACTCAAACCCATGACATCCAAGTTACAATGGAACAACCTTACCGTTGGGCCAAGGCCCATCCTCAATGAAATTACTACTCATCAAAAAAAAAAAAAAAAATTAGAGTTCATTTTTGAAAGTTGGAGAAGAGCTTTGAAGCTTTGATGCCAGTGCCATACAACATAACCTTGGGGGGTGAAGCCTAAGTAACTCTTGGTTAGAATATTAGAATATTATTTTTCACCTGCTCTCTAATTTGCGGTGATCAGGTTTTGTTATTTTAATTTCAACCTATATCTAATTTTTCATCCAAAACTCTAGTTTCATAATCTTAACCATTCCCTTACTTTTGGATTTTTATTAATACTCCAAAACTCATAATGAGTTGCTATCCAGAATTTTTAGAAACTTATTCCTTGTAATTCCAGCAACCAATCACTTTCGAAACCAAGGTCATACCAACCTCTTTCTCAACACTACACCCTTTCTTCTACCCTTTTAACCTTGGACGTACAAGCTTCAAATAGCCTAAACCCAGCACATATTCAACTGTAGGCAACATTAATTTGAGTTTCAAAGTGTTGTACTATTGGAAAAAGAGAGTTCCAAAGAGTTGTAAGTGAAGAAGACATTATATTTATACGTTTCAAGCAAAAGACATGAATTTAAATGGCATGAGAAAAATTCCTTAAAAGCAGTTAGTTTCACTCGAAACTGATATAAAAGCAATACCAATGATACCTTAATGTTCAAACCTATGAAAACTGGAACTGAATACTTGAAGGAAAGTGAAACTTATAATATGATTCAAACCATCTGTGGAAATCCCGGATAATTAAGTGGGATTTATTTTTGAATGTAATTATGATTTAGAGAAAATTATGGTAGGAGATTTAGGTTGATTAGGTGACATTTTTATTTCCTTTTTCCTTTGTTTCCTTTTTCTCTGTTATTTCTATATTCCTATTCTCATTGTATATTATAAGTAGAGCCATTGTATGTAATACAGAATATTGAATAGAAAGAGAAATTGATTCATATTGTCTTCATGGTATCAGAGCAGGGATACGAAAAACCCTAGCACAATATGGCCGCCAGCCATGACTCTACGCAGTCGGTAACTCAGGAAACAGAGTCAGAGACCATCACTTCCATGAGTTCGACTGTAGCAATTGAGAATCCCTCATTCCATCTCACCATAGAGAAATTAAATGGAAAGAATTACCGAGAATGGGCCCAATCCATCAAGCTGGTTATTGACGGCAGAGGCAAACTAGGATTCTTGACAGGCGAGATCAAGCAACCTCCCTCCAGCGATGCTACGGCTCTCGAAAAATGGCGTTCCGAGAATTCATTCATCACCTCATGCTTGATCAACTCGATGAGACCAACCATCGGAAGAACATACATGTTCCTCCCGACTGCCAAAGACGTTTGGGACGCTGTGAGAGAGACGTACTTAGATGCCGGAGATGCGTCACAGGTCTTCGAACTCAAAACAAGACTGTGGCAGTTGAAACAAGGAGATCGGGAAGTCACAGAATTCTACACCGAGATGCTGGGACTGTGGCAAGAACTCGATCTCAGTTGCGGAGAAGACTGGAAGTGCACGGGTGACAGTGTTCGATTCCAGAAACGAATGGAAGCCAAGAGGGTGTTCGAATTTCTGGCAGGGCTGAATCGCGACCTCGATGATGTTCGCAGCAGAGTCCTTGGTCGACGACCACTTCCCTCCATCCGTGAGGTCTTCGCCGAGGTGCGACAGGAAGAACAGAGACGGAAGGTGATGTTGAAGGAGAAAGCAGAGACAGGAATTGAGGGCTCTGCCCTTGCGAGTTGAGGGATGGTGACGACGGGCAGATCTGGTTCACGGTCGAATGTCGTCTCTGAGGGAGAAGATGGTGGATTGCGTGGGTCGTCCAACGGGTCGAGACAGACCCATATACCTGGCGGATTGGAACCTTTTATAAGCCGTGGGCTTCATGGGTCTTATAATGGATCCGGCCCAAATCATGGATCTGGCCCAAAACTAAATAAACGTCCCTTTTGTGAGCATTGTAGAAAATCGGGCCATACCAAAGATACCTGTTGGACCTTACATGGCAAGCCTGCAGATTGGAAGCCCAAACAGTCCAATAAATCTCATGGATACCAGGCCTCTACTGAACAGCCCTTTAGTGGGGGTTTTAACCCCGAGCAACTTGAGAAACTTTATGCCCTATTTTCGACCTTTCAAACCTCGGGTCAGTCCTCCAATCAACTGCCATCAGGTTCCTTAGCCCACAAAGGTACTTTTTTGTCAGCCCTTAGTTCCACTTTAAATCATACTCCCTGGATTATTGACTCAGGTGCATCTGACCATATGACTGATGCTCATCATTTATTCACTACATATTCACCTTGTGCTGGTAATTTGAAAATAAAAATTGCAGATGGTACTTTATCCCCAGTAGCTGGCAAGGGGAGTATCCGTATCTCTGAATTTATTACTTTGGAGTCTGTTCTTCATGTTCCAAATCTTTCTTGCAATTTGTTATCTATTAGTCAGCTAACCAAACAATCTCATTGCTCAGCTATTTTTTTGTCTTCTCATTGTGTTTTTCAGGATCTATCATCGGGGAAGACGATTGGCAGTGCTAAGGAATGCGAGGGACTCTACTACTTTGATGATGTTCCCATGAATAAACAGTGTCGTCCTCCTCTTTGTAATTCTGCATTTAGTCCTAGGGATAGTGATCTTTTGTTATGGCATAAACGAATGGGTCATCCTAGTTTTCAATATTTGAAACAGTTGTTTCCATCACTTTGTTTGAATAAAATTCCTTTGGATTTACAATGTGAAGTTTGTGAACTCACAAAACATCATCGTACTTGTTTTCCCACATCTTCTTATAAACCATCACTGCCTTTTACCCTAATACACAGTGATCTTTGGGGACCTTCACAAATACCTAATCGGACCCACAAAAAATGGTTTATAACATTTATCGATGATCATTCTCGTCTCTGCTGGGTATTTCTACTAAATGACAAATCTGAGGTTCACTCGGTATTCATGAATTTCTACAACATGGTTTACACCCAATTTCACACCAAAATCCCGATTCTTCGCACTGATAATGGCACAGAATATTTCAATTCTTCCTTAAGCCCTTACTTTCGAGACAAAGATATTATTCATCAGAGTTCCTGTGTTCAAACCCCCCAACAAAATGGGGTTGCTGAAAGAAAAAACCGACATTCTTGAGATAGCTCGTGCCTTAATGTTTACATCTCACATGAAAAAAATTTTTGGGGTGATGCCAGTCTGACCGCTGCATTTCTCATCAATCGAATGCCTAGTCGAGTTCTCTCATTTGCAACTCCTCTCCAAAAATTCCAGGAGATCTTTCCTAATTCTCGCGTCAGTTCCTCTCTTCCTCTCCGCGTCTTTGGGTCCACAGTGTTTGTCCACATTCACGCTTCCCAACGTAACAAATTAGATCCTCGAGCTCTCAAATGTGTCTTTCTTGGCTATTCCCCTACTCAAAAGGGTTACAAATGCTATGATCCCCTCTCACAGAAGTTATATGTTAGTCGGGATGTCACATTTTTTGAGCATACTCCCTACTACTCGCTTCAGGGGGAGTCCTTGAGAGAAGCTCAACATTCTGATATAGACTTTGATATGGCTATCTTAGAGTCTATCCCTCACAGTATACCTCCTCCTTCCTTGTCCAACACAGAAGGAATCTTGAACTCAGGGGGAGATGTGGAAAAACAAAAAGGCAGGGAGACACTTGTTTATTCAAGGAGACCAAAATCAAAGACTGATGAGATCTTCACATCCGAAGCACCAAAAGAGTCTGAACCGGTGATAGCTCCGACTCCTTATGAGCCAAAATCCAATCTTGACCAGGTAACAAATCTTGATGATCTACCTATTGCTCTTCGAAAACAACCTCGTTCATGTACTTCCTATCCTATTTCAAAATTTGTCTCCTATAATGCTCTTTCAGCCAAATGTCGTGCTTTTACGTCTAACCTTGACAGGATCCAGATTCCTAAGAATATCCAAGAGGCTTTGGGCATTCCAGAATGGAGAAAAGCAGTAATGGAAGAAATCAGAGCATTGGAAAAAAATGAGACTTGGGAAGTAACGTCTTTACCAAAAGGGAAGAAGCCAGTAGGCTGTAAGTGGGTATTCACAGTGAAGTACAAGGCGAATGGTACAGTGGAACGATACAAAGCTCGCCTAGTTGCAAAGGGGTTCACTCAGACATATGGTATTGACTACACCGAGACATTTGCACCCGTGGCAAAGCTGAACACTATACGGGTACTCTTGTCCTTGGCAACAAATCTGGATTGGCCACTCCACCAATTCGACATCAAGAATGCTTTTCTGAATGGTGAACTGGAAGAAGAAGTGTTCATGACGCTACCTCCAGGAGTTTACAAAGAAGGAGATGAAACCAGAGTATGTAAACTGAAGAAATCCATATATGGACTAAAACAATCACCAAGGGCATGGTTTGATAGATTTGCAAAAGTGATGAAAAATCAAGGATATCAACAAGGACAGTCAGATCATACGATGTTCATCAAACAATCCAATGATGGAAGCAGAACCATTCTGATTGTATATGTTGATGACATCATTCTTACTAGAGATAACACAGGAGAAATAGAAAGATTGAAGAAGGTCTTAGCCACAGAATTTGAGGTTAAAGACCTAGGTCAAATGCGATACTTTCTGGGAATGGAAGTGGCCAGGTCAAAGAAAGGAATTAGTGTATCTCAGAGAAAGTATGTACTCGACCTTTTGACTGAGACTGGGATGCTTGGTTGCAAGCCAAGCGATATTCCGATCGAGGCAGGAAAGAGAATGGAAGACGCTGGAAAACCAGTAGATAGAGAAAGATATCAGAGACTAGCAGGTAGATTGATATACCTATCTCACACCAGACCTGACATTGCTTTTGCTGTGAGTGTGATCAGTCAGCATATGCATTCACCAAAGGAAGGTCACCTAGAAGCAGTATATAAGATTCTCAGATATCTGAAAGGCTCTCCAGGGCGAGGTTTATTCTTTAAGAAAGGAGACAGTAAAAAGGTGGAACTTTATACAGATGCAGATTGGGCAGGATCAGTAGAAGACAGAAGGTCTACCACAGGCTACTGTACCTATGTTTGGGGAAATCTAGTAACATGGAGGAGTAAGAAGCAGAATGTGGTAGCCAGAAGTAGTGCTGAAGCTGAATTCAGAGCCGTTGCACAAGGGATGTGTGAAGAGTTGTGGTTACAGAAGCTCTTAGAGGAACTACACATCACAATAGAGCTTCCCATCAAACTCTACTGTGACAACAAAGCCGCTATCAGCATTTCTCATACTCCGGTCCAGCACGACAGGACGAAACACATAGAAGTTGATAGGCATTTTATAAAAGAGAAAATTGAGAAAGGGACAGTCTGCATGACTTACATCCCTACAAGGGAACAATTAGCAGATATATTCACTAAGGGTCTACAGAGGTCCAGCTTTGAAGATTTTATCCGCAAGTTGGACATGATCAACATCTATGACCCAACTTGAGGGGGAGTGTGGAAATTCCCGGATAATTAAGTGGGATTTATTTTTGAATGTAATTATGATTTAGAGAAAATTATGGTAGGAGATTTAGGTTGATTAGGTGACATTTTTATTTCCTTTTTCCTTTGTTTCCTTTTTCTCTGTTATTTCTATATTCCTATTCTCATTGTATATTATAAGTAGAGCCATTGTATGTAATACAGAATATTGAATAGAAAGAGAAATTGATTCATATTGTCTTCACCATCCTAGTATAGACAGTCACAGGCCAAGGTGAATGAAATATTTATGCAAAGGATCCTTGAGAATGTCACAGCATTCAGTTGAGAGGCAGGAAGCCTTTATTTTTTAGAGGGTCTCATGTAAATTCCAAAACTTTCATCAGTGGGAATAGAGTACATAAAAATTTTGCGGGATGTAAGTACATATGTGATCTGCCAGATCTGTCAAGAAAAATTATAGAAGAATCAATGGATCTACATTGTATTTTTATGATATCAGTATGTTTGATCTTAAGTTCCACCTGGAGTAAACTCCACCGATCTGCTTTGAATTTGAAAGTTCATCACATTTTGGAAAAAAAATTGTGAAACTAACGTGTTGGGAATATTGTAAATACATATAGATTTAGATTCGTTTTTTCTCAATATATATTTAATTACATCCATATGGTGCATGTATGTATACAGCCAGATACGCACATTTATATATACGTCTGTGTGTCTATGTCTGTGTCTATCCACACAAGGGTGAAGCTATGGTGCATGTAGGCATGTACGTATACAGCCAGATATGCACGTGCATAAATGTCGGGGTGTGTGTGTGCGTATCTGCGCACGACGGTGAAGCTAGGAGTTTTTTCTTGGAGTGGAGGCGTATTAAAATTTTCAAAATGATAGTTAGCAAAAAATTATGAAAATAATTTTTCTCTTATCAAAGATATTATAAAAAAAAAAATCACATAAGAAAAAATATGAAAATTAAGTCTTTTGCCTATGAAAAATAATCCAATAATGTTACATGAGTGCTCAATGTGGTCAGTACCTCAAAACAATAGCCATGCACAATGAACCACTTAAAAGGTATAGGGAAAGGCAGAGAGAATTAGGGTTATTATAGCGATCATAAAAAGAGAGAGAGAGAGAGAGAGAGAGAAGAGTATCAATTGTCTAAGAGAATTAGGCTTTTCTTGTAAGTGGGGCTTTAATTTTAGGAGGCTCACAATTATCATCATATTGAATAAAATTAGTATTGCAAACAATCAAAAACATATTATAATACTAGTGGTACAATTTAATAAGGAAATAAAACATTAAAACGTGTAACATTCTTCATCTTTTTCTAGAAACCTTGACTTCCTAAATACAAAAAAAAAATAAAAAGAGAAAAATTAGGGGGCATTCTATACATATTATACCTTTATTACATTTGGTCAACTCTCATCTCATGCACATATAAGATATTCCAAAATTCTATCGTGGTGGGGCTGGGTGGGGCCCGTTTTAGGTATGCCCCTATTTGCCAACACACTTGATGGATAGTACCAATAGAAGTTTATACACTGAACTAAATCTACATCTCACAAAGGAGAAGGATTTTGGAATGATCCATTCTCTGTATAAAAAGGAGTTCAAAAAATAAAATAAAATAACAAAAAAACTTTCATACGGGGTATTTTTTTTTGCAAGCTATGCATGTGTGATGTGTTAGGCAACAGCTCAAAGGGAGTGCCAAGAATAATTCATCCATCATCATTATTATCAATTAGTTTCAAGGTTATTATTGTAATTCTTTATTTCTACATTGAACACTAATCCTCTCCAAACATTTTTTAGCAGTCTCTCCTCTTTCCTCCTCTTTTATCCTCATCCTTGGCGAAATACCTAACAAATTCAACTTCAGAGAGCTCAGGCTTTTTATCCAAATGTTTAAAGCCAAAATAATTGAGAAACTTTTCCTCAAATTAATCAACTTTCACTTGAAATTCTCATAAAAATCAAAACTGCATTGAAAATGTTAAAACCAAATTGGAATGCAAAAAAATAAACTAAAAAACTATAAGACAATCTCAGCAGTCATGGTAGATTATGCAAGTGTTGGAAGAGCCTTATAATTACATGTGATTAACCAGATTCTTACCACTATATGACTGTATCTAATGATGCTAGAGAAAAACCATCTACATGGGTAAATTTGATTATAGTTCTTATGTTTCACTCCAACTAAAAGAATTTGGTAAAATACATTAATCTAAATTGCGTCTAAAAATTTTCCTCTTCTTTTTTCCAATTAAATTGAAGTTTCATTTAGGCATTTTTATATACATAAAGAATTAGATTGGGTATCATAAAATTGGTGCACTGGCCTAATGGTAACTTAGGACCATTATGGAGCGAATACCATATTTCAAATCTCACTGATCTACCAAATAATATATATATGTTTGCGTGTGTATTACAGGCCAAAAAAGCGATTATTATATCTCTCTTTCCACATATATGTATTTACGTATGTACGAGCGTACATATGTAGATCTTCTTTTTTTTCACCCCCCCCCCCCCCAGGGGGGGTGCTCATGTATCTACAAATAAACACTAATACATGCACACACACATGTGGAGTATATATAGTATGCATATAAATATCTATAAGATCGATAAACTAACGAGTCTCTCTCCGCCTAGTGTCTCACATCTAGATATATACACACATAAAACTCTTAAGATTTGAACTTATATTTTTATTAATATGTCATTTAAGATAAAACTACATCAAGGGTTTATTTGCATGTCCACTTTAACTTGAAGGATCTCATTCACTTTCTATGGCATTTGAAGTGAGAATTTTGAATTAAATAAAAGATGCAATTTAGGGCTTATGGAAGAGAAAAGATGAGAGGAAGAAGAGAGAAAATGTTACAGAAAAAGGTGGAATGAGTTAAATTCTCATCTCTACGCCTTACCGTGAATTTATATATGAAATTACAAAAGCACCCATTCTCAAATATTCTAACATAAATACCCAAATATTCTAAATTATCTAGAATATTCTAACATAATTTATTAATTAAAATGGGACCATTAAGGAAACTAGGGAACTTCATGGCATGTGATCATATCGAAGTTTCCTCAAAATGACAAAATTCATAATTCTTAGCATCATTTATGAGATGGCTACCACTTTCTTAAATGATTCCACTCAATATTATAGATTCCTACAATTAAAAGTCAAGTACAATGCCATAGGGCCATTTGAGATCCCTCTTTTTTTGGTTGTCAGGGGGACATACCGTTGCTTTAGATAGTTTTTTGTCTTTTTTACACCTTATGTGCTTTGATCCTTAGGATCTTGTAAGTATTTTTTGTTCTCGGGTGCACCCCCTCGTCGCTTCTTTAATGAAAGCAAGCTTATTAAAAAAAAACATTAATGTTAAAAAAATTTAAAAAGAGATACATAGCCAACAGCTTGTAGGTGGGTCAAAACTTCGTTGAATAAAGGTAAGACCTGAGGACTGTACACTCGGCTTTCTATCACATCTATAACTTGCATTATTTACAACCTGTAACTGATGCTTTCACATGTTTTAGACACCAAACTTGTGTGCACATGCTCAATTATTTTCAATTAATGACCTAACCTCCAGTTGAATAGATTTTTCATTAAATATGATCGACACAGTATCATTTCAACTTGTACTTGCAATAAACTTAATTGAGTTTTTAATATCATACTGTTGTTTCATGTTTCTTGTGATTTTCCAAATTGTCGATCATTTTATAAAGAATGAGCAACTGTTCTCCCACTGTTGGTTTTATGAATAAGTGATTGCCCTTGCCATGGTCTAGATTGGTTGAAGCACCTAGAATTTGGCTAAAATGTGGCTTATCAAGCAAATATGGATGTGCATGCCATCCAGGAATGCATTTTACAAAATTTTAACTCAAGGGAATATTGATAATTGAAAATTAATTTTCAATATACATACAAGTTAAACCCTACAAATGAAAACATTGATATATGAATTAAATATATTCTAGTGCTACTTGAATTGAAACAGAGGTAACAAAGACTGTTTCAATTGATGGATGTGTCATGTATCACATGGCACAAGTTATGAACACAGAAAATAAGGATTCAAGTTTCAATCTGAGAAATCCAAAGTAGAGCCAATTTGAACAAAAAACTGAATCAATATTCCAAAAAACACTAACAGCAATGACTGGGATTCATTCTATCATCTCATACAGATACAATACAATCACCACCAACGTACTACAAGAATTAACTATAGTATTAGGGAAAGGCTTCTATGCTTCCACTATGATAATCAATAAAGGCCTTGAATTCTAATGAGATATCTGAAATTAGAAGAATACAAACGATGCATCAGATTACACAAATTAAAGTAATCGGGATTAGACTACTCACTCTTCAACACCCGGTCTCAAAGGTAAATTTTTTGACATCACAAAATCATCCAAAGCATTTTTCTGCCAAAATTAACCAATAATTCAGCATTTTTCACTACAAAACTGTGTGCATCTAAATTCTTTCAAGGGCAAAAAAAAAAAAATCAAAAAATTGTGTTATTATCCAAGTAAAATTAAATTGAAAATGATTTTCTGACAAGTTTAAACAATTTTAATGAAGAAAGTCAAAACAAATAGAAAATTGGAACAAGCAAAGCTATTAAGGACAGCAGCAATAAAACAATATTTTTGGGATTAAAGCATTGAATATGTACTTTTCTCACATTAGGAAACAGAACCTTCCTGCTTTATAAGGTTGCTTTGGTGACAACAACTAACCTAAGTTTGACTTCTAAAGCAATTGGATAAATGTACAGAGTTGGAAACATGTCTTTTTAAGGATTTTTTTTTTTTTATCAAGTATGTCTTTTTAAGGATTTTATGGTTTTCAAGTATAGAAGTTTGGAGCATTTTGATTTAACATTATAAAGTTCAAAAACATTTAGGGATTTCAAATTCATATTTAATTTTAAGCCAGTTTAGAATTGTCGTTCTAGAATATTTTAACCAATTAGACATTTTTGTAAGCAAATCTTCAATATTTCAATGATCAACAGAAAAATGCTTGAATATTGGGACTTCTTAACAATCATATACCATAAAACTCAAATTTTTCATTTCAACGATGAGGTAATATGAGGACAATACACAGGTATCTCACCTCCCCCCCACCAGAGAGAGAGAGAGAGAACACACAAAATAACACAAAGGGAAAGAGAAAAATGGGAAGGGGAAATTATTCTGAATCAACTCAATTTGACTAAATCTCAATGACAGTCATGAATAGAACTCAATCCTCATCCTATCAATTTTATTCTTTGATCATTCAATTATACTAGTCACCTACAATCTACTGGATCTATGTCCATATGTATTTATTGGAGTTTTTCAAATGCTGATTGATGATACAAATTATACCTTTTCTAGCAAAACATTTTTAATGAATGTCCCCTTCTCACTTGTGGGCAGTGAAGTAGGCCAACCAATCTGCATGAGGAATTCCCATTAGAAGACAGATTGCAGAAAACCATGCAAGGATGTCCAAAGAGACATCTACCAAGTTTTCACTTCTAAGGAAAATAAAACATGTGGAGCTCACCCTGTTAAAATACAATATCAACATTCTTTCTTCATCACCGGCACTCTTCCTATAAAGAAATAATCAAAAATATTTAGAACAAGCCCTGATATATTTAATGGTTATTAAGATTTAAGGCTACTAAAGAGCTTTAGGGGGAAAAAAAACCCACTGGGATTTGAATTTTGAAGACAGTACAAGCCTCATATGTGACTTAAATAGAAACGCACTTTTCGATATCATATTGTTTTGCTGTCAACATATCTATAAGAAAGATTGGTTCACTTGAAGGAAAAATAAAATAAAATGAATTGAAAATCGGATCTCTCTCTCTCTCTCTCTCTCTCTCTCTCTCTCTCTCTATATATATATATATATATATTTATTTATTTATATATATATGGAATTGACTAGCAAATGGATAAGAAATGCAACTCAACTGACTTTTACAAGATCAGCAAGTCAAAGTTTTCCATTCCCAAAAGAATTTCAGTCCAAAGTATAGTAGATCTTCAAATTCAGCAACCTATCTTTTGATTTACAGCCTAATAGGTCAAATTTTATAGTAATCACACCTTACAAGGTCTAGATATACAGGTTCAGTCCAATTTGCACAGTCCAATCCAAGCTTTTGAAATGCTGCCAGTATCAAATAAAAAAGTGTCGGACTCATGAACCTATAGTTGTCAACAAAATATGAAATTTCGACTAATTCAAACCCAAACCGTTGTCAGCAAAATATCAAATTTCGACACATTATTAATTCAAACCATTTTCTGCAACAGATAAAAAGTTGCTGCATCCGTCCCACCTACATTGAAGCCTTGACGATTTCCCAAGCGATACACATCCATTAGAACCCTGAATAAAAGGAATGAATATAGGAGTGAGAATGGAACATATAAAACACAATCAGTTCTAATCATATTTTTTGTTTTATCTGTATTGAGACATAGGAGGACAAAAAGGCACTGCATATTTTTTGTTTATCTGTATTGAGAGATGAAAGAGGACAAAACGGGACTGCACATCGTTCAACTAGAAGGAAAAGAAATAATAATAAAATGAAATAACGAGAACTCAAAACACTACAGTCGATACAGAGAATACAGAAACCCAGTTAATTTAACCTGTCAATAGAGCTTAACACTGGGTTAGAATATCATCTGCAACAGAACAACATGTAGACATGAAAATAAAAGGAAAAAATAACTGCGGCTCAAGTATCAAGCAACATAAAATAGGCAAAAGAAATCACATCAAAGTAAACAGTAAGAATAATGTGTGGCTATATACACACTAATTATATGAAATAAAGATATAGAAGCAGAGAATCAGAAGAAAACCCTTCAACTTCGAGAAGAATAGCAAGTTCCTGAGATGGGTCCTGATGAAAACGGCTGGTAGACAATGAGCTTGAGGCAGTGAATCGATTAAATTGAACATTTTTGCCACGAAAACTGATGTTTCTGGGGAAAGTGGGGGAAAATAAGGGGAGAAAATGAAGATGGTTTCTGGAATCTTGATAGTATTTGTTAGTGTGGTTGATGATGCTAGGAGAGCGTAGTGTGTAGAGAATCGGACATGAAACGGTCTCCATTGGGCTTTCGACCGAGTACTGGACATCCATTACTTACTGCTTATGTGATAGGGTAAATTACAATTAGGTCCCCTAGGTTTGGCCAAATTCTAGGAATTTCCCCTCTTGATTTCGAATCAGAACGACACCATGTGTTTTTTGGGCGTGGGGAAATTATACTCAACCCCGTGACTTCTCCACGTAAACTTGGTCGGTTACGAGTTTCTTATAATACTTTCGTTATTTTTTTTTTCGGTTAGTTATCAGCTTGTCCTAAGATATCATATTTATTATTGTTTAATTTATCACTGATCTCTTTTTAGCGCGAGGAATACCGCATGATAATTGTTTAGTGGAAAAGTCAATTTTAATGACATGACTGAATTATTAAAAAAATTTGATTGAAAGACCCTTTATTCATTTTTGATAATACCATAAATAGTGTAACATGTTTCGAAATAGATTTTTTCGTGATTTATTTTCGAATTAACACAACTCACACATTTTTGTATTCAATCCACTTACCTTTTTAGTTAATTACTCATGCACTTTTTAATCGAATATACTTGAGGTGTTTTTTAATCCCTTCCTCCAAGATTTTCATCTCTGTTTTTACTTCTTTTTCCTGTTACATTTTTTCTTCGATTTTTTTGATCCATCAAAGTATCTAAGTTGTCAGTTCTGGTTCGCACAATCCATTTTAAGTTTGTTTCATTGATTTTGATTATCAGTTAGTAATCAATTGATACGATTCTTATTTATCAATAGTTTGTTTTTTCTTTAAGTTTATGATTGTCCAATTATCGATAATCTGACTCGATTCTTGTTGTTTTTTGATTCATTTTGTTAATTTTATCACAGTTTTAGTTTAGTTGTGATCTTCATTTTCAATTTGTTTTTCCAATTAGTTTATGATTGTGCGTTTTCATGTTCGACTTGTTTCGATCATCAATTTTTGATAGTGTTATAATTTGTACTATGATACAATTTACACAATTCTAGCATATTTTTGTTATCAGGTACAATATATTTTTGTAATTGCTATCAAATTTTTTATTTTGTGACATTTCTTTATTAATTGCATTTATTTTGTGTCATGTTGTATATTGTATATTCCATTGTATATATTGTACAGTTTTTTTAATTTTCGATAGCTTCATTAAAGTATTATTATGTAATTTGTTATAGTTTAGATTCAATCCACTTGTCTTTTTGATCAATTACTCATGTATTTTTGAATGGAATCTACTTGTTCTGTATCTTAATCCCATGCAGCAAGATTTTCATATTTGCTTTTGCTTCGTTTTCTATATGCTCTGCGGCCTACTATATTTTTTATTTGAATTTTTCAATTTCACATAGTATCTCAATTATCAATTCTGGTATATCCATTCCAACTTCGTTTCATTGATTTTGTTATTAGTTACTAATCAATTGATTCGATTCTTATTTAACAATAATTTTTTCCTTTTAGTTTACGACTGTCTAGTTATCCATAATCTAATTCGTTTTTAATTGTTTTTCCATTCGTTTTGTTAATATTTGTTACAGTTTAGTTTAGTTGTGATCTTTATTTTCAATTTGTTTTTATAATCAGTATATGATTGTGTGTTTCATGGTCGGTTTATTTCAATCATCAATGGTCATAGTGTTATAATCTATACTATGATACAGATTATCCAGTTCTTGCATTTTTTTGGTATCAGTTACAGTATATTTCTATAACTGCTATCAGGTAGTTTTATTTTGTGACGTTTCTATATTAATTGCATTTGTTTTGTGTCATGTTGTATATTATATATTGCATTATATATATTGTACAGTTTTACAATTACCATAGCTTCATTAAAGTATTATTATGTACTTTGTTATAATATATATTTATTCATGTTAGATAATATTGTAACTGAATAAACCTAAACCCTTACTATTGTAATATATTTCTTTTTACGATTTTGCAGGTCCAATGGATTGTTCAGTATTATTTCTAGTTAAGCATGATGACTGCACAGTTGTTTTCAAGTGGTGTAGTGGACGTACATTTGATGATCTTATGAATTTCATTTCTACTCGATGGAAAAACTTTTCGGTTGACAATTGTTGTGTCTATTACTCTACCAATGGCCATGCAAAGTGTTTGTTAGAAAGCGACAAGGACTTTGACAATATGTTATCCCTACTACAAGTAGGGTGAAGAAATGGTCAATATTTTTTTTTTGAATTTACATATATTGGTGGTTTTGGAAAATCAAATAGGAATTGATACAAATTGTTTACTTGTTGATTAGCGGCAACTAAACAATGTTGAGTCCGATTTGTTGCCTTCATTCTACAGCCATGATGACAAGTCTTTGTTGTCATCCAGCTGGGCACATGCTAGCTACGACATTGGTCAATGTTTCTCTTTGTAAATATGCGATTGAGCATGGATTCCAATTCAAATTATTGAAGAATGACAAAGAAAGAGTCATTGCTTAATTTTTTTTTTTTTGAAAAACCAAAGGTTGCATGTGGCGTGTACATGCTTCGATTGAAAAGTGCAACAATGGCTTTTCTTACATTTGTATGAATGATTTACTCTCTTGTGGAGTGTCTACCCGTAAATCTAAAAACCCACGTATAAATTCAAACTTGGTTGGAGATGTTATACTCAAGCAAGTGCGAGGTATGTCGTTGACTCATCCAATCGATGTGATATATTTTTTCAAAGAAAATTATGGCATTGATTTAAGTTATTACAGTGCATGGTTAGACGTGGAGAAAGTCAAAAGTAAGTTGTACGGGGACGAGGCTTTGTCATTTGATCAATTAGGTTGGTATATTGACAAACTTAGGAAGGTTAATCTTGGTAGCTTCTTTCAAATGGATTTTGATGAAGACATAAAAAAGTTTCAAGAGATTATTTGTTGCGTTCCAAGCATGTATAATTGGGTTCACTTATTGTCGGCCTATGCTTTTTCTGGATGAGACATTTTTGAAAGGGAGGTATAAAGGGAACTTACTTACTGCTGCTTGCAAAAGATGGAAACCAAGATATTTATTCATTGTATACAATTTGATTTTTTTATACAACATTTTTATATTGCTTTCTGTTTGTATTTTTAATTCAACCGCTTACATTTGGCCCTATATCATGAATCAGTATACATTATTAATAACACAAAAACATAAACTGTACAATTGTATAGTTGCAGTTTTCATTAATTAATATCATGTATATATGCTTATTTATTTCAAATTAATCTATGTAGTGATGTTTTTTCAATATTGTCACGACCCGAAATCCATCCTTTGCGGATCTCAAGTCGCGACCGCCGCCCTTCGGCCCTAGGGCCTCAAGACAAGGCTCACATGCGCAGCGGTATCGAATAGATGTGCGACATGTGGTTTGCCGAAGCGTGAAAAACTTTTTCTTTTCTTTTCTCATTTTAAAAATTACACATCCGTTCGGTACTGCCGGTCTTTACATTGAGGTACACATGATTATACATTCAGAGTATAACTAAAAGCTTAAAGATTTTAATAACATTACATATCCATTACCCCGAGGGGCTTAATACATAACCTTACATTGTGTGCTAATACAAAGTATGCTACTAGAGTTCATATGATTTCCCAAAAAGGAGCTATTTAAGCACGTCTTCCCAAAAGAGCTAGACTCATCATCCTTCTCTTCAAAATCAATTTTCCATCAACCACCTAAAATGGGGGTCCGAATAAAAATCTGGGTAAGCTAATCTAAGCTTGTGAGTAATTCTTGCATTCGTCATGGGGTTTTCAACTGGTAGTGGTTTAGCACATAAGAGTTTATAAAATACTCACTACTAATTGCTCGTACATTTTAGAATACAGAGTATATGCATTCTTAAAACAGATAGCTTTGAAACATTTAAAGTATTCAAGCTAAATACACATTTCTTCAAATAGAGCATATGCAATTTAAAAGCATATAAACATGTATAATAAAATGGGGGTAAAAACCCTGCTTCCATTTCCAAAAGCGTTACTTCAAAACATATAAACATGCATAGGAAAATGGGGGTAAAAACCTGCTTCCATTTCCAAAATCATTTGTCATCTTTTCTCTTTGATTAGATGGAATCTGTTTCGAACCAGACTCCCTTTTTACTGCCAATACTATCGATCTCATTTGCCTGGGGGATTAGATCCTGCTACCGGGCATTTACTGTTGAATCTCGAAGGATTTCAACCATCATAGGGGATGCTTTAAACACCATTTATCTTGTAAAACATTTATCACATGGCTTCTTCAATAGATACTTTCATGAGTATTTAAAACATGAAATGTATAACTTCTACAATAGAACTTCAAATACTTGTAATAATCAAATTCAGAATATTTAAAGAAATTTGCATTTCACCCCGACATACCAAACATTTCTAAGAAAAGAGCTGAATATAAAAACATTTAACAAGCATGTCGTAACGGAATAATTTAAAACAAGAATTGTAATAAAACTGAATTTGATATTCAAATGCTTCAACATAACTTGAACTTAAAACTTCTTCAAATATATGGAGTTAAATCTCCACTTCAAATACAGGGTTACTCACCTCAATCCTTTAGGGTTAGTGCTAAAAATGCGCTTTCCCACTTCCTCCGTAGTTCCTAAGAACAATTCATAAACAGTCTCATCAACTTCACATTCACTATAATATCACCTATCAATGTTTAACTTATGCTTGGATCATATTTAATCCTAACTGATTTACGAATATTCCATAAATTTCGTGTATACTTAATTCGACTCGTACTCTTAGTACTCTTAGCCTACGACACATTTTAATGTGTTAGGAGTTTATTTCATTTTAACTATACTCTTCTGGTTGCTTCATTAACTTTAATTTAAATTTATTTACTTCACATGTCGACGTGTCGTGTTCAGTACTTCGGCAAAGTTTCAAATTTATAGTCACCTGGCTGATGCTATTCATCAAATTTTATGTATTTTTATTTTAGACATCTCTTTTGGTTGAATAGACTCTACCATTGAGTTCGGAACGTCGAAGAAAGTCAATTTAGGCTTTCTTAGAATTTAATTCGGCTTAGGACATATTAGAGGCAATTTGGTAATTTATACCTTAACGTGTCTAAATTTTTCAGAGTTCCTATCTCGTGAAACGGTCCCCACCATTAGATTCAGAATGTTTAAAATAGCCAAGATCCACTATTTGTTTATTTAATTTGGACCTTGTTTGACCTATTTCTGGCGTAGGGGCATTTTGGTCATTTTGACATTTTTACAGGTCTTTAATTTTTCGGGACCTCTTCTCATGTCGTGGACCTCACCATTTGACTCAAAAGGTCCAAGATAGTAGGAATACATATGTAACTTATCTCATTTGGACACCGGGCATTTCGGGTCTATTTAATTTAATTAATTAATTTTAATTAACATGATATATATATATATATATATTTCGGTTGCACTTATGGACGGATGAAATGGGTGGCACGTTGGCCAGCGTATCACCTCTCTCCCAATAAACACTGCGTTCGAATCCTGTTAGGTGCAAAATGCACCTTTTTATTTTTTTGATTTTATTATATATATTACATATATATAATTTGCCCCATATGTGACACACGCGCACGCATGGCAGAGTGGTAAGAGAGGGATGTGTGGGCGCGTGAGTCAGGGGTTCGAACCCCACCAACCACAAATTTTCCTCATTTTCCTTCAAAACGTAACGGTTTTACATATATATATATATATATATATACACATCAGGGCCCCATCAAAACGACATCGCCCCATTTATTCAGTGGCAGTCTCATCGCTTAACACGTGTCCCGAGTTAACTCATCCAACTCGGTTTTAAAACGACGAGTCGACTCGTCGTCTTCCTCATAGACACCCACTGTAACACTAATTTTCGAAGCTTAAAAGCTTCAATTTTCGAGCCATTTCATTCACCTATTTTCCTCTGTTTTCAAACTAATCCCTTTCTGAAACATTGTTCAAGAGTTTGACATTCATTTTGGGCTTTAAAACTAGTTCATGCGTTCGGCTTAGGGTTTGATAATCCAAACCTGCACCCTCATCGTTCATGCTCATTTCTCATCCAAATCTCATGAGGTTTGTTGCGTCGTGGTCCATTTTCCATCAGGTCTCATTCCCCATTTCTTAAATCTAGTTTAGATGTGAGTTTGTGAGGTTGGGTTTCGAAACCCGTTCCTACAGCTCGACCTTTGAAGGTCATTTCTTTAGGTTTTTGGTCGCAGGTCATGGGTTTTTAACATCCTTGGGTGGTCAGGTTTTTGTTTTGATAAACTAAACGTGGTTTGGTGGTGATGGATTCAAACCTGTTATGAGCAAGGTCCATCCATGGCTGCTACGTAGGGTTTCAAGGTTCTGGGTTGATTTAAGACCAATTTTTCATGCCTCATTCAAGTTTTCATACTCTAGACATCATGCATGCTTAAGAAAACCTAAAACAACTTGTAGTACATACAAATATTTTAGAGAGAGAAAGTATTGGGTTTTGGTGTTTTTACCTTTCTCCTTCGGTTTCTCTCCTCTTTTCCCTTTGCTTTCCAACTTTGAGTATCCCAGAACTCCTTCAATCTCTCACTCTCTCTCTCAGTCTCTGAATGTTTTGTGTGGCATGTGTGTATACAACATGTATATATGTGTATATAATTATACACCATCATCACCTCTCCTGATTGCCCCAACCACTAGTGTAACTTGTGGCAGTATCCATGCTCAGGTTTTTACTGTTTTGGGGTAGGCCATCAAGTGGCCGATTGTGTGTGTGTGTTTGTTTTGTTTGTATATATATCACACCATGTCACACACACACACCTTTCACAACCGACACACACACACCCTTATTACACCTTGGACAATGGTATGTCTTTATATAATGTATATATATATATATGTATATATATGTAGTTAATTAATTATCTCATGTATACACTTGCATACATACATGTACTTGGCCATATAATATGCACACATAATACATTTTTAAAGTGTGTATTTTTCTATTTATTCTAGCTAATAATTAATCTCATATATTTAATTAATTAATTATTTTAAATTAATTAATTATTTTCTTAAGTAGCAGATATCTTTACAACCTCGTAAAATGTGTCATGAATCTTATGCTCTTATGAAGGGTCGGCGGTTAACGTGAAACATATATTGCTACGGAACCAACATGTTGGTGATTGCAACGAAAGTAATGTACAGTTATCCTGAGTTTTCAGGACTATTACTAAAAGTCCACGCGTCGGGGTCGAAACCGACCCCGTTACTCAAGGCCTCGATAACCAATTTATAACCCACGACTCAATGATCCCATATTCAGGTTGGGTTGTTACAAATATAATCATTATGTTAGTTTCCCATTGTTTTATTACTTTTATTCTTGTAGGAGTTTTTCTGGTTGTATTTGCGGTGGTTGATTCGGAGAATGAAGACAACTGTTATTGGTTTTCCCTGCACCTACCCCAAGTTCTCGATGATTCATGAAAGTTCTCATTTATATCCTGATTGTAACTTGGGTCTCCTTGATGCCATTCGTAAAGTGTTCCTGGATTATTACGTGTTGAGATTTTTATTGTAATTGATTCCTTGTAGGATTCTCCTTCTAGTTTTAGATTGAGTGTGGGAATCAAATCTCAATTTTTGTAGGATTCAATCTGGTGACAATCCCGTGGTTTGTGGGGATCCCTGCTTATATAATCATATGCATACTTCGTATAATGATATGAATGAAAAATTTTCTAAAAAATCGCTTCCGTATTTTGAGTTGGTATCAGAGCTATGTTCATGCTCTGTGACCTTCATCGGTATCAAAGAGAGTCACAAGCTTCTCTATTTTGAACAAAGTCTCCGAAAATGACGGCTTCTTTAGTTGCTTATCTAACGTATCGTGGATTCGTTTCCTATCTAGCGGTCCACCTACGATCGTATGAGTAGAACCACTAAAAGCCCTAGACTTTGTAGAGAAGAACGAGAAACTGCATAGACGTAAGAGTTTAGAGACTGTTGATGCACTGCCGTTGTTGCCTGTTGCTGCTGCTACCACCTGCTGCTGCTGCACCGTTCAAACCATGTGTCGTCGCCATCTTCGAACAAAGAATCAACCCTTCCTAAAGCACCATCCACCGAACCACAAATCTTGCAGAAGCTTAATGTTTTTTTTTTTTTTTTTGAAAAGTCAATAAAACTGAAGGCTCAGTAGCACCCATCTTGTTCATCACTGATGTGACTCAGACAAGTTGATGGACTTTACCATCACGTTGGGCGCTGCTTCATCATTGCACTTCTAGAGGAAGATAAATCTGTTTGTGGTTGAAATTGGCTATAACCAGATGCTGCCTCGTAAAGTATATACAATGACATTACAGATTTCATGTTTTGGAGGTTGAACACATGTATTTGTGATTTGTGGTTGTCTAATCGTGTATTTCTAAAGCTCTTGTAAACTAGAGCTAATCTTCGATTTTTTTTTGAAACTGAAAAATTGAACCAAACCTAGAACAACCATGAGTAGAAAATTTCTGAATCGTCTGGGACAAAATCAGTTCCTATTATTGTCCAATCTGACAGTATTTTTAATGCAGGAATTATTCTCACTGAATCAAACTATGACATTTGGTCCCAGTTGATGGAGATGCATATTGTTAAGCAGGAAAAACTCTTTTTCATTCGTAGTAAGACAGATCCACCTACAGAATCTGAAGATGGATACGAAAAATGGTATACGGAAAATCAGAAAGTCAAAAGGTGGCTATTGATATCCATGTCTCCAGAAATTATATGAAGCAGTTATTTACGCCTACCCACTGCCCATGAAATTTGGAGTGCCCTGTCCAAAGCCTTCTATGATAGAAGTGATGAATTACAGATGTTTTCCTTTAACCAGAAGGCCTTCACCACTCGACAAAGTGGAAAACCACTCTATATATTATGAGGAGTTGACCGAAATTTTTCAAGAGCTAGATCACCGTGATAAAGTGGTCATGAATGATCCGAATGACGTTAAAGCATACCGAAAATTCATTGAACGACTGAGGGTACACATATTTCTTGCAGGATTGGAAGACGATTTTGACCAGATTCTTGGAGAGATTCTGCGCAAAGAACCAGTCCTAAATTTGGAGGAATGATATTCTCTGATTCGTCATGAGGGATTACGACGTACCACTCTGAAAAGTGAATTTGACAACTTTGAAGCTTCTGCCATGGTTGCTAAAAATCGCTCGCACCTAGCAAAAACGAGCGAGGCCTAATCATCTTAAAATCACCAATGGTGTTGACAAGTCTACATATAAATGCACTCATTGCAACCAAACTAGTCATACCAAAAGTAAATATTTTGAACTTATAGGATATCCAGAATGGTGGGATCATAGTCGTGAATCACGGAAGAGGAATTTTAAGACATCTTCTACTGCTGCGGTTGTTGAAACACAGCTAGACGATGATGAGACTAAATAAGCATCAGCATTGGTAGCTGACTGCAGACAAAGGTGGTAAGTTTTTATATATCTCTACATCTGTTTCTAATAGTGCATGGATAATTGATTTTGGTGCTACAGATCATATGACATTTGATTAAAGACAGGTTTCCCCTCTTAATCCATCTTTACAAAAATTTGTATCTACTGCCAATGGTACTACAACCCCGATTATTAGGGAAGGTTCTTTGTGTCTCACTGATATTTTAAATTTAGATTCTTTTTTGGTTGTTCCATCCTTAAATTATAATATTTTGTCAGTTTCCCAGATAACCATAGCCTTATCTTGTGTTATAATTTTTACTACAACCCCGATTATTAGGGAAGGTTCTTTGTGTCTCACTAATATTTTAAATTTAGATTCTTTTTTGGTTGTTCCATCCTTAAATTATAATCTTTTGTCAGTTTCCCAGATAACCATAGCCTTATCTTGTGTTGTAATTTTTTGGCCTGAATTTTGTGTGTTTAAGGACATCCGAACATGAGAAACGATTGGTTGTGGTGTTAGGCGAGGGTAGCAGTATTATTTGGACTTGGCATCAAAGACTTCTGACAGGTTACAACAAGCTTTGACTATGGATGGGTCCTAGAGAGGAGAAGAAGAAATCTGACATCTACCTTTGGCATCGATGTTTGGGGTATGTCTCCTTTGGTTATTTGAAGAAATTATTTCCTAGTCTATTTGGAAAATGTGACATTTCTACTTTTTGTTGTAATGTTTGTGAACTAGCAAAAAGCCATTGTGTCCTTGTTTCCTTTAAGTTTTAATAAAAGTCTAGTTCCTTTTTATGGTTATACATTCTAATGTTTGGGGTCCGTCCAAAGTCTCTACTTTAGGTGGGTCATGTTGGTTTGTTACTTTTATTGACGATTGTATCAGAATGACCTGGTTATGTTTAATGAAGTCCAAAGGTTAAGTGAACGTGTTGTTTCAAAAGTTTCATAAAATGATTGGCACTTAATACAATGCACAGGTTCAAATTCTCCGTAGTGACAATGGTGGGGAATACCAGAGTTCTGACTTTCAGAAGTATTTAGAAGCCCACAGAACTGTTCATCAAACTACTTATCCTGATACACCCCAACAGAACGGAGTTACTGAGCGAAAAAATCACCACTTGTTAGAGGTTGTTCGTGCTTCCTTAATAGAAGCTCATATGCCAGTTATCCTATTGGGAAGAAGCTCTTACTTCTGCAGTATATTTAATCAACCGAGTACCTTTTAGCTCTATCAACTTTCGAACACCAGTCCAGGCACTTGCTGAAGCAGTTGTTGCCCTAAACGTTCCAAACTTACCTCCTCATGTCTTCGGTTATGTAGCATTTGTGCATCTCTACAAGCATCAGCGTAACAAGTTGACTCCTCGAACGTTGCGGTGTGTCTTTCTTGGATATACTGCATATCAAAAAAGGTACCGATGTTATCATCCTCTGACTCGACGGATGTTTATCACAATGGATGTTGTTTTCCATGAAGAATCAATGTATTTTTCCTCTAAGCCTAAACTTCAGGGGAAGTATCAAAAAGAAATTCAGACTCTAGACTATGATTTTCTAGAATATGATTTTCATAACTCTGAGGTTAGAGAATTCCCTGAATCAGGTAACTAGGGTATGGGCAGCTTGGATTCATATGGTAATGAACAACAAGAAACTGAAGGTATGGAAGAAACAGAATCCATAGCAGGAAATTGGTTGGGTGTATCAGCTGATTGTGGCACGAAGGACTCGGACTCAATCAGTGGATGCTAATGAATTTACACCATGAAGTATAAAACAGATGGTACAATCGAACGATTTAAGGCTAGATTAATGGCAAAAGGATACTCCCAAACTTATGGGATCGACTATACCAAAACATTTACTCCTGTAGCTAAAATCAACACAGTGCAGGTCTTGTTGTCATTAGCGACAAACTTGGATTGACCATTGCAATAATTCGATATAAAGAACGCTTTTTTACATGGTGAGTTGTTTAAGGAAGTCTACATGGATCTTCCACTAGGATACATAATATCAGAGAGGCATAGTCAGAAGGTATACAAACTAAAGAAATCACTGTATGAGTTGAAACAATCTTCGAAAACATGGTTTGGAATGTTTACAAAGTCTATGACAGCCTTTGGTTACTGACAGAGCAACTCAGACCACACTTTATTCCTAAAGAAACAACAAGGAAGGATCACTGCACTCATTGTATATGTGGATGACATGGTGGTTACAGGAAATGATCCAAAAGAAAGGAAGGCTCTAGAAAAGTACTTATCTAGAAAATTCGAAATGAAAGACCTAGGTCCTTTGAAATATTTCCTTGGGATCAAAGTGTCTAGATCTAATAAAGGAATCTTCCTCTCTCGAAGAAAATATGCCTTAGCTTTATTGTAGGAGACTAGTATGACGGCATGCCAACCAACTTATACACCAGTAGAAGAAGGTTTGAAGTTATGTATTAAGTCTGATTAGGTACCAGTTGACAAAGGGAGATACTAGAGACTTGTTGGAAGATTGATGTACTTAGCACATACAAGACCAGATCTTGCTTACGCATTGAGTATTGTCAGCCAGTTTATGCATAATCCTGGAGAGCATGCAGTCATGCACATTTTAAGGTATCTGAAGTTTGCTCCTGGAAAGGAAATTTTATTCACTAAAAACATAAACGATCAAAATATAAATGTATATACTGATGCTGACTAGGCTGATCAATAGATGACAAGCGTTCTATTTCGGGTTACTTTACCTTTGTGGGTGGTAATCTCGTTACCTAGAGGAGCAAGAAGTAAAATGTTGTTGCACGATCAAATGCAGAAGTTGAATATAGAGGGATGACACTTGGAATTTGTGAGACGTTCTGGTTAAGGCTTCCCTTGCAGGGCTTGGGCTACTTATTTGGGCTACTGATTCGACTATATTGTGACAATAAAGCAGCATGTGACATAACTCATAATCCGGTTCAACATGATTGTACAAAGCATGTCGAGGTAGATAGATTCTTCATCAAGGAGAAGTTGGATGAAAGAAGCATGGAGTTGCCAAAGATTCGATCAGAAGATCAGTTGGCCAACATCCTCACCAAACCAGTCTCAAGCCAAGTGTTCTCTAAGTCTTTAGGCAAGTTAGGCATGTATGACATCTATGCACCAACTTGAGGGGGAGTGTTGAGATTTTTATTGTAATTGATTCCTTGTAGGATTCTCCTTCTTGTTTTAGATTGAGTGTGGGAATCAAATCCCAATTTTTGTAGGAGTCAATCTTGTGAAATTCCGTGGTTTGTGGGGATCCCTACTTATATAATCGTATGCATACTTTGTATAATGATATGAATGAAAAGATTTCTGAAAAATCACCTACGTATTTTGAGTTTATGGTGGTTTTTATATGCATCATTTTAAGGCGAACTTAAGGGATAAATTGTTGGGCACCAATAAAGTATTTAAAGAGATGATGATTTACAAGTTTCGAGAGTACGCATATGCACCAACCATTTCATTTTTTCATTTAAAGCTTGATGAATTTGTTAATGAGAGTGGCAAAAGAGTTGAAAGATTCATAGATGTTACTTTTTTAGTATTAGGCAAATGATTACTTTGACAGAGATCGTTACGGTGAGATGACATCAAATGTTGTTGAATCTTTCAATTTCCAGAGTCATAAATCTCAACAACTTCTCGTTACTAAAATGGTTGACATGATCCGCGTTCAAATTATGATCCAAATGTGCAACAAGAGGGAGATGTGTAAGGTCTATAATGGATTGTTGTGTCTCAAACCTGAATTGAAATTGGAGGCCATTGCTTATATTTGAAGATCATGGATTGTTTATCAGTCGTCTATTGATATATTTGAAGTCCATTCGCACCCGTTTGTTGTTGTTGGTCTCATTAAGCATTTATGTTCTTGTCATCAATGGCAAGTTAGCGGCTTTCCTTGCCTTACATTGTTGTTGCTATTCAAAAGTCAAAAAGTGACTTGGACTCATTCCTTAATGCTTATTTCCACATAAGCTACTTTAAGGAATCTTATGTTGATTCGATTTACCCTATTGCATTTGTGGAAAAACCTAATTTTGATGATTTTGAACCATCTATTTTAGCACCTCTGTCAAAGAAGCAACCCGAACATCCTAAGAAGAAAAGAATCCATTCAAGGGGTGAGTTAATCAAGGAGATTAGGTGTGGTAGGTGTGGCCGAATAGGACGCCATAGTCGTAAGGGTTGTAAAGAACGTATATGAAACATATGATTTGTTCAAAGTTTGTGTTACAAACAATTTTATGATTTCAATAATTTTTTTCAAAGTTTTGTTTCATCATTTTATGTTAAGATACCATTTCGTAATAAGAAACTACAATTTGTTACTGTTTGAACTTCATAGCAGAAAGTACAAGATTTCATTTTTTTACATATAAACTCTAGTATGTTACAGTTTGAGATTCATGTAATAAAGAACAAAGGGATTTATACATATGTCATTTTTTCTTGCCATTAAATTTCAAAGAATGTAGATATAAAAACTTACCAAAAACATCACTATCAAATTATTAAAAGTTACACATTATTTGGGTTTCTCATTTTTTACATATAAATTATAATTTGTTACAGTTTTTGATTATACAAGACAAAACAAGGTGACTTTCAATATAAAGTTTGTTACGGTATTAACTTCACATAAGTAAGAAAAATAGGAGTTATACTTATGCCCTTTGACTGGCCATCAAATTTCAAAGAATGTAGATATGTAAGCTTACCAAAACATCATTGTGAAATTGTTACACATTATTTGTGTTTCTAATTTTTTTACATAAAAATTTCAGTTTGTTTCAGTTTTGAATTACATAATAAAGAAAAATTTGTCTTTTTTTGCATACAAACTATATTTTGTTATAGTTTTAACTTCATATAAGAAAGAAAATGGGAGTTACACTTATACCCTGTGTTTGGCCATCATTTTTTCATTTATGATATGTATAGTAACTAATTTAACATCCATATGAACAGTCCAAACATTCATGTTATTGATCATCACAAACATCCATATAAAATGAAGTTTGTTATAGAGTTACGCATTACGCCGCAAAAAAAATGGTAAACAAATTTTTATGCACTGTCATTGACTAATTCCACTGTTCTTCTTTAGATATTGCGTTGCTCTCTTCATAAAAGAATGCTCTAATGAGTCTTTCCCCCATCTCTATTGCACATATAATCTGCAATTTGTTACTATTTTGAATTATATAAGGAAGAACAAGTTGACTTCTTGTTTTACATATGAACTGTAGTTTGTTACAATTCGAACTTCACACAAGAAAGAAACTGAACATTATAGTATTGTCCTTTATTTGACAATCATTTTTCATTTATGATCTATATAGTAACTAGTTTAATATCCATATATATAGTCCACACATTCATGATATTGATCGTCACAATTTTCAATATAACTGTAGTTTGTTACAGTTTTAATTTCATATAAGAATCAACAGGGGACTTATGCCTACAAGCCATTCGAAAAAATTTCATTTCCCTAGGATTACATGGTCCATCAACAAAAATTTGAACTTATAAAAACATCACAGTCAAATATTCAAGAGTTACACATTATACAGCAAAAAAAAAAAAACAGGTCAACACATTTTTGTTCACTGTCACCGACTAATTCAAATTTTCATTTCTTTGATTTGTGTCTTTATTTAGACATTGTCTTGCTCTCTTCATAAAGGAACACTTTGATAAGTCTTGCCCTCATTTTTCCCGCATCTTTCAAATCAAATTCTTCCTTTAACCTGACGGTTAGTAATGTATTGCTTCAATATGTAGCAAAGTATAATGCCGCAGTCAAGCCTGAAAACATCATTTTGAATCACAATATCTTTAATAAATATGTTTAAACTTATGTATAATAAGTTTGTGAAGTTAGTGTCTTACGATCCACTAGTTTGCTGTGGGCAAGTTGTTACCGGTGTTAGTCTTGTCTTCAAATCGAGGCTTTCAATTGGAAGACCTCTCGCAAACGTTGTAATACCCCAACCCAAAAATAAAATAGAATAATTCCAATTAAGTCCACAGAGTCAAATAATAATACTGAGATTTGACCAAGTCAAGAGCATAGTTCCAAAAGTAAACCAAGACCAACTCAGATCGAGAATAGTAGACCTAAAAATATACCGAACTATTATAACGAGTAATATACAATGATGAGTATGAATATTGAGGTAAATAGTAGAAACCATGATCTCAGGGAATTACGAGATTAGGACAAGCCAAGTACGAACAGACCGAGCCGATAAATATAATACCAAAAACCCGAGCTATTATAGTCAGTTATGTACCATAATAGGCACGCAGTTCGAGATGAATAGTGAGAGTCATAAATAGAGCGGTTACGATAATTAAATATTCGAGAATTGAATTTAAAGCAACCCCGAGTACCCAAGAGTACCTTATGATAAAACCTGAGTGGTACAGAAAAGCGTGCATATAGGCCCGTACTTGCCTCGATGTAGGTGTACAATATATTTTCATAAATATAAGAGCATATTTATATATATAAGATAATATATATATATGTGTATATATGTATTTATGAATAAGTATTTACCTATATATATAACCAATATTATCTATATATATGTATATATATATATATATAATTTTAATGCATGCAAGCTGCATGCTTAGAAAGCAACAAAGAGGAGTGTCGGCAGAAGTGGGATAAAGGTGAGTGAGGTGTATGTGTGTGTACTGATATGTGAGTTGTGTGTGTGTGATATTTATACAATATACATATAATACACATAATATCTCAAAATTAAAACAAAGAAAACAAAAAGGAAAGATCCTGGAAAGCAACAAATGAAAAAAAAACAGAAAAGAGAAAAAGAAAAGTCAAGAAAGAAAGGCGGTGTAGCAGGGAAAATTGTATATAAATACATGTGTGTGAAGGGCGAAGCAGGTGTAGCGTTACAACAAGTCGGTATATATATATATATATATATATGTATACGTGTGTGTGGCAGTTCAGCAAGTGGTAGATATATATATATATATATATATGTGTGTGTGTGTGTGTGTGTGGCGGTGGAGCAGGTGGTAGATACATATGTGTGTGTGTAGTGGTATTGGGAGAGACTGATGTACAGAAGAGATCACCCAAATTGTCAAGCCACTAGCGATTTCCTTAATTTGATTGTGAATGAAATTGTGGGGCCTGATTCGAATAAGGATGTTGATGATATTGTGAGTTGGTTAGAAGAGTTGTTGTTGGGTGCTGTAGAAGTAGGGCTATGAAGGCGACATAGTTGAAGGCAGTGCTACGCATAAATTGTTGCGCAACAGAAGTGGTGAAAAGTCCTTGGGGGCTAGGGGTTTTGAAATTTGCAGCAATTGGAACTGCTGTTTCAAGATCTGATGTGCAATTGTGGACTGGCCTTAATGGATAGATAAAAGTAGTCGGAGTTCTAGACGAAAGGGAGCACGCAGCAGCAGACCTAGGGGGAATTATGTTGGGCCTGGGTGTGTGGTTAGATTTGTCCCAGTGTTTCTAGGATTTAGAATGGGTTTTTAAGGGTTTGTTGATCTAGTTTGGGTGAAGGATCCAAGAATAGAAATACTTTTGGCAGTAGTGAATATTGGTTGAAGAAATTCTCTAAATATAAACCTGTAGAAGTCGAAGTTTTCTAGCATATGGGCACTGTAGCACATGCTTTTCAAGTTGATTTGGAATCTTGTCCTGCTTAAGGTGCCTTGAGGCAGTGCCCTGGAGTGAGGCTAATGTTGGGCAACATCAAGGTATGAGTCGTTTCATTTTTCTTAGCAGAATTGGACGTGTTGGCAAATTTTGGGATTTGACTTACTGCAGTTATGAGAATGAAGTCATGGCCTTATTCAACAAGATTGAAAGGAGAAGGAAAGTAAGGGGTTGGTGGTAGGAATTTGTAGTAGAGGGTTCTACTAGAAATAAATTAGTGAAGAAGTTGGGTTTAATTAAAAGAGGAGCTGAAAAGTGGAACAGAGAGGAGTCTGGTAATTTAGGAAAGCTGGAAATGGATTTTATTCAGTTGGGATGCTATTGGGGTAGCAAGAGGGGTCATAGTGTGATGGAAACTGGAGGCAATTCCCTACCATTTAGGTCAAGCACGATGTAGAGAAAATAGCCTTAGGCAATTTAATAGCTCTGATGGGTCGACAATAAGTTAGTTTATATAAAAAGTTTAGGCCAAGGCTAGGTTGAGATTAGATCTAAAGTTGGTCCTATCAGTTTTGGGTTAGTTTGAGAATGGCTCAAACAGTTGGGTCTTAATTGAGTTAGACCTCCAGTATGTTGCTGAACCAGGAGCAGTTGTAAAATGATGATTTCGGTGCCGGTGGAACGTTGACTGCAACCAAGCAAAGGTTAGACTTAATTATTGTTTAGTTATTTCAAATTTGAATAGAACCTTGTGAAATTATAATTGTACACAAAATTTATGGTTAATTATGATTTGATCCCAAGTAATAAAATAATAATTAAATTAAAAAAAAATTACCAAAATGTCCCTAAGTCGAAAAGTAGTCAAACAAACTCCGATTAAAATAAAAGAATAGTGAATTTTTATTATTTCGAGCATTCTGGACTCAACCATAGAGTCTAATTTATGAAAAGAGGTCTTGAGAAGTAAGAACCCATAAAAGTGAAAAATGATCGTTTTGCCTTTTTTAGTACAAATGTCCAAATTGAGTTCCACAAAAGCCTAAACCGACTTTGTTCGACATTCCAGATTCAATAGTAGAGTCTATTTAATTAAAAGAAATACCAATAGTAAAGAGACATAAAATTTGATGAATAGCATGAGTTATACAGATATATATATATATAGACTAAGATGAATTTCCTGAATCATAGGAACGCCAAGAGAAAAGGAGAAGGCGGTTTGACCTTCTAGATAGATACAAAAAGAGGTAACTAATCTCTGATCTTTGCATGTGTTACATTCCCAACCATGTCAACAGTTTTTCTTATATTATCTATTGTATTCCATACATGCCAGAACGTTTATTGAGTCCACATTGATATTACTCTATCTTGTGGAAAATGTTTATTGACTGTTATATATATCTTGATCATGATTTCTGTACACTCTGTACATAGGCCTCGAGGGGCAAGACTTATGATCTTCGCAACCCAGCTTACATTGGCCTATTAGCAACAATTTCATTCTTGCTGCTGAGAAAAGTGATATTGTATTTACTTTTCATGGGATTTAGCATGATCTCGATATATTATATTGTGCCAGGATTTGTGCTCAGTCACAAACTCCATCTGATGCTTACTAGACCTACGGGTCAAGAAAATGGAATCAAAAGTGGCAATTAAAATGGCATTTAAAGTGGGATCTGCGAGGTCGAGTACTGAACCGACGGGTTAGTGCTAGGTTGAGAAATCGAGGAAAAAGGGAACAAAAAGAGGTTAAGGGGTATGTCGGGCCCCAAGTTAAAGTGCATCCACATTTGTTGTTATCAGTATCTATTATTGATTATCATAGCTTGATCATGTTATACCATTATAAATGATCATGAGATTTCACAGCTTTTTATTGAGTGCATATAATTATGCTTGAGACAGCTTATGACTGTAGTAATATGATTATATTTTCAGACAGATTTTCC
Organism: Nyssa sinensis; assembly: GCA_008638375.1. NCBI lineage: Eukaryota > Viridiplantae > Streptophyta > Magnoliopsida > Cornales > Nyssaceae > Nyssa > Nyssa sinensis. The sequence continues at coordinate 24,050,674 of CM018039.1, read as the reverse complement.
TTGATTGATCATTTGAGCTTACTACCATTTGATATTCATTAATGAGTTCTATATTTCTTGACTGGCTAGCATATCTACATTTATCCTAGTTCTTTTATGGATAATGTTTTCTATATTCTTGTACACATGGCAGAGCAAAGGAGAATTACTTACTGAGCTTTAGTTAGCTCACCCCAAACTTACCAATACATTTCAAGAAAGGAAGCTGTAGAAGAGCAGTAGCAGTAGCAGTAGCAGTCAGCTAGATAACAGTGGGCATTTCTTTTAAAGTTGCAGTGTAATATTTAGTACAAACAGTCTTGTAGCTCTTCCATGTTATCCACGTCTTGGGGATGAACATTTGTTTAAGAATTTTGTATTCTGTATTTTGAGAACCTTATATATATCACATGCAGCTTTTATTTATTTATTATTTAAGTCTTCCACTGTTTAGTTGTTGCATGTTAGTAGCACTGATTTTGTAGCAAATTGAGACCCTTGGTTCGACAACAGTGTTGAATCGGGTGCACGGCATGAGATCCACATAAGGTGGGTCTCGGGTCGTGACAGACACTACACGAAGTCTTTCTTTTATGAACATGTCCACATACAATTTCTAAAAATTTGATAGTATGATACAAAAATTAGAACACAATAAATACAAAGGCATGTACAATATTGACACTTTATAGAAATAGGTATTTAGACTTATACAAGTTATTTTGCCTCATCCATGTAGTGGTCAATCATTCCCCCCCCCTTAGCCGTAATGAATTGTAAAATTTCCACTCACCTTCCTGTGTATCGAATACTACTAGTGTCCAGCGGTTGCTACCACTGGCATGTAATGGAAACTGAAAGTATCGATACCTTTGGGGAGCATCTAGAAGGTTCTTGTCCACAAAAAATGTTTTAAGGTCTACATTATTCTGTCTGATCAAGTTCTATCATTGTTTAACACAAAGTATGATGTTGATTAGAATGATATAATCGTGTTAAATAGAAATATGTAATCAAAAGCTTGACTTATATTTTACTGAACTATAGTAGCAAAATATAAAAGAAAGTTTATTGTCTGCCATCATTCCTTGTTACAGCATTTGTTCTTATTTTCTTATCAGGAGTCTATCACCTGCATTTTAATGTATAATTTTTTAGTTATACAATAAGTTTTAAATAAAAGTTTAATAATATTTTTATATTTTTTACTCACTGCACTTAAAGTATCTCTTTTTGTAAGAAGTTTCTTAATATCCTTAAAACCTACAAAATCCATTGCACCATCTGTCCATACTAATGCACTATTTATTATAAAACAACGTTTCAGTCAAAATGTTGCAAATTAAGCAAATCTATTGCCACATGTTAAATGTGACTATATTTTTTGTTAGTATTAAACACATTATTAAAAATTAAAATACATTTTTTTTTCATTGCGTTTCACTTACCCATCTCTATGTCCCTAGTAGATTCCCTTGATGACCTTAAAGTGAGTCCTGTACATAATTTTGGACACTTCTAAATTTTCCAGTATGTTGTCAAGCAACTGCAACAATGTTTTCTTTTGGTTTGAAGCTCCTTTGTGAACTGTAGTAGCCATTTTATGTTTAACCATATCGACATCGATTATTTGTTTCATATTTATACCTTTCAATATTCCTTTTGGTTGTATCATTGTTATTTTTGCCCTTGTTTTACTTTGAGTTCAATAATTAGTTCAACCAAATCAACTGACTTCCCACTCTCTTTCCCTTCATTAGTAGTCTCTTCAACATTCATCTCTTCTTTCTTTAAAGCCTTTTTCCCAACATACTCGTACTCAGACAACTTCAGTGAATTTATTTTCCTACTTTTGATTCTTTTCACGTAAGATCATTGTTGTGAACCATATTTTATATCTCATCGATTTGCTCAATCAGGACCTTCTTTTCACATTCCAATTTTTCATTCATTTTCTCAGGCTGCTCTATCTTAGCATTTTGTTCAGCTATTTTCTGTACAAATCCAACAACTTGTAATGTGTTCAAATTCTTCAGTTTAGTTATCTGCAAGATTTATGATTTTATAACAGTCAATTTAATGTAAAATGTTACTTTGTACAGTACTATTTTTTCGTTGAAAATGAAAATAAAAAATTAGACATGATTTGATATAATTTTACTACTTGCTTTGAAAATTTTTACTTACCTCATCTTTTGCATTATCAAGCTCTTCATTCTGCTCCAATGTTTATCTTGTTTGTTGTGTAATGGCTTGAACCAATAGCTCATGGATCTGATCTTCCAATGCATAAGCATGACCATTTTTGGAGTTCAAATCAATTATGAGGATCTCATTTTGATGTTTGTAATTATTAACTTTCTCAGATTCCATTGACCTACCATGCAGATCATCATTCTCCTTAGTGAGATATCTCACCCTTTTTGATGATTGATTTTTTCTTCAGACCTTTTTTGTACCTCATGTTGAAGCACTTCCAATGTTGTTGGTTCTAAAATTTGTGATTCAGTGAACACTTTTATGTCCATGGATTTTAGCAATTCAGTGTATTGGTTGCAAGTAATATTGCATTTCATTCCATTTGTGGTATGTATTTCCTTGCCATATGTTAGATCAACATTCACAGCTTCATTGGGACCGATTACCCCCAATGGTGTGTCAATACCAACCTCATGTTTATCTTTAAAGCTCGAATTGCTAGTCCTCCCACTAAAACCATGCTTTAACAATGGTGTTTCTTCTATTGTTTCTTCCATATCATCATCATTATTCTTAGCCCCGCTATGCATTGCCTCATCCTTGAAATCATCCCCTCTTAAATATGCATTGTCTTCAAATGAATCAAAACCCTTGTCATCATCGATATCTGAGTCCATGTCTGCAGCCTCATTTATCGTCTTGGTCAGTTCAGCTCTTTTAACCTAGAGACACAATAATGTAATATTAATTAAAAAATTCACACAAACACTGTACTTTTTACACATGTTAGTAACAATTATATTACCTGTTCAGTCTCAAGACCACTCAATCTTATTGATGCAATCCTTTTTTGCAATCTCGGGAGATCCCACTTCTGTAACCAAGGAATGGATTTTCTAGGTGATGGTTTAAGTATGAAAGTGTGCTCACACAACCAATACTGCATCAATAATGAATTTATTAAACTTGTCTATGTGACAAATTTTCAAATTATAAATCTTATATTTTTAATAGTAAAATAAATTATAATTGAAGAAATTCTAGCTTTGATGAGCGCTTACGAGTAATGCAACAACACAGTCGGCCACTTTGCTCGATTATTAGTGGTATCTCTCGATTGAAGCCATTAGTTGATTCCTTATCGTAGTTGCCTTGTTAAAAATTTTCATTCCCTTAATATACATACCCCATGGTGTGAAAAAAGAAGTGGTAGGCACACATACAAACTTAGCAGTTTGGCCAGATCCTCTCTATCTGTTTTGCTTTTGCCATTGACTGTCTCCAAAATCTTCTCTCTTAAATCTTTAGCCATCAACATTTTTGTATTAGGAAAAATATGCCTTACAAATGGTGAGTCTAGTTTGCTAACATATGATAGGATCATTGGTGTTGTTCCAGAAACAATATCGAATATTAGTTCAATATCGGAGTCCTAGAAAAAAAAACTATCTTTGTTGATAGCTTTAATATTTTCATGTTCGGGTGATATTGCTTAATGATATCCAACACTAACTCATCCGACTTCCTTGTGTTCGGAAGTCATACCTTGTTTTTAATTATATTTTTGAAGAATTTCCAAAATGGTGTCTTCTTTAACACCCTCGGACGTTGCACTTCCAAGGTTAATGTAAAGACCTGAAATTTTTTTTTCCTAAATTATAAAATAATAATGCAAAATTTTGTTATAAAATTAAAATTTGTTAAAATAAATGACTAAAATGGGCTTGAAAATAAAAGGAGGAAAAGAAATAAGGATGTGCAAAAAGGAAATTTTATATTTTGTCTTGCTTTTGGCTTATAAAGCAAAAATCCCTACACACCTAAAACACACACTAGAAATACACACACATTTGCGTAAAAGAGAGGAGAGAAAGGGAGAAAGTGAAGATGAAAGGGAAATCAAGGAAATTTGAAGATTCATCAAGGATTTGGGATATCTTTTGGAAGATTGAAGAAGCACAAACCCTATTCTACCTACAAGCACCAAGTGAAGTGAAGGATTTTGAAGATTCTAGCCAAAACCATCAAGAACACATTTGAGGTTTCTATCACTGCTTGAAGAATTGAGGTAGGGGGTTTCTAAACCTAGGTATAGGAAGTCTATAGGTAGGTTTATTACATGTTTATCTCATCTATTGCCACAGAATTGTGAATTTTTGCATTTTTGGGCATTTGTTGCATACAACTTGAAAATCTATGTATTAGTTGAATTCTTGCTATGAAATGAATGGCTTTCATCCTATCTTAATGTTAATATAATTCGCAATTGAATGTGAAAAGGTTTGATTGGTGAAATCACAAAGGAGGTTTTATGTGTATTATACTTGATATTGTAAATGATATACAAGGCCTTTGTGAAATTGCTTGAATGAATCCTTAATGTGAAATTATGAAAATTTGATGAAGTTACTTGAATGTTTAACCCTTATGATGAAAATATGATGAATTATGAACACAAACATGAATCATAAGTCCTTGAAAATTTCAAGCTCTCAATCTATATATATATATATATATATATATATAGTGATTGCAAGATGGAAGTTCTCGTTGTTCAAAGAGATCAGTTGTCTCCTCCCTCTACAAGTTCCAACACTCTCATATCTTAGTCTATCTCTTTACATTTATTACTCTCCCAATTGATCATTCAAGCTTTTATGAAAGAAGAATAACCTTATAAGCCCTCACCTCTTCTCCACATCTCTTTTTGTACGATATATAGCCATATATATATATACATACATATAGAAATGGAATAGCAAAAATCACAAAGGGTAACTTCGATTATACGTTTCTTATTTGCTTTCCCCTCTGAAGTTTTTATTAAGTACTATGTTACAACAATGTCCCAATAGCTATATAAAAATTTACCACTAATTGTAAAATACTTGTCCAAGTAATAGTGTAGACACCCCATATTGCCCCCATTGGATTTTTAGAAAGGGAGGGGGAAAATCGGCATTTTTGATAAAAATTGAAAATCCAAAACATATGAAATCAATTCAAATGAGTCAAAATTAGGTTTGTAATATATATTGAAAATTGTGTCAAATTTAAGATCATTAAAATTTTGTAAAGACATTTTAGAATTTCAAAGGGGCCAATTTAAAGTAATTTTATTTAAAATGAGAGCTCTTAACATTTTGCTTACAAACCGTGGTAAAAAAAAGTACACGTCATAAGGAATCCATCGGGTTTTGAATCATCCAAATCAAATATCGGACGAAAAAGATTTTGCTTTATGATTTATCAAGGGGCAATTAAAGCCTAGTCAATGTTTGTGCTCAAATTAGGAGTCTGTCGGTGGTAGACCTTGATTTAGATAAAAGTCTACATTTGTAGGCAAAACTGAGAAGACGTCATAAAAATTAGAGAGACTTCAACATTATCTCTTTCATATATTGTGTGACAAAAATACAAATCTCATATAGACAAATCATTTTACACAATCAAAGGCCAATGAGCCTCAACGTCAACTTCCACCACTATCACACTGTTTTAGAGTTTTTGTATGATATCACCGTTGAAGAGATCCACAACCATAATATCCCACAAAACTAAAAATAAATAAAATGATGTCACATGATGATATCAAACGTGACACCATCACTTTGGTTGCCAAGAAAATTAAGTCTATGTAAATCTATGATGTGCAACACAAACCCAAACACCCATCAAAAAGAAAGGAGGAGAGAGATAGATCAGAGAGAAAAGAAGAAAATGAAGGAAAAGAGAAGCAGTATAAGGCCTAAGAGCTTTCTACAACTCTATTCTACAGGTAACTTATTATATCATATGCATATGCAAATATATATACATATATAAATCTAGGTTTACAGACCAAATTGAAATTTGTTACATTTAAATTTTGATGAAGGTATGGATACGGAAACAAAATTAATTAGATTATTTGCTAAAGGGCCTAAAAGAGATCCAATCAAGGATTTAATGAACTCACTATTAAGGGTTCTTACCCGTTTGGTAACCAAGATTTTATATATTACAATTTGACCACAAAATTTAAAATAATTATAATTTAACCCCTAAATTTTTTAGTATTTGCAAAACAACCCCAAAATTTTCATCTTTACAAAACAACCCCTAAACTTTTTGATATTTACATAAATGCCCTTAAACTTTTATGTGTATACAAAAAACTCCATGAACTTTTCCAAAATTTCAAAGTTACCCCTTGTATTTTCAAGTAACTACAAAAGTATCCCAAATTTTATGAAATATTTTAAAAAACTATCCATAATTTTTTTAATATAGAAAAATAAAGTGATTTTCGTCAAAAAAATGGCTATCTTGCCTATTTTCAATGTTCTAGACTCAAATACGGGGTCCATTTTAGTAGCATAATTTGGAAAAAGTATTTTTATATATTCTAAAGTAATTACGAATACATCCTAATAAATTAAATAAATTTCTAGAAACACTACGAAAATTTTAAAAGGGCTTATCTTAGCGATTTTTTTGATGATTTGAGTCTAATTTTGATATCTGTTTGGAAAAATTAGGTCTCGAAAAATATGATATTAAATAAAAAGAGTCTTAAACGCCCAAATTAATTGTGAAATTGGGTAATAAATTTCTAAAGAAGCTTACTCAAAGTTTTTAGACATTTTGAAGCTAATTTTGTAGTCCATTTAAACAATAGGACTCAGGAAAATAATGTTTGAGCTTAGAGTAAGCTTAGAAAAGCTAAACAAATGATAAAAAAAATACACATATATGGCTAATAAGCTAAGACAAGTTCAAGAATATAGATAAAATGATTGTTGCTAAGTTTTGAATTTAAACATCTATAAGTAAACAAGGATATTCGAGACCAATATAGAGTATGGGAATTGAAGATCATGATTAAATTCCTATAATTTGAGTTGTGTATGGAACATAAGGTTTGTAAACTTTCAAACGGATTGGTGAATAGTTCTAGGATCTTTAGAATGGTGGAATTTTTATACAATAGTTTTCTTTAAAGTATGAACAATATCATGCTATGCTATGAAAATGTAATTTACAAGTATGTTTACTAACTATTATGAAAAATCCATGGATAGAAATGTTTTCAAAAGCTATGTTTTACATACATACCATTATACAAAAATCGTTGGGGGCACATGCCAGAAATGATGAAAGTTCTCGATGAAGGATCTATGATGACAAACTGATAAGTGGGCCAAAAATCTCTTTCGTTGTCACTGTGTCTAGCTCATGTGTTGACCTTTTGTTTAAAATCCGAATCGACGTGGGTTCTTTTATTATGTTATGATATCTTGGTCATACTAACAGACATGTTGTGTCATGATATGATACGGTATGCGAAGTTATGAATATAATATGCTTGCTATACTCAAAGAATGTTAAGCTTATCAAAGTTTGCAATGATAAAGCTTGTGGGTGCGAATACTGAAAAAAGGAAAGTATGTCATTCTTTTTCTGGGGATTTAGAGGAATCCCGGTTGTCTCCTTCTCTTAAGGTGAGAAGGAACACCTTTTATAAAAGATAGAGAAATTGATGAGTCGCCAGCTTGTTTTTAGGCAAGAAACAAGCAAACCCATTACAATAAAACATAATTAAAGGCAAACTGAAAATGAATGAAGTAATTGAAATTACATCACCTTATCTCCTAATTACATTCTAAAGATCCATTAACATGGATCAAATAAAACAAAGCATTGAAATAAAGTGAAAACGAAATAAAACATAGATCCGAGGGCTAAGGGGCAGAGTAGGGAACATGTTAGTCACCTATCCCGCTTGATCAGAATGGATCAATCTCAAATATTCACTTGTAAGGCTATTTAGTCATGAGAAAATTGAAAAGAGAGATGTGAGCCCAAAAGAGATAAATAATAAAGAAACTGACATGAATAAATATAATAAAATAGAAAAGACAGAAAGAAGATCTGACTTGAGCTCGAAAGCTTCTTATGTATCGGTCAAAAAATGGAATCATAGTTGTCACGATCCGAAACCCACCCTGCATGGATCTCAGATCGCGACCGCTGCCTTCAGGCCCGGGAGCCTTTGGGCGAGGCGAAACATAAGCAACAGTATCGAATGGCAGTACGGCCTGTGGTTGCGGAAGCGTGAAAAAAAAGCTTTTTCTTTTCTTTTTAAATCTGTCGCACATCCATCCGGTACTGCCGCTCTTCATAGCGGTACACATAATAATAATAATCAGAGCATACTAAAACTTAAGGTTTTATATATACATGACATATCCAATTGCCTCTCGGCTTAAGTACATAATTTTCCAAAATCTAGTACATCCCAAAATCTGTCCCATTACAAGTTCTAGTATCCTCAAAAGTTTATGATTATACAGGGCCACTAATCATCATCCCAAGATGGAGCAAGGCTCCCACTCGTCATCGTTACCTGAAAAAAATTTAGGGAATGGGGTGAGCTTCGAAAAGTCCAATGAGTAATTCTTGCATCTGTCATGGGTTTTCAATTGGCAGTGGTTTCGCACATGAGAGTTTATAAAATACACACTACCAATTGTTCATACATTTTAAACACAGAGTACATGCACTTTTCACAAAGTGATAGCTTTGAAACATTAAAAGTATTCAAGCTAAATATGTATTTCTTCAAATAGAGTTTATGCATTTCAAAACAAATAAACATACACAGTGAAAATGGGGGTGAAAACCTACTTCCATTTTTGAAAATTATTTGTCATCTTTTCACTATTTAACTGGAGGATCCGTTTCGAACCAGACCCTAGTTTTACTTCTGGGAGATCTCGTTGCCTGAGGGATTAGATCCTGCTGCCGGGCATTCTTCTGAATTGAGAACCCGAAGGGTGCTCAATAACTGGTGATGCTTATGCATCATTATTATCTTGCAAAACATTAGCTTCTTCAAGAAATACTTTTTATAAGCATTTAAATATGACTTCTTCAAGAAATGCTTTTATGAGCATTTAAAACATGATGTTCTTGATAGAATCTTCACATAGTTGGAATAGCATTTTAGAACAGATGACATGTTAAATACTTTCAAAGAGAATTGTAACAAAAGTCATTCACTGAACATGTCGCAAGAGAATTATAAGAGCGGAATATTTCAATACAGGAATCATGAAATATGGAATTTAAACATTCAATGCTTCAGATATTTTGAAGTTTAAAACATCATTTAAATCGTGGAGTTAAAATCTCCACTTCAAAAGCAGGATTACTCACCTTGATTTCCTAGGTTAGCACTATTAGTTGGTTGTTCCCTTCCCTTTGTAGTTCCTAGAAATAATTCACAATAATCTATTAACTTCAATGTACTTCAAATATCTCCTATTGATGTTTCTAATTATGTTCAAATCGTATTACGTCCTAACGTCTTATCATGAGCCTTATTTTATTGACGCATCATATTTTTTTGTACTTTATTTCGTAATACGGACCTCACCGTTGAGTCCGGAACTGTCAAAGAAAGTCAATTTAGACCTTCTTGGCTTTTAGTTGGGCTTTGGACATGTCAGGGGCAATTTGGTAATTTGTACTTTAACGTGTCCTAATTTTTTGGAGTCTCGTCTCATAAAACGGACCACACCATTGAGTCCGGAACATCCAAAATAGTCAAAATCCACTATTCGTTTACTTTATTCGGACTCCGTTTGACTTGTTTGAGGACTAGGGGCAATTTCATAATTTTTATTATTTAAATATTATTAAATTAATATTAATTTAATTTAGCTTGGGCCACAGTAGAATTTCATAGAATTTTTGGGGTCAAATTACAATTTCCCTAACTTCCGAACTGAACCAGTGGGTTCAGTTGCATTGGAACTGAACCGGTCTGGTTTTAACTAACCTAGCCGGTTTGATTTGGTTAAATGAGAAAAGATGATGTCATGCTGACGTCATGCTGACGTCAGCCCTACAATTTAATTTAAATATCTCTTTAATGAAACGACGTAGTTCTAGGTAACTCGAACCCCTTTATTAAACATCGGGTCAGGACCCGACCCGAGGTCCGACCAGTGACCTAAACTGTACATCGTCTTCTCCACCGTTTCACCCCTACTGTAGCCCTAAATTCCTAGGTTTTATTTCTTCAATTTCCTAAACTTCTGCTCGATTATTTGTTACTGTTTTCGGCTGAAGATGGTTTCTGACATCATGTAAATCATCTTAGCATTCATTTGAGGCTACGTAGTTGACCTAAATGTTTGGTTTACACCATGATAACCGAACTGATAATTTTGGTAATACACCCTTATTCCGCAACTATTTTTAGTGTGATTTGTTGCTATACGATCCTTACAGTATGGAGGTTTGATTTCTATTTTCAAAAACGAGTTTAGAACTCTAAAACTGAAAGTTGGATTTTGAGACCGAGACCTGCAATTAACTGTTTGGGGTCTGTTCCTTTAGGTTTGAGGTCGCGGGCTAGTGTTTTAGGACTCCTAATGAGGTCTAGTTTAAGGCTAGATGACCCAGTTTAAGTTCTGTGCAAGTCGATTCAGACTTGCATAATCCGAGGTCCATTAATGGCGGTTACACCATGCTTGGTGTTTTAGGCAGTTCTGGTGGTCTAGAATGCGAGCATTCAACCCAGGTTTTCAATTTCACTATCATGCATGCAGTTTATGGAATCTTAAAGCACTAAAACTATAACAAAATTTGATCAAAGAAGAAAAGGAAAATTTTGAGGTTATACCTCTAGACAATGGCTCCTCCTTCTTATGGCTTGACTTAAAGCCTTACAGAGCTCCTCAGGATGCCTAGTCCCTTACGTTCACTCAGTTGCCACACTCAAGCTCACACACACATGGACTTACACTCCAAGTTCTCACTTTCTCTCTCTAAACCCCTCTCATGGTCTCTCACCAAATCTGATATATACATAGAGCACACAGTTTGCTCATGTTGCTTGTTTTCTAAAACCAGAATTTGGATGCATGAAAGTTGGTTGGTGGATGGGGGTGTAATGAAATCATGTTGTCTCCCATATATATCTCCATGTATACATATAATAGTGGAGGTTCGGCTGATTGATAGACCGGAGAGGGAGGAGATGAGGTAAGCTAATGATGTGGGATTTGCATGTAAGGCTATTGGCCAATTTGGGAGGTGGACCTTGGCTAATTTGAGTTTAAATAAAAATTGGTTGCATATATAGGCACAAAGATGTCAACAGCCCATTTGGTAACTTTTTGGACCACAAGAATCATGCCCACTTGGTCAAGGGTTCAAGTCCCCTTGGCCACACTTTTGGGAATTTTTCATATTTTGGGCTTAGGCCTTGTTTGGTTGGCGCACTTAACTGTTTTGGCTATTTTCTAAATATCTTCTTTTCCATTGCTTCTTTTTCGACGCGGTTTCTTCCGGTCATTTCTTATTTAGGTTAGCTTCAATCCCCAAGGTCTAGTGTCGGTTATTAATCCCTTGGGATTTCTGTAGTTCGCTAACTCGAGTTTTCTTAGTGTTAGAGTAACATTATTTCACCTAATTAATTGGTAATGAGATCTGGACACAACAACCCTCATTTCTTATATGCTTAAGTTATTTTATGGGTCTATCATGAGGTTCCTGATTAGCTTCTTGATTATTCTTTACGTCGGTTCTAATTAATAATTAGCAACTAATTATTAATTAATCACGGTCGGGGTGTTACAATAGTCATGTAGTTCCCCCGTTACTATTAAGGGTTTGAGGGAATACCTTGCTCGATTGTTAGAGTAGGGAAAATCTCTGGCTAGGAAAATCTGGATCAAAGGCTTCAATCAAGCAGATCTCTGGCTGGTTCTTCGGTTTAGAAAGCCTTACTTTGACATGCTTCGTGAAGGGACGTTGTTACTTCGGCAGGGCTTCAGCCTCGAGAGAGGGAGAGTTCTTGTAGAGAGAACTCTAGAATTAAACTAACAACGTGAAGTTATGGAAATCGTCTCTTTCTCCATCCCCTAAAACTAATGGCCAGGGGTCTCTATTTATAGGAAGATATGAAGATTTAATCCAAGGGTCTAAGATGAAACCCTAAAATAGAGGACTAGAATCATGTCTTGAGTGATAATTATCTAATTAAATAAATAAAAAATTAAATAATAATGATTATCTTAACTAATTAAATGAATTAATAAATAATTATGACAATGCATGAACTAATAGATTTGGTGTCTACATGCAAGAACCAATAAGATAAAAGAGAAATAGAATTCAATTGAAAAATAAACTCTAAAATAAAAATGTTTAGGTTCAATGTATCTCCAATTAAGAAAATATCCAGCAACCAGATTTATGAAAACTCTTAAAGTAGAAAGTCCTAATTAAGCTTAAATAAACTACTATCACTCAAGATTATCAAATTGCCCCTCAATTCGGTAGAGAATCTCTAGATTGTTACAAAACATGTGAAATGATCAAATTACCCATAAGTCGTCACTAAATGGCTAAAATTACCAAAATAACCCCAGATGGGTAAAATGATATGAAAATTATGAAAATTCCCTTCAAGTGACTAGGAAGTCCTACTGAGGGTAGGATTATGCCAAAATTACCAAAATGCCCTCGGTGGGCAAAAAGTTACTGAAATTACTGAAACACCCTTCGATGGGCAAAAGAGTCCTAATAAGAGTATTACTCTATCGGGAATAGTCTTGCTTAGACTACGACTTTGTTAGGGGGAATCTTAATAGGAATAAGACTCTATCAAGAGGAGTCCAAATGGAACTAGGACTCTGGTGGGAAAGTCTTAGCAGAAACAGGACTTTGTCAAGAGGAGTCCTAATGGGAATATAACTCTATCGAAAAAAATCCTACTTGAAGTAGGTTTTTTGGTATAATTACCGAATTGCTACTACTTAATCAAGTGTAACAAAATAAGGTGTCCACAAAAAGCCCCTCGTTGATGGAACTTGCAAGCAAGTGAACGTCAATGCAAGAAAAAAGAGGGAAGGCAATAGACGGCTTACCCGAAAGGAATATTATCCTAACATGATGATAAAATGCAATGTGATAGACAGCTTAATTGAAAGGAACGCTATCCTAACAGGATGATAAAATATGATGGGATAGACAGCTTACTCGAAAGGAATGTTATCCTAATAGGATGATAAAATATGATGCGATAGATGACTTACTTGAAAGGATGCTATCCTAATAGGATGATAAAATATGATGCAATAAACGGCTTACTTGAAATGATTGTTATCTTAACAGGACGGTGATATGATAGACGTCTTACCTGAAAGGAATGTTATCCTAACAGGATGATAAAATGTGATTATGTCCTTAATGAATAGATTGTCAAAATGATTATATCCTCAGATAATTTTGCCGAGATAGATTACATCCTTTGACGATTTTACCAAGATGGATTACGTTTTCAGATGATTTATTGAGATGGATTATGTCCTCAGACGTTTTATTGAGATGGATTATGTCCTCAGACGTTTTGTCGAGTGGATTTCATTCTTAGACGATTTTTTTCCTAGATGGATTACGTTCTCAAACGGATTTTGCCTAGATAGATTACACCTTTAGATGGATTTTTCTCCTAGATGGATTATGCTCTCAGATGATTTTTTCCTAGATGGATTACATCCTCAGATGGATTACAAACAGAATGATTGCCTCAATATGGTGCAATAATCAGTGTAGAGGTCCGCACATTGATGGTAGCCACAATGTTTGCTCAAATCATGTTCTTTATGTTTATAAGGTTATTTCTAATAGTTTCATTATTACATATTGGTATCCAAATTTAGTTGGCAATGAAATTGATTGATTAATGGAGTATGAATCAATCATTCTGTTTGTCATTTGAATATGTTGTTCATTCTTTTAAGTTTAGTTTCAAAAGTTCAATTCTGTTTGTTCATTCTATTTGTCATTTACGTCTATGTAATTTTCTCCTTATTCACCACTCAATAAGTTGATGGATGTAATTTTCTCTAGATTTATCTCTCTCTGCTATGTAATTTTCTCCTTCTATGTACCATTTTGAATGATCATGCATGGATGTAATTTTCTCTAGATTTATCTCTCTCTGCTATTCAAGATGTTTAGCTCCCTTCTTCTTCTTCTTCTTTAAGGTGCTTATTAGCCTTCAGTTCCATCTATAGTTTATTTCCTCACTTCTGTTTACTTCCTTTTGATAAAAAAATACATAGGTTAGTATAGAGGTTTTAGGCTGAAATATTAATCTGAGAAGATTCATAATTTCTTAAGAATTGACAATCTACAACTTGATTAGTAATTTAAGATTTCATAGCTGACTTTAGCATTATGATGATGCAGAATTGAGGACCATATCACTTAGTAGAAAACGGGAGAAGGTAGCATATCTAAATAATTACTTCAAACAATTGAAAATTTTATATTGGTCTTGTATCCTATAAATCTTATTCAAAGAATTGAAAAATTGTTGTTATTTAATTGCTAAAAGTAAAGTTTCATGTTCATGCATGATTCACTTCATATTTTATTTATTATTGCCAAGATTGTTTTCAATTCTTTTTTACAATATATATATTTAAACACACGATCTTTTATAACCTTTGATATTATATTAAATCATCAACTTATTTATGAATTTAAACTATTAAAAGGAGTGTAAATTTAATATTATAAATATTTTAACACAACTATGGTTTTTTAAGTTCAATTGTGTTAAACCAATAACTCATCAAAACATTTAAGTTTAAATAAATATCTTTTTTTTAAATATATATCTTTTCACAAAAACAAAAATTTTATACTTTAATACATCTTTAATATTGTATCAAATATAATTAACTCTGAGACCAGATTTATGAGTGGGTCGATCAATACTTATATCAATTATAATTAACTCTCACACATATATATATATATATATTATGTTAAATTATTAACTCATTTAAAAATTTAAACTATTAAAAAAATTAAGTATAACTTAGATATTTAATACTCTTAACAAATTGTCTTGGTTGGACTCTTATATGCAAGGATTTACTCCATCTATAACTCCTTTCCAAGAAAGAAACAAGCCAAAGATTAGACATTTAATTAATTTGGGTGCCACATATATTTCACTTTCATTTTTATTTTTCAAATCCTCTTTCATCAACCTTAGACCAAACTGATGGCTGAGTTTGAGTGAAATACACCTTTTTGTTTGTGAAGACCATAGTTCACAAGGGGTAAGCATCATGGAGAAGCAATTAAAATCAATTCAATGTCTCAGAAAAAATAAAAAAATAAATATTAAATGTTAAATGTTAAATGACTAGTGTACGACAACAAACCAATGGCAGTTTATTCCTAGGTAATTAGTGGGTGAAACTAACACTTATTAAAGACAAAGATTTCTTTAGCAAGTAAGATGAGAAAGGTATAGCTGGTAAGGATTTGCATGAACAATGATACCATATCAGCTACCACAACTCATAAATGGCACGAAGTGATATGGCCCCACCTATTTTTTTAATAGTACTGAAACTGACTCCATTGCAATTTTCTAACAGTACTTTTTGGTTCTTAGGGAAAGAAATTATATATTCGAAAGGAAAATAAAATCACTTAATTTGATCCTATTACAACAAGAGAAAATGATATTCCTCCATGGTTTCTAATTAAGAATCAAACAGAGCAAACAAAGATTCCAAGAAATGATTTTGTATTTGATATGTAATTCAAGATTGTCTTTTTTTTTTCTCTTTGTCTTCTTTTTAATGTATTTGATATGCATAGTCTACTACCTCGTCAAAGAAAAATATCACATAGAACCTCTTTTTTTAATTTTTTTTTTGCTGTCAATTTCTTCTGGAACCACGTTACCTTGCTAGTCAGTCCGACAACTCACACCCTATGTAGGTATTGGATCAAATGAGTTTTAGCTAGAAGAGCTTCCAGTTCTTTTTTCTCATATATTGCATGCTGATGCGCCTTTTCAATAGGGCCACTGTGAGCGTGGCCTAAGTTTTTTTTTAGGGATTACTTTGTGAAAAACAAATTATGGTAATTGTCTTGTAAGTTAGCAATTGCATTAATGTAAACCTAGTCCCGTTCGAGAGTCATTTTCATCACATGTGAATCTTGTCGCAAAATTATTCGCGATTGGGCTCGTGTGTATGAAAATCGACTCTTGAATTGTCCAGAGAGGACAGTTCGGGAATGCATAAATCTGCATTGCAATCAATAGCGGATGCTTGAATTTTTCACTGTGACAAAATTTCAGCACGGTCTCCTATCGTTCTCTGGGTATATATTTAGGCCTGCTAATGTCTATCTCGTATACTTGGAAAACCATGGGGGGATGCTGCCAAAATTTTGTCCGAGTGGAATCAAGCATTTCATTTGCTACTGATTGTAATGTAGATTGTGCATTCATGAATGGGATAGACCACCTTACCCTTTAGAGAGAAGTTGGAGGTGATAGGATTCTTGTTTCATATTTATAATGAGTATCATTTTTGACTTATATTAGGTAGACAAAAATAGATAAGAGTTGGATGGACTTGAGGGGTAGGCATTTGCCAGGGTATGTGAAGGGGATTAAAGATTTTATTGAGTTTGCTCATGCATTTGCAGATGGTAGAAATAGGATAAGATGTCTATGTAAGAGGTGTAATAATAGGGATTATATGCACATAGATGAGGCCAAAGAGCACCTACTCCTACATGGGATGGACAAGAGGTATACATGTTGGGAATTTTAAGGGAACACTATGATGTACGAGTGGTATTTGAGGATAAAGAAGAAGACGACGATGATGACTTTGGTGATAATGTTGGGGTTGGTTACGAAGGCTTGCCATAAATGTTGGCAGGCTTGTAAGGGGCTACAACTGGGGTGAGTAGTCATAGGAGTGACACGGGACAATCGAAAGCGTTTGAGTCCTTGTTGAGGGAAGCAAGGCAACCGTTATATCCGGGTTGTGATAAGTTTTCGAAACTGGACTTTCTCATGAAACTCCTTCATATTAAGACCATCAACTGATGGAGTCACAAATCATTTAATATGGTCATTGAATTGATTAAAGCAGCGCTTCCTACTGGGGAGATCCTTCCAAAATCATATGACGAGGTGAAAAGAATATTAAGAGATTTAGGTCTCGAGTATATTCCCATACATGCTTGCAAAAATAATTGCATGTTATTTTAGAAGGAGACTGAACAATGCATGGAGTGTACGGTGTGCCACGAACCTAGGTACAAGTTGAATGAAGGAAAGAGCAAGAAAATTCTACACAAGGTGATGAGATATTTTTCCTTAAAACCTAGGCTACAAAGGTTGTACATATCTTAGAAGACGGCAGAAGATATGCAGTGGCATAAGGAGAAGCGTGTTACTGAGGAAAATGTATGTAGGCATCCTGTAGATTTTCAAACTTAGGTTGAGTTTGATACAAATCATGAATGGTTTGCAAATGAGCCGCGTAATGTACGACTTGGGCTGGCTAGCGACGGTTTCAATTCGTTCGGTGACATGAGTAATGCCTACAGCATGTGGCCGGTGTTGCTTGTGCCATATAACTTGCCATTATGAAAATGTATGAAAGAATCATTTATCTTCATGTCTTTGCTTATTCTAGGGCTGAAGTCTCCTGATAATGAAATTGATGTGTACTTGCGTCCTCTAGTGGACGAGTTGAAGGAATTGTGGGAGGTTGGAGTGGAGGCATACGACATCTCTAAGAATGAGACATTTCAATTACATGCAGCATTACTATGGACCATAAATGACTTTCTAGTATACGGGAACTTGTCTGGGTGGAGCACTAAGGGGTATCTAGCATGTCCGGTTTGCAATAATGATGCATATTCCCTACATTTGTCTAATGGGAAAAAGATATGCTACATGTGCCATCGTCATTTTTTACTGCCATCACATGGCTGGTGAAATTGGCAGAAGCATCTATTTGATGGAAAAATTGAGCGCAGATCGTCGCCTCTATTGTTGTCTAGCAAAGATGTGTTGGCGCAATTGGCACTTATCCAACCAGTGAGGTTTGGGAAGATACCGAGTACTAAGAAGAGGAAGCGTACTAATTTGGAGTTAAATTGGACGAGGAAGAGCATTTTTTTGATTTGCCGTACTGGGAGACCCTTAAGTTGAGGCACAATTTGGATGTTATGTACATCAAGAAGAACGTCTATGATAATGTGCTGAGAACTTTAATGAACATTGAAAGGAAGACAAAGGATACTGTTAAAGCTCGGTTGGACTTGCAGGAGTTAGGAATACGGAAAGAGTTGCACCTAATACTTAGCGGTGTATACGTTATCATCTACAAAGCGAATGAGGATTTGCGAGTGGTTTAAATCGGTGAAGTTTCCAGATGGATACGCATTGAATATATCTTGGTGTGTAAATGTTATAGATGGAAAAATATCCAGATTGAAGAGCCATGACTGCCATGTCCTTTTACAACGACTTCTTCCAGTTGCATTACGTGGATATCTCATCGATGACATATCGACTACATTAACTGAGTTGGGCTGTTTTTTTAGAGAATTATGTGCAAAGATGTTGAATTTGGAAGTACTTGAAAAGCTCGAAATGGTTGTTGTCGTGATCCTCTACAAGTTGGAAAAGATTTTCCCTCCAGCTTTCTTTGATGTAATGGTCCACTTAGCTGTGCATTTGCCTCATGAGGCAAAAATTGGCGGACCTGTCTAATACCGTTGGATGTATCCAATATAAATGTACATTTAATTTTATGAATTGTGTTATCTATCCATCCTAACTATTTTAATGTATAACTGATTAATTATTAAAACAGATATTTGCACATATTGAAGCAATATGTGCGTAACAAAGCACGACCGGAAGGGTCAATTGCTAAGGCTTACGTTGGTACTGAATGTCTCACCTTCTGCTCTATGCATCTTAAAGATATTGAGACAAGGTTTAATCGTCAAGAGAAAAATTCTGATAGATGTCCAGGGCAACAACGAACTGGCCTTGCGGTGTTTAATCAGAATGTACGGCCAATAGGTACCGTATATATGAATGGTGTCATCCTCAAGACTTAGAAAAAGCCTACTATATTGTGCTCAACAACTGCGATGAGACATTGCAATATTTTAAGTAAGTTTATTGAAATCATTGCAATACTACATTAGTACACAAATGTAAGTTACATATAACATATCTCATGTTATGTAGTGAGCATACGATCGAGCTTCAGAGAGAACATGTATCAAGTTTTGATCTAGAGCAAAGACAATAAAATTTGTTTCCAAAGTGGTTCGAAGAACGTTAATAATAGGTTTTAATTAATTATAACTGCATTAATTAATGCATTTGTATTCAATTAATTTTGTACTTGTATTAAATTAATAGATGAAGCTATTACGCCACCGATAATCTCCTGAGGCGTACGATCAATAATATTCCTTGGCATGTGGTCCTGATCAAAGGATATCCCGCTACACTGGTTTAATTGTTGATGGTGTTCAATTTCACACGAGGGAACGCGAGGTCAGTCGGCGAACATAGAATAGCGGGGTCCTTGTTCAGGGAGATGGTGATGTAGGACAACTTGTAGAGTACTACGGTGTTTTACAAGACATCATACAGTTACATTATTGTTACAGGTCATTCTGTGTATATTTTTAAATGTAATTGGTGGGACGTAAGTAATAAGAAAACTGGAATGCAGATCGATAAGCATTTCATAAGTGTTAATACGTCATGTATGACATTTAAAGATGATCCGTATGTTTTGGCATCTCAAGCAAAACAAGTTTTCTATTTGAAGGACACAAAAATTAGAGGTGATTGGCATGTTATTCAAAAAAATAAAATCTAGAAATGTTTATGATGTACTAGAAGTTGACGAAAAAGATGAAGACTTGGAGAGGATTGAGGAGGCACTACAAGAAGAGTCTCAATTTGTCCACGATAGTGTTGTCCGGCATGATCAGGAAGATGTTACTTTGTATCGGTTGAATAGAACTGATGTAGAACCAGATCATATTGTAGCTTCCGACGTCACCAATACCACACAATTAGATCCGATGGATGCAACTTTCATTAATGATGATGATGACGAGGAAAGTGATTTTGATGATGATACATTGTTAGAGTATTATACCGAGAATAAAGAAATTTCAAGAATAGATGATGATATAGACTCAGATGAATAATTATAATAGATGTTACATGTGTTAGGATCAAGTGTAATGGATTTTCAATTTTATGATGTAATGATTATTCATTTTTACTTTGACAAGGATGTTAATTTTTATGATGAAATAGAAACAATTTTATTTTTAAACTTTCTTTGTAGATATGGTTAGGACCAGGTTCACCCAGACTCACAGTTTTGACGAACCCATCGACCCCTTCCCCCTTATTTACATGGTCGACCGATCCTGTCATCGATGGTATGCATAGTTCCTCTTTTTATTAATGATTATATAAATATGGTACTAACTGTTTTGATTTAATTTTTTCTGAAGCTTCGGTGACCACCTCTAGATGAGGGCGCGGTAGGTCAAAGAACTGGAGTTTGCAAGCTCAAATGGAGGCAGGAGGGGGCATGCAACATCGGATTGAGCTACCTCTGGGCTTGCTGAATCCCGTTGGTGGGTGGGCACAACAGTTCACCACTGAGGTTGGCATCATTTGCCTACTACGCGCCCCACTTCCATATTAGTATTTCTCTTATATAGAATACTCAAAATATGCTTCTAAACATAACTTATAGCTAAATGATGCATATGTAGTGCCCTACCGGCAAAAAAGAAAAATTTATCCTCATTTTTCAGATCTCTATATCAATAACTGTACAATTGTTGTGTTCATCAAGTTTGTGATTTGACTCAATTGGAGTATCACAAGGCTTACACCCTAGCATCTGCTCTGTGTTTTACTGTGAAGACCCACTTATATCCAACATTCCTTTTCGCTTTAGGAAGAGTCACATATTCCCACGTGCCATGTAAAGACCTGAAAAATGAGAATAAATATATATTTTTTTTAATTTTTTATGATGGAACACTATTTAAAATACCCAGACTCAAATGCCCAAACGATGGGACTTATGTTACGAGATTTGAACTTCTTTAATTTTTATTCACTCTTAATTAATTTAGACTATGAAATTATGCGTGTACATATATATATATATTTATGAAAATATATATAAATGTTCTATTGTATATATATGCACATAAATATTTATGTAAATACATGTGAGGATATGTATGTGTACAAATATGTATAAGTGTATAATTAAGTATATATATATATGTGTGTGTGTGTGTGTATGTGTATGTGTACACCAATGTGGGTTGCAGCCTACGTCCATGTGTGTTTGGTGTGTGTGTGTAACATGATATATATATATATATATATATATATATATGACACATAACACAAGTAGGCAATTAATGCAAAAATCATAAAAGTGGGAAGAGAATAGGAAGGAAATCAGAAGAGGTGTAGCTAGTTGTGTCTGGGAGTGGATATGTTCAGTGAGGGGCAATTGAGTGTAATGAGTTAAATGTATATATATGTATATATGTATATAATGTGGCAGTAGGTGAAAGGTAGGTTGCGTGTGGGAAAGGAAGCAAATAAGTGTGTTGTGTGCATAAAACAGTGTGAGGAGAGGCTGTGCAAGTCAAACTTGCATTGTATGTGTTCGGGTAGAGAGAAAGAGTGAGGTAGAGAGAGAAATGAAGGAAGGAAAAATAGTGCATGCATGTGGATTTCGGCCATAGTGAGAGAGATTGAAGGAACTGAAGGAGAAGAAGGGAAAGAGATTTTTGGCTGTAATGAAGGAGTCCTACGAGGACCAGGACCAAGCCATCAAGTGAGTATAGCCACGATCAAAGGGTAAAACCACAAAGCGCTCTATTTTCTCTTTCTAAAATTTCTTTATATACAAACTATTTTGAGGTCTGATTTTTGCATGCATGGCCTAGAAATCAATATATCTTTCGAGGGAAGGAGATAATATGACCTAGGAAGGCCTAGAACACCACACCCGTGAAGAAACTGCCATTGATGAACCTCCCAAATAGCAGACCTGAACCAACTTCTATGAACTTCATTTTTAGCGCTTGCACCCTAAACTAGACACTCTGAGGGTTTCAAAAACCCCATTCTGCGACCTAGAAGCCTAGACAAAGGCCCTCAAAATACCACTTGCAGGTTTCGGGTTTTAGAGCTAATGTCACCAAATTGCCCTAAAACTTGATTTTAGGAATGGGGGCTTGAACCCCGTGATAAATAGAGCCTAATAGAGGAAATCCCATGGAGTTTGGGTAAAAAATAAGCATGCATGAATGAGTTGCAGGTACGGCTATGGTGAAGAAGAACTCAATGTTTTGATCCATTTCGATCCTAGAAATGAATGCTAAACCCTACCCTTGTGTGCCAGAAACAATTTGGGGCCAAAAATAGAGAGGTTGAATGATTAAAAACCCACAAAATCGAAAATAAAAAGGAAGCAGGAATTAGGGCAACACGGGGGAAGAAGATGAACAGTGGGCGGTTAGGTTCAAGTCAGTTTCGGGTTCGGATCGGGACCCGACCCGTCTCATAAACGGTATAAGTAGGACGACGCCATTTTGGGTTAAGGGTTTAAGTTTAAAATAGAAACGGGCCGTTTGGTTATGGAGATAAGAAATTAAAATCATGTGATATGCTTAACCTAAACACGGATAAGGAGTATAGCGAGATTATTGTACTTCGGTTCTTTGTAGCCTGGTGAACCGGCTGGTTCACAGGGCTCTGGGTTCGGTCTAGGGTTTACCCTGGTAAACCCAATGGTTCAGTGGATTATTTAGAATAAAGAAAACCCTAACTTACATAAATTACGGCTTGACCCCAAAACCTTCTGAATATTATATTATGGCCCAAATTCTGAAAAATTTATGCAAATGCACCCCTGAAAAATAATAAAATGATTTATTTAATTATTTTATTAATTGGGTAAAATGACTATTTTACCTATGAACATTAAATAAGTCAAACGAAGGCCAAAATAAATAAATAAATAGTGTATTTCTACTAATTCGGGCATTCTAGACTCAATGGTGGAGTCTGATTTGAGAAATTAAATCCCAAAAAATAAAGACAAGCAAATGATATATAACTGTAATACCCCTAATGATACCCAGGGCCAAATGAACATAAAAGGTAGTCTATTTTAATTATGTCGGACATTCTGGACTCAACGGTGGAGTCCTTACTAGCAAACGAAGCACCGAGCAATGCGATGCATGAAAGAATAAAAGACCAAAATGCCCCTGAGTCGAAGAGTAGTCAAACGAACTCCGATTAAAATAAAAGAATAGTGAATTTTTATTATTTCGGGCATTCCGGACTCAACAGTGGAGTCCGATTTATGAAAAGAGGTCTTGAGAAGTAAGAACCCGTAAAAGAACAAAATGACCATTTCGACGTTCCGGACCAAATGGTAGAGTTTATTCTAGTAAAATAGGAACTCACGAGATAAAAACATAAAATTTTATGAATAGCATGATTCAAGTAGAGATAGACTGAGTTGTGTCGCCATGATTTTAGGAACACCGAAGGGCAAGGAGAAGGCAGTCTAGACCTTCCGGTTGGAGACAATAAAAGGGACTACATTCTCATTGATTAGTTCGGCTACACCGCGAGCACGGTTTCTTAGGGTTGAGACCAACCCATTAGGTATGATATTTTGCTAAGTAAGGAATAGGATTAAGTTAGGATTGATTTTCATATTGATCTCATGATTCGTGTATTCATGCAATTGTTTATGTGTGTTTCTTGTTATTTCCTTAGAAGTTTGGTTGAGTGATAAATGTGGATCATAATTATATGTATGTTCCATGCGTTGGCACAATATGTGATTTATATTCTCGATTCTTCGAGAATTGTTAAGATTGTGAATATGTAATTTGAGCATGTGTTTATAACATATATATATGAGGAATGAATTTTTGTGATTTGAATGTTATTGTAGAATGCATTGTTTAAAGCATGCTTCATGTGTGGATAAAATGCTTCAGTGAGACAGCATTATTGCATGGTGGAATCAAGGCATATTGGCATGGTGTGATTCTGGAAAGCATAGTGTGGGTTGAGCATGTGGTGCTATGCATTATGAGGGTGTAGATCCTGTGGTGAAAAATCCAAAATTGGCCATTGGTACTCGCATGCCAACGGGGTCCGGACCGTGAAGCGAGACATACGAGGGTACTCATGCCGTCGGGGAAGAACCGTAAAGTGAGTCATATGTGGGTACTCATACCGTCGGGAAGGATCGTAAAGTGAGTCATGGGTGTGGCATAGAGTTTGCATGAGTGCGTCACATATATTGCATATACTGTATTAATGATTTGGAAGGCATATAGATATAAATGTACACTTGCACATGCCACACCTTAATTTTGTTCCTTGCATTAGCATTGTATCATACCAGCACTTGAGACTTGATAAAGTCTTGAAAGAATGAGGGGAAAAGGACTTGGAAGTCTAATTGGCCCGTGGAGCGTATTTTGAAATGTAAGGGCTTAAGCCCAACTAATGTGAATAATATGTCTATCGAATGTACTTTATGTGTTTATATGTTGAAGAATTGAATGCTTGTCTACTTGAATCCATTATATTGTCTTTTATTTAACTTATTTCACTCACTCTCCGGGTTCGTGGAAATTCGAGGCGTGACAACGTGGTATCAGAGCATAGGTTCAAATACCTAGGGACAGTGGGAGAAGTTTAGACCTTAAGTTATTTGGAGTAGTTTGGCTGGTATGTTTTATATGCACGTGTTGCATTCGTGTGCACGGGTATGCGCTATACTTGGTTTCCCGATTAACGGAAAGTGTGTGATTGTTCGATTTAATGGCTGACTAAGATTAGAAACTCATGTTTATGTGATAGATCGTATATTTTATGGGATAGGTTGTATGCCTAGTTATTTGAGATATAGGTTGTGCACTTAGTTATCTATACGGTAGACGGAATGCCTAGTTATTTATGAGATAGACTGTGGACCTAGTTATCTACCGGCCGGTTGTGTTCTCATATATATATATATGTGTGTGTGTGTGTGTGTGTGTATGCTAGGTTAGTACCCGATATTCATGGAGTATAGTACTATGACTATGATATTTATACAGACTGAATTGGTCTCAAGTCTTGCGTTACAGTTGATAGATGGCGCCCCATCAGCTAGTAACAAAATGAGTTGTGATCCATGAAGGGTTATTACCTAGTTATAAAAGTAATAAATAATGAAAGAATTATAAAACCTTAAATGAACAAATACCAATGAGGTAGAAAACCCTAAATAAAAAGACACATAAGATCTTAGAATGCTAAAATAAGAATTTAAACTTGTAGAAATTTTTTATTTATGGACTGGATAGCGGATATAGAGATATTATTGTGTTAAACTCTTTTGTGGAGAGATCTATTATTTTTGGATAGCATTCACTTAGGGTTGAGTATTAGTAGGCTAGTTGAACACTAGCATGACTTGAATATACGTAAATTATATTGTTTAGATGAATCCTTTTGTTGCGAAAGACTGTGTTAGAATTTTGTGTTAATTGTTTAGTGTAAACAATGGAGGGAGATGGTTGACGTGAGTTATATAAATGTTGATGAAGCAAGTATGTCTATAAGATGTTTTAGGTTCTTAGGCGATGATTGATGATCTTTTGTCTAAGAAAAATTGTATAAACATGAATAATTTGAAAAGAATATTGTTGTGGATAATCCATATTATGATATAATTGGATTTTGATTTCGTGCTTAGGATGAATATTGAATTGAAATGCAAAGGCGAATCTGAAAGTTAAGGGTAGTAATGATTTCTTTATTAAATTAGAGTCAGTTATATTGTGGTGGACTGGGGAGGTAACCTAGCGAGGAATACTATTGTCTTACCTAGCTCTATAAGATGATTGATACTAAATGTGATAAGAAGAGTGCGCTGATTTGATGAACTTATGAATGTAGGCCCTGTGAAAATAATGAGTTGAAGGAATTGGGTCAAATCGAGGTGTCAATTATGAACCTAGTTTTAGCTTAGTTTACAAGATTGATTACATAATTATGATTGAATGAAGGATAAACGTTGATTGTTGCTTTGAGGGAAATTATGTATAAGGTTAAGAGTTGGGTGGTGTAAATTTTTGAATAAGAGTCTTGTGTTTAAGATGCGAATTATATGGACGTACTCGGGGTAGTGTGACACTGACAAGGGCCTATAGAGATGGCTCGATAGAGATGGCTGATCGCATCCTTTCTTTTCAATTTCATTCTACTTGACATGTCTAGTTTTGGTATTATATTGGAGATAGATTGGTTATTTGCATTTTGGCCAAGTATAGACTACTACAAGGGGTGACGATGAGTACTCTTGAGGGAGATAGTTTCTTTATTTCATGGGTTGTCTGTGGATCTTTTTAAGATTGACTTTATTATGAGTTAGGAGGGATTGGACTTTAAGTTGATTGGACTGGTTTGGAGTACGTGATTAGATGAGTACTTGTTACTTTAGTATGTGAAATTTTTTTACGATATATGGTATGCTTGATTATTGATGAATTGAGACTAGATGCTTATATCTATCTAGTAAACTGAGTGAAATTAAAAGGTAGACTATGTGCTTGTTGTCTGTGAGATAGGCTACAAGCCCGAATATCCATAGGGTTGGATGTATACCTAGTTACCTGTATAGTAGGTTGTGTGCTTATTTATGTATATGTATATTCTTGGATGGGTTTTATACTTGGATGATGATGTGGTAGGTTACGTGTTAGCTACTGAATGTTGCTTGTTGATTCTATATATGCATGCTAGTTTAGTACCCGTTATAGTACTGTGACTATGATTTTTTTTTTTTTATATACGGCTTGATGCTTATGTAAATTCACAGTTGAAATTGGTGAAGAGTTTCACTAAGGATCTTAATTGCTATGAGACTTTAGTTAATACATTGACTAGAATGACGATAAGTTAGAATAACCTTAGAGGAATTTGAGATTATTGAATTACATTGTAGTGCAGGTGGTGCATTGATGACATTGTGATAAATTACTAGATAATTACATAGCTTGGTTTGGGGTTAGTTAAATGGTCAGCACATGTGTGAGGTTTTGGGGTACCATTGTGAGCCTTGAGTATTTTATGGTGTTGAATTATTGAGGTGGGTCATGATGCTTAGGTGGATTTGAAAAAAATTGGCATTGATAAGCCAACATATTTTGAGGATCTCATTATGCATTGTGCCATGTGGAGTGGGCCATTACTAGATGGGACTAGAACCATACCCTAGCAGGGAGTGTGGAGATGTCTGCACGCTCGCCGATGAGGCTGAGCCTACGGGGGAGAGGGTAATAAGAGAAGGTAATGAATTCCACACCTGCCTGGCGGAGGGAGAGGTGAAAGATCCATAGGTAAGACTGCACGTCTCCATGTTACAATGCATTTTGTATCGATCTTTCTAGACTTTGTTGAAGAGATGCATTTTTAAATTTCAAGACAAAATTTCTTTAAAGGGGGAAGGATGTAAAGACCTAAAAAATGAGAATATTTTTTTTTTTTTTTTATGATGGAACACTATTTAAAATACCCAGACTCAAATGCCCGAACGATGGGACTTATGTTATGAGATTTGAACTTCTTTAATTTTTATTCACTCTTAATTAATTTAGACTATGAAATTATGCATGTACATATATATATATATATTTATGGAAATATATATGAATGTTCTATTGTATATTTATGTACATAAATATTTATGTAAATACATGTGAGGATATGTATGTGTACAAATATGTATAAGTGTATAATTAAGTATATATATATATATGTGTGTGTGTTGTGTGTGTGTGTGTATGTGTACACCAGTGTGGGTTGCAACCCACGTGCATATGTGTTTGGTTTGTGTGTGTAACATGATATATATATATATATATATGACACATAACACAAGTAGGCAATTAATGCAAAAATCAGAAAACGTGGGAAGAGAATAGGAAGGAAATCAGAAGAGGTGTAGCTAGTTGTGTCTGAGAGTGGATATGTTCAGTGAGGGGCAATTGAGTGTAATGAGTGAGATGTATATATATATATATATATATGTATATATGTATATAATGTGGCAGTAGGTGAAAGGTAGGTTGCGTGTGGGAAAGGAAGTAAATGAGTGTGTTGTGTGCATAAAATAGTGTGAGGAGAGGCTGTATAAGTCAGACTTGCATTATGTGTGTTCAGGTAGAAAGCGAGAGAGTGAGGTAGAGAGAAAAATGGAGGAAGGAGAAATAGTGTGTGCATGTGGATTTCGGCCATAGTGAGAGAGAGTGAAAGAACTAAAGGAGAAGAAGGGAAAGAGATTTTTGGCTGTAGTGGAGGAGTCCTAAGAGGACCAGGACCAAGCCATCAAGTGAGGAAAGCCACGATCAAAGGGTAAAAACACAAAGCTCTTTATTTTCTCTCTCTAAAATTTCTTTATATACAAACTGTTTTGAGGTCTAATTTTTGCATGCATGGCCTAGAAATCAATATATCTTCTGAGGGAAAGAGATAATACGACCTAGGAAGGCCTAGAACACCACACCCGTGAAGAAACTGCCATTAATGAACCTCTCAAATGGAAGACCTGAACCAACTTCTATGAACTTCATTTTTATCGCTTGCACCCTAAACTAGACCCTTCGAGGGTTTCAAAAACCCCATTCCGCTACCTAGAAGCCTAGACAAAGGCCCACAAAATACCACTTGCAGGTTTCGGGTTTTAGAGCTAATGTCACCAAACTGCCTTAAAACTTGATTTTAGGAATGGGGGCTTGAACCCCATGATAAATAGAACCTAATAGAGGAAATCCCATGGAGTTTGGGTCAAAAATAAGCATGCATGAACGAGTTGCAGGTACGGCCATGGTGAAGAAGAACTCGGTGTTTTGATCCATTTCGATCTTAGAAACGAATGCCAAACCCTACCCTTGTGTGCTAGAAACAATTTGGGGCCAAAAATAAAGAGGTTGAATGATTAAAAACCCACAAAATCAAAAAGAAAAAGGAAGCAGGAATTAGGGCAACACGGGGGAAGAAGATGAACAGTGGGTGGTCGGGTCAGGTCGGTTTCAGGTTCGGGTCGAGACCCGACCCGACCCGACCCGACCCGTCTCATAAACGGTATGAGTAGAACGGTGCCATTTTGGGTTAAGGGTTTAAGTTTAAAACAGAAAGGGGCCGATTGGTTATGGAGATAAGAAATTAAAATCATGGGATATGCTTAACTTAAACACGGATAAGGAGTACAGCGAGACTATTGTACTCCGGTTCTTTGTAGCCTGGTGAACCGGCTAGTTCACAGGGCTCTGGGTCTGGTTTAGGGTTTACCCTGGTAAACCCAATGGTTCAATGGATTATTTAGAATAAAGAAAACCCTAACTTACATAAATTACGACTAGACCCCAAAACCTTCTGAATATTATGTTATGGCCCAGATTCTGGAAAATTTATGCAAATGCACCCTTGAAAAATAATAAAATAATAAAATGATTTATTTAATTATTTTATTAATTAGGTAAAATGATTATTTTATCCTTGGACATTAAATAAGTCAAACGAAGCCCAAAATAATAAATAAATAGTGTATTTCTACTAATTCGGGCATTCTGGACTCAATGGTGGAGTTCGATTTTTGAAATTAAGTCCCAAAAAATAAAGACACGCAAATGATAAATAACTGTAATACCCCTAATGATACCCAGGGCCAACTGAACATAAAAGATAGTCCATTTTAATTATGTTGGACATTCTAGACTCAACGGTGGAGTCCTTACTAGCAAACGAAGCACCGAACAATGCAATGCATGAATGAATAAAAGACCAAAATGCCCCTAAGTCGAAGAGTAGTCAAACGAACTCCGAATAAAATAAAAGAATATTGAATTTTTGTTATTTCGAGCATTTCGGACTCAATGGTGTAGTTTGATTTATGAAAAGAGGTCTCGAGAAGTAAGAACCCGTGAAAGAAAAAATGACCATTTTGCCCTTTTTAGTACAGATGCCCGAATTGAATCCCGCAAAAGCCTAAATCGACTTTGTTCGATGTTCCAGACCAAATGGCAGAGTTTATTATAGTAAAATAGGAACTCAGGATATAAAAACATAAAATTTTATGAATAACATGATTCAAGTAGAGATAGACTGAGTTGTGTCACAATGATTTTAGGAACACCGAAGGGCAAGGAGAAGGCAGTCTAGACCTTCCGGTTGGAAATAGTAAAAGGGAGTACATTCTCATTGATTAGTTCGGCTACACCGCGAGCACGGTTTCTTAGGGTTGAGACCAACCCATCAGGTATGATATTTTGCTAAGTAAGGAATATGATTAAGTTAGGATTGATTTTCATATTGATCTCATGATTCGTGTATTCATGTGATTGTTTATGTGTGTTTCTTGTTATTTCCTTGGAAGTTTGGTTGAGTGATAAATGTGGATCATAATTATATGTATGTTCCATTTGTTGGCACAATATGTGATTTATATTCTTCAAGAATTGTTAAGATTGTGAATATGTAATTTGAGCATGTGTTTATAACATATATATATATATATATATATATATGAGGAATGAATTTTTGTGATTTGAATGTTATTGTATGATGCATTGTTTAAAGCATGCTTCATGTGTAGATAAAATGCTTTAGTGAGACTGCATTATTGCATGGTGGAATCAAGGCATATTGGCATGGTGTGATTCTGGAAAGCATAGTATGGGTTGAGCACGTGGTGCTATGCATTATGAGGGTGTAGATCCTGTGATAAAAAACCCAAAATCGACCATTGGTACTCGCATGCCAACGGGGTCCAGACCGTGAAGCGAGACATACAAGGGTACTTATGCCGTCGGGGAAGGACCGTAAAGTGAGTCATATGTGGATACTCATGTCATCGAGGAAGGACCGTAAAGTGAGTCGTGGGTGTGGCATAGAGTTTGCATGGGTGCGTCACACATATTGCATATACTGTATTAATGATTTGGAAGGCATATAGATATAAATGTACACTTGCACATGCCATGCCTTAATTTTATTCCTTGCATTAACATTGTATCATACCAGCAGTTGTGCTGACCCATTCATGGGATATCATGTTATAGATGACGCTCCCGACACTTGAGACTTGATGAAGTCTTGAAAGAAGGAAGGGAAAAGGACTTGGAAGTGTAACTGGCCCGTGGAGCGTATTTTGAGATGTAAAGGCTTAAGCCCAACTAATGTGAATAATATGTCTATCGAATGTACTTTATATGTTTATATGTTGAAGAATTGAATGCTTGTCTACTTGAATCCATTATATTATCTTTTATTTAACTTATTTCACTCACTCTCCAGGTTCGTGAAAATTCGGGGCATGACATGCCATTTTTTTTAAGAGCACTCATTTCTTATTCCATAGCCGCCTTTCATTTAGGATCCACCAAGGCATCTTTCCCATCTTGAGGAACACATATAGAAGACAAGGAAGAGACAAAAACATGGTAGGAATGCGAGAAAGAATGATATGATACAAAATTGGGGATAGGATGTTGGGTGCATGAACGAATACCATTGCAAACTACAATGGGAAGGTTAGTATCATATGAAACAATGATGTTAGAAAGAGGAGAAGGAGAAATAACAGGAAGCTGAGAATCATTATTACCTAGATCTGAAGAATCTAATTGGCTATCACTATGAGAAGGAAGTCTAGCTCATTTTTTTCTTCCTTGAGTGGGTTAATAGCTCCTTGGTACCTTGAGTTTCCTTGTCAAGATCAGCACTTGAAGCATCAAACTGAGGACGAGGGTAGGGACTGGGTTAAAGTGACTCTTCTCTACTGCTCTCCCCTTGAAGAGGAAGCTGAGAACTAGCAAAAAAGAAGGTAGATTCAAAGAAAGTAACATCCACGGTGACAAAATAACTCCTGATGGGCGGATGATAACAGCGATCCCCTTTTTGAGTAGCAGAATAACCCACAAAGATTCATTTTAGAGCCTTGGGATCCAATTTATCTCGAGGACTATGAACATTAACAAAACACACGCAACCAAGCACACGAGGAGAGATGGAGAAAACAAAAGTAGAGAGCCCCAAGACCTTAATAGGAGGTAAAAATATAATACCCTAGAAGGCGTTCGATTTATAAGGTAGGTTGTGGTAAGAATAGCGTCCCCCCAATAAGGCTGGGGAACATGCATAGTAAACAAGAATGCCCGAACAACTTCCAACAAGTGAAGATTTTTGTGCTCTACTACTCCATTTTGTTGTGGAGTGCCAACACAAGTGGTTTAATGAATCATGCCGTAGGCATAGAGGTACTCATTAAATGAACCATCAATATATTCACCCCCATTATTAGATTAAAGCACCTTAAGTTGTGTATCAAATTGGGTAGAATTCATTTTATGAAAATTCTTGAAACAATGAAAAACATCACTCTTGTCCCATAATAAGTACACTTATGTCACATGAAAATAATCATCAATAAAAGTAAAAAACCATCGAAAACTAGACAAAGTAGTAATACAAGAAGGACCCCACACATCTGAATGAAGAATTGTAAAAAGAGAAGTGCTTTTATTCAAACTAGGAGGAAAAGAAACACGACTATGTTTAGCTAGTTCGCACACTTCACAATTATATTGAAAAGGACAAGACTTAGAAACTAAAACTAGAAACAACTTTTGCAATAAAGAAAAAGAAGGATGGACTAAACGTTGATGCCAATGAATGAGCGGATCAATAGAAGAATCGGTAACATCACTCCTAGACGATGGAGCCTATCTTTGCCTAGTGGGAACTGAAGTTGTAAGATCCAAGAGATATAAACCACCACTCTCACTACCACTGCCAATCGTCTTCTTCGTTTCTAAGTCTTGAAAAACACAATGAGTAGGAAAGAAAGTCACACTATAATTCAATGACTTTGTTATACTACTAACAAAAAGGAGATTAGTAGAAAAGTTAGGAACATGACGAACAAATGAGAGAGGCATAGATGAAGAGACAAAAATAAAACCTTTCCTCGATATATAGGACAAAGAACCATATGCTATCCTAACCTTTTCTCTACCAAAACAAGTATTATAAGATGAGAAGAGATTGGACAAATCAGTCATGTGATCGGAGGCTTTTGAATCAATGATCCAAAAGGGACGAGTAGATAAAGAGGAGACAATATATGCCTCGGCATGATTACCTGAATGGGCAAAAGTAGACGCAATAGTGGCAGCAAATGAGGACCCCAATTGAGACATGAGACGTTGAATAGACTTGATTTCTTCTTAAGAAAAAATTGGTGGTGTTGAAGCTAATCTTAAAGTAGAACCTTGGGCTGAAGTAGGAACCGAGGAATCAATTGAGGTAAGATGAGCATAAGACCTCATTTATGAAGCACGGTACTCTATTTTGCTTCACATATCCGTGTCGGACATGGACACGCTCGAGCACCTTCTTGAAATGTGTTGGACACACAAAAAAAAGTCTCATCTTTCTGAATTTCAAACATGTCCCGGACACTTTATGGACACGTTGGGACACGTCTTGGACACGTTTTGGACATTTTTTTGGGATTTTTTTTACTTCTTTTTGTCTTCTTCTCCAATATTTTTTTATACACACACAACTATATATAATAGTTTACAAAATTGTTTTGAAATTTGAATCATGAATGTTGATTATTAAACCAAATTTTTAAATTTTTATTCATTGACCTTTTATTTTTATATATTAATAATATTTACATGATTTGCGTATTTTTATGCCAATCTTGATTCGAATAATATTAAAATTTTATTATATATGCATATAATATATATATTTAACATGTCATCAATGTATCCGTGTCTTACTTTTTTGAAAAATGTCGTGTCTGCGTGTCCGTGTCGTGTCATATTAGTGTCCCGTGTCCATTTATGTCCTTTTTAGGACCACATCATTCCTCTAATAGGGCATCCTCTACTCCATGTAGGCCGACCATGAAGCTTTCAACAACTCTCCTTGGTATGCCTAGTCTTCCCACAGTGATCACAGATCAACTTCTCTTTATCATCAAGGAAAGCCCCGATAGCAGCCTGGCCAGTTTCTTGACCCTTACTACTTCTTTTGCCTTTCTACTGAATCAAAGAGGTAAGAGAGAATCTCTTCAGAGGCCAAGATGCTGAGGCAAGAGCTGATCTCACAGGAGTAGAAAATTGGATCATAGCACACCTTCTGTTATCCTCCCCATCAATATACACATACACCTGATTAAGTGAAAGAAGAGGATCACGGCCCAAAACTTACATCCGAATCGGATCATACTCAATGTTAAGACCATCCAAAAACTCAAAGATGCACTCATGCTCTACTATCATTTGGAACTTATGAGCGTCACCAGGAAAATCTGCTTGAAATGCTCGGTATTGGTCCAACTCTTGCCACAAGCCCTTTAAGGTTTTATAATACAATGATAGAGTCACATCTCCTTGTTTGAGCTCATGAGTTTTGTGTTGCAAGTCATAAATCTGGGTAACATTCTCAATCTTCAAATAAGTCTGAGTAACAGAATCCCAAATCTCTTTTGTTGTTCGCAAAAATAGGTAACCATTACTAATCTCGGGCTCCATAGAATGAAGGAGCCATGACATAACTGTAGAATTTTCTGAGTCCCACTTGCCAAATGAAGAATCTGAACTACTTGGTTCCACAGTGATTCCATCTATGTACCCATCTTTCTTCTGTTTTTAATGAATAGTAAAGAAGATCGTGACCACACAAGATATTTAGTGCCATTAAGTCTAGCCGTTGTAATCTGTAGCATACAATTCTCACTTTGGGCACTGTCCTATCCTAAGACATCACTACCAGAGCAACTGGTTGCTTGGCTAACTTCTAATATATTCTTAGAGAAATCTAAATGTTCAATTAATAGTAAAATGCAATCAACATTGAAGAAGAGCAAGTTATCAAAACCAGACCAAATCGGCTGGTTCAACAGGGAATCGGACATTAAATTGGTTTGGTTTGATTAATATACTATTTGTGCTAAATAACCAGAAAAAACTAGTTGAACTAGCCAAAAATTGGTTAAACCACCTTTTGTCTTTTTATCACCTACAATTTTTTTTTCCCACAAAACTTCTTATATTTGATGATTAAATCATGAAATTTGGTATAAAATAAGATATTTTTACATGTATTTTTGTTATATATACAAATATATAAAACTTATACATTAAAATCATTTCAATGATTATGCTTATATTTTGTTATTTATTGCTAGATAATAAAAAAAAAATATTTTTCTTGTCATTTTCTTAATTTTAACATTTATATATATATATATATATATTTAATATATTAATTATAAAAATGGTTGAAACACCGGTTGAACCTGTGGCCCCTTCACTGGTTCATTGTCTGGTTCGGTTTTGATAATTATGGGTAGGGGATTTAGGGCATGGAAATGAGTTAACTTTTAAATGGAATCGTAGAAAAATATTAGGGTCTTCTACTTATTATTATTTTTTTAAAATTTTGTGTCAAGGTGAGTGGTGGGGTTGGGGTGT
Source organism: Nyssa sinensis (assembly GCA_008638375.1). Classification (NCBI taxonomy): domain Eukaryota; kingdom Viridiplantae; phylum Streptophyta; class Magnoliopsida; order Cornales; family Nyssaceae; genus Nyssa; species Nyssa sinensis. The sequence goes on along the minus strand of CM018039.1, from coordinate 24,014,995 downwards.
GGAGGAGAAAATGATCGTGTTAAATGTTAGGGGCTAGCTGACATGTGAGTTGTGTGTTGATAGAGGAGTGGGGGTCAGAAGATGGTGACAAGGTAAGGAGGGTGAGGAGGGCATAATTGATGGTAAATGAGTAAAGATCATGGGTTAGACAACATGTGGGGGAGAAATTAAGGAAAGGGATGAAATGGGCAAGGAGGATGGAGTTTTTGGGTGAGGAGTGACTGATTACTAAGTAGAAGTTGTGCAATTGAGTTGTTTTAGCAATAAGTTGAAATAGTTGGTGTGATTGGAGAACATGAGAGTAGCATGGAGTGGTTATGATGTTGCAGCTAAGGAATTGGGCGTGGTGTGAGAGATCATAAAGGGGAATTGTAAGAAGATGGAGAGAGTAGTAGAGGGAGGGAGAGTGGGTTAATTTAAGAGAATGGAAGTGCTCGAAGAGAGACATGAAAGTTGTGAAATGGTAAGGGAAAGGGTAAGATAATGTGGCTGAGTGGAGGGCATAAAGGGTGCTAGATGAGGAAAGGCCAAGAGTTTTATAGAAAGTAGGAAAGAAGGTTTAGTAAGTGGGATGAAATTGGAGAGGATGGTGTTTTGGGGGGTGGTTGGAATGATTGAAAAGGGCAATTGGTGAAGTTGAGTGTTTTCAGCAATTAGTGGAAATAGTTGGGGCTAGGGGTGGGGTGACTGGAGCGTACGAGAGTAATAAGAGTGGTTTCAACGTGGTAGCTTGGGTTGCGGTTGCTTGGTCGTGGAGAGGTACATGAAAAAGAAGTGGATGAAAGAGTGGTAGAGGTAGGGAAAGTGGTGGTAAAAGAATGGGTGGGGTCGAGGAGGGACATATAGGAGTTAATAATAGCGGGGTTAAAAATTGAAGGTCCAAAAGAGGGAGTCCTGTGTGTAGAGGCTTGAGAATGGGATGTATAAATGAAAAAATTGAAAGGATGGTAAGAATAAAATGGGATGTAAAAAGTAGGATAGGGGACAAAGATGAGAAACAAAAGGGTGAAGATACATGGTATATTGAAATGGAAGGGTGGTGTTTAAGGGAAATGATTAAGTTTTGATGAAACGACTTATAAATATATACCTTATTATTTTATTTTTTTTTACTTTATTTTATTTTCTGAGATTGGGGTGAGAATTAGAAAATGATCATGTTAGGTGTGATGGAGGCGGATAAAGTTATTTGCTCAATGGGAAAGTGATGAGATATGTTTAGTTTAAAAGGGGATTGGTGGTAAGAAGATTGGGGTAAGCTAAGGTTGATGAGAAGACAACATAAGGGGTGGTAAAGGAGGAAAGGCCAAGCGTTAGATACTATTGGGATTCAATTATTATAGGGTAAGATGAACTTAGGAGGGTGAATGGAGTTTTGGCAGGGAAGGAGTTAATGATATGTGGGGACGTAGAAAAGTTAGGTTATTTTTGGCAATAAGTTAAAATAGTGGGGGTAAGAATGAGATAAGGTCACCATAGTAGTAGGAGTGGCTTCGACATGGTAGTTGGGGTCCAGGGGGAGCTAAAGGGTTTGTTGGTTAGATATAAGTGTAGGAATATGGAGGAAGTAGTGAGGGATAGGGAAAGTAGTCTTTTTTTAAAGGATAGATTAGTCGGGGTAGGACAAATGTGTTGATGGAGGGAGTTGGCTGAAAAGGTAGGGGGCAAGGGATATGGGTGAGAGAAGGGAGTATTGGTTGGAAGAATAAGAAAGTTCAAGGGTTATATAGTAGATAGGATAGAAGGATTAGGGGTAAAGAGGGATGATGTAGTTTTGTTCGGTAGAGGCAATGATTTAGTAGGGGAAGTGGTGAATTTGGGTTGTTTTTTCAAAAAATTGCATTTACGTGTGACAAAGGCGGTGCAATTTGATTCATTTTTTTATTTAATTATATGTACTTTTGATATAGACACGATTCGGGAAGTGAAAATAGTTGGGGTTGGGGTTGGGACAAGAGAATAGCATAAGAGTAATATAGAGTGGCTTCGTCGTGGTAGTTAGGGGCTTATGGGAGAAAGATACATGAGGAAGTGTATGAATATAGAGGTTGTAACACAGATAGGGAAAGTGTGGTCTTTTGGAGGATGGTCAATGATGGGAGGACATATTAATAGTGGGGGGGGATTTAACGATAAAATGTGTACGTGAAGGAATCGTGCGAGTAGAGGTTAGAGAATGGGTTGTAGAAGTGAAATCACTGGGGATGAGAGGGAAGGTTGGAGACCTAGAAATTAGGTTAGGATGGAGGGGGAAACAAAATGGTGAGATTTCGAAGGGCGAAGGGGAGGATCAAGAAAGAATTGTAAGGATTAGGTAGTATGTGGAAGGAAAGAATGAAGGGTTTGGTGGCGAGGGGAATTGAAATTAAACCCTAGGTATTGTTAGGGTTTTATTGAAAAATGATGAAAGAGAAATACAAGAGAGTGAGAGAGAGTTGTTTAGGGAGAAAAGAATTAGAGAGAGTTTTTTAACTCTTCTCTAACTCATGTATTTATATTACAAGGATATAAAAAGTTTACAAAAATAGACTCTAAATATTCTATGAATTTATAACAGAATATTCTTATTGTGCGTAATATTATACACATATCCTAACAGTATCTTTTAACACCCCTCGTCAAGTTAGCACATATATGTCCCTCATGCCCAACTTGCTCACAATTGGATGAAGCATTTTGCTACAAAGCCCCTTAGTAAACACATTCTACCAACTGCTCTCCTAAAGTCATAAAAGGCATGCAAATTAGCCCCTGATTCAGCTTCTCTTTAATAAAATGTCTATCTTAATGTGTTATGTTCGATCATGCTGAACTCAGTTATGTGTAATGTTAATGGCTGCCTTGTTATCACAATACAACTTCATTGGTTTATCCATTGACACTCCCAGGTCATTTATAAATGTTTGAAGCCACATGATTTCACAAACTCCATGTGTCATGGCTCTATATTCAACCTCAGCACTAGATCTAGTTACCACCTGTTGTTTCTTGCTCCACCAAGTAATTAGTTTACCTCCTAAGAAGGTATAATAGCCTGAAGTAGACCGTCTACCATCCATGAAGCCTGCCCAATCTGCATCCGTGAACATTTCTAGTTTCAAATGATTATGGCACAAGAACAAAATCCCCTTTCCTAGAGCAGACTTGAGATATGTAAAGACTTGGAAAATTTATTTAATTTTTTTTTTGAATGAATTTTTTTTTTGTTACCATTATTATTATTATTATTATTATATTGGTGTGCATGTATACATATGTGTGTGTGATGTGTTATATGGATGCATGTATATATGATAGTGTGTATTATAATTATGTACATGAAAATGTGTATATGTATTGTGTACAACTGTGTAGGTGAGTATGTGTGCCGTGACTGTGTGCTGTGTGTGTTCGGCTGACTGTGAGAGTGAAGGAGAGTGTGTGTGGTTAATATATATATATATATATGAAAATACAAGTCAACTTTGCATTTAATGCAAAGTTGCTTGTGATAGAAGAAGGTGGCTGGAGCAGTAGAGGAAGATCAGAAAAGAGGGGCTGCTGATTGAGTGTGTAAGAGGGTCTTCAGAAAGTGTACAGGCCCGATAGGTAGAGAGAGGAAGAAGAGAGAGAGGAAGGTCGGTTGTGTGTGTATATTGCATATATACACGGGTGTGTTGAGTTAAAGGGAAAACCAGAGAGAGAGAGAGAGAGAGAGAGAGTTCTGGGAAGGAGGAAAGGGATCAGAAGCAAGCAAGGAGGAAGGAGTGCCATTTTTAAGGTGAAAAATCACAAATCCATTTAGTTTCTCTCTCTAGAATATATGTGTATATATGTACTGTTTAAACTTCTTGAATGCATGCATGGCATCTAGAATGTGTGAGACTTAACTTAGGTGTGAAAACTAGGCCTGAACCAAACCCAGAACATCAAACCGTGAAGGGGCCTCCATGGATGGCCACCTTGAAGCTCGGGTCTAAGAGAACCAAAACAAGACCTTATCATTTCCCTTAGGACCGAACAAGGACCCTCCAAGGATTCCAAACCCGTTGGAATCACCTAAAATGGGCAAGAAACATGGGAGAAAATCCCACTTACAAGTCATGGCAATGGCAAGGGTCTTTGGAAACTTCACAAACTTTTGTTTAGTTTTTGAACTTAAAACATTGTTAAATGGGTTCCTGAGGTCCCTAGGGAGAATTTGGTGAAAGAATCATGAAAAATGGACGTAAAAATAGTGAGGGAAATGGGGAGAAACAGTTGCCGTCCGGCGACCGTGGCCGGAGGGGACGACCGGAAGTCGGTCGGAATGTCGGGGGCGCAGGGGGGGCGACTTGGGCCTTGTTGGGTCTGTTTGGGTTTAAGTGGAGTTGGGCTGTTTGGGGTTTAAATGGCCTTTGGGCCTGTTTTGATTTTAAAAGAAAAAAGGGGGAAGTTGGGCCTGGGTTGCTTGAGTAATTGAGCCTAACTGCATTTGAAAGAAGTGAAAAAAAAAAAAAAAAAAAAGAGAAGAGAAAACAGGGAGGCAAGGGGACTCGAACCAGGGCTGTGCCCGTGGGGGAAAGGGGCGCGTGACCAAGTGGGGACAATTACCAACCGTACCCACTTTTGCGCAGGATATATATATATATATATATTATACCTTATTCCATTTTTTTATTATTAAATCTATTTAATTAAAATTAAATACTCTAAAATGGCCCGAAGCCCAAATGAGACAAGACATATATGTTTTCTGACTATCTTGGACCTCCTAAGACCAACGGTGAGGTCCGTGACCCGAGATGAGGTCCCGAAAAATAAAAGACCCGTGGAACCCTTAAAAAAAATTACCAAAATATCCTTGAGTCAAAACACAGTCAAACGAACCCCGATTTGAGTAAATAAATAGTGAAATCTTATTGTCTCGAACATTCCGGACTCAACTGTGTAGTCCAATTTACAAGGAGAGGTCTCAAGAAATGGAAACTCGTGAAAGTGCAAAATGACTGTTTTGCCCTTTTCAGCCCGAACATTCAAATTAAATTCCGCGAAAGCCCAAACCTATTTTCTTAGACGTTTCGGATCCAATAGTAGAATTTAATTTAGCAAAATGAGAATTCATAAAATGAATACATAAAATTTGATGAATAGCATCATTCAAGTAGCAAACAAACTGAGCTGCATTTTGTGATTTTAGGAACATCGAAAGGCAAAGAGAAGGCAGTTTGATCCATCTAAATTCTCACTGCTAGCCACTACACTATGAGCATGGTTTATTTGCGTTGAAACCAACCCGTCAGGTATGGTATTTTGCTAAGTAAGAAATTGAATTGAGTTTAGGAGTAATTACTATATTGTTGATTGGTTCTATGCCTATGTGTTTCTTATTATCTTCCTGAATATTTGATTGAACGATAGATGTGAGCTATGAATATATATGTATTCCATGTGTTATCATTGTGTGTGATTTATGGAATTGTTAAGATGATGAATGTGGAAACTGAGCATGTGATCAAATGGATTGTTCATGATATGTGGACTTGTGGACTGGGTTATGTGATTTGAATTTTGCTTTAAGTAGAATATGCATACCTTAAAGCATGCTTCATGTATTGATAAATTGTTTCGTTAAGATCATATCATTGCATGGTGGAATCAGGGCATATGGGTATAGTGTGATTCCTTGAAAGCATAATGTGAGTTGAGCACATGGTGCTATGCATTATGAGGGTGCAGATCCTGTGGTGAAAAACCCAAAATCAGCCATGGTACTCGTGCCAGTGGAGACGGACCGTAAAGTGAGAACAAGGTTACTCAGGCCTTCGGGGAAGGACCGTAAAGTGAGACATGGGTGTGGCATAGAGTTTGCATGGGTGCGTCATGCATATTGATCATGCATTGCATTGAAGACACTGCATGGCATGTGGAGATAAATGTACACTTGCACATGCCACGCCTTAATTTTGTTTTTTGCATTAGCACCACATCATACCAGCAGTTGAGCTGACCCATTCGTGGGACACCATATTACTGATGAGGATGCCCTTGCTACCTGAGACTTGCTGACACCTTGATAGGAGAATGCACTTGGAGTATTTTGGCCCTTGGGGTATATTTTGAAATGTAAGGGCTTAAGCCCAAATAACATGTGAACAATGTATTCATGGGATGTAATTTATGTCTTTATATGTATTGATGAGAATGGATGCATGTTTAGTTAAATCTGTTTAGATTGCTCTTTATTTTATTTTTCTTTTCGGCGTCGTTAGTCGCGCCTCGGGTTCGTAGGAATTTGGGGCGTGACAAGATATCTCAGAATGCGATACACTGCCTCTAAGTGCTGAACTCTAGGATCATGTATGAACTAGATAGCAACCCTTCAGTGCATACGCTATGTCAGGACGCGTGAAAGAGAGATATATCAATCTTTCTACTAGTCTCTGAAATCTTCCCTTATCCACTGGATCTCCCTCATTATCATTTAGTCGATGATTAGTTTCAATGGGAGTGTCTGTAGGTTTGCATCCCATCATCCCTGTTTCCTTTAGCCAATCAAGGATATACTTGCGTTGACAGATGAAGATCCTCTTATATGATCTGGAAACTTCAATTCTGAGAAAATATCACAGATTTTCCAAATCTTTGATCTCAAATTCTTTGGCTAGATAACTTTTCAACCCTGTCACTTCTGAAGAATCATTCCCTGTCACAATTATATCATCCACGTAGACAATAAGAATAGTGACCTTACCATCTGCCCTCTTAATGAACATGGTATGATCTCCATGACTTGGTTTATAACCAAAACTTTATCATAGCTTTATAAAACTTGTCAAACCAAGCTCTCAGAGATTACTTTAGCCTATAAAGAGCCTTCTTCAATTTACATACCTTCCCCTCTGTTACTTTGGTAGTATACCCTTAGGGGATATCCATGTACACATCCTCCTCAAGATCTCCGTGGAGGAATGCATTCTTTACATCCAACTGTTACAATGTCCACCCCAAATTTGCTGCTACTAAGAGTAGAACCCTAATGGAATTCATCTTGGCCATTAGAGCGAAGGTCTTTTGATAGTCTATGTCATAGGTCTGAGTGAACCTTTTGCAAATAACTGAGCCTTATATCTGTCAACTGTACCATCTATTTTTTGCTTAACTATGGAAACCCATTTGCAATTGTCATGACCTGAAACCCGGCATATGTGGATTAGAGGTCCATGATCGGCCACCTAGGCCTTTCAATGATCAAATCATTTTTCTATTATATATTGATCAAATGCAATGGAATAATTTCTTTTTTCTTTTTCATAAAGTAAACCACATAACCTGGTTAGTCATTTCAACCACTGTCTCCGAATGATGTAGTTTTCATAACACAAAGCGTTAGTGAGTAGGTTTAGATTACATAACTGAACTAGCTCACTAATACACATCTAAAATTCACATATCCAAAAACATCATAATCCATCTTCAAGTAAAGATCCATCTAGCAAAATGACTCGCTTCTTCCTTTATGCACTTAATTCGCATTGCTTGAAATGAGCCTGTTTAACCTTTGCCTAAAAGCATGGTAAACATCTATAACGAGCTTGACGGCTCCGTGAGAATTTCACAACATGCCAAGGCTTTGAAAACTACTATGTAGTTCTATACTAAAATGTCTATATTCATTTATAAATAGAATACGTCATATCCAAGTCTATCATTAAATCAAAGCACAAGAGTTCATCAAATAATATCAAATTCATTTTAAAAAGTTCTTAGTTCAATCATAGTCGAAATTCAATACTTAATATCATAGTCCAATCTTACTCGTAGTTTAATAAATCAATAACATAGTTCGAGAGACAATATCATAGTTTAATAATCAATATCATAGTTCAATCTTAGTCATAGTTCAATAAATCAATATCATAGTTCTATGATAGTCCTAGTTCAATAACCAATATCGTAGTTCAATTGTAGTCCTAGTTCAATAATCAATATCGTAGTTCAATCATAGTTATAGTTCAATAACATAGTTCGATAAATAATATCATAGTTCAATCTTAGTCATAGTTTAATAACATAGTTCGATAAACAATATCATAGTTCAATAGTAAATATCATAATTCAATCATAGTCATGGTTCAATAAATCAATAACGTAGTTCGATAAACAATATCATAGTTCGATAGTCAATATCATAGTTCGATAATTTTTAGTTCGATGGTTCAAAGTCCAATCATGGTTCATATTCGATATTTACAAGGGTTCAAGCCCATAAATTCCTCTTCCTTGGTCAGCAAATTAAAATCTCGTTGATTGAGATCAATATTTAATGAAATTAGTTCGATAACGTCGTTCTGTGGGGCTTGCTACCAATATACTCTGTGGTTAGAGTTCGATGAAGTCACAATCTATTTGATACCATACATAGAAGATTGGTCCATTCAAAACATCAAAGTCATATCCAAAATCAATAATTATCAATCACAAGTTTAGTTATCCAAATAAGAGTTCTATATCTAGTATTTAGTCAAAACAATTCAAAGATGAGTAAGAAACCGTATAGTATTTTGAGTATCATCACGAAACATTTTCTTAAATTAGAAAGAAGACAATATATGTATCAATGAATCATTTAAAACGTAAATTGGGTACAATGTATCTATTATCAAAAATCACAAAGGAAGAAACAAAATATCGATAAGTCATTCAAAATAATATTGAGTCATAAAGTAATTCAATATTTATATCTATAATAAAATCCACCTTAAACATGGCATGAAATACTCACTTGAAGTCCAAAAATCTTATGCTTAAAATTCTTCCTTTAGTCGAAGGTTGCTATAACACAATTCAAGATCTTATTACATACTTTTTTAAAGTGTTACGTAATTAAATCCCTAACTCAGAACTCTTTATGCTCCAATTTCACTCTTCTGGGAACCTCATTAAGCCTTAAGGATGTATTGGTCATTTTCAATTTTTACCAAATCTTATTTTCCTCAAAAGGACGTCACTGTTAGGTTCAAAGTGTCGAAGATAATCATTTTAGATTTTTTTGGATCTTAATTTGCATACCTATAGCTTATATTAAAGCCTAGGGACATTTTTATAATTTTACATTTTTACGTGTCATATTTTTTGGTGTTTCATTTGCTAAAATGGACTCTACCATTGAGTTCGGAATGTCAAAGAAAGTCAGAATAAGCCTTCTCTAGCATTTAACTGGCTTTGTGTCATTAAGGGCATATTGGTAATTTTTACATTTCACGTGTCTATATTTTTGGAACTTCATTGCATAAAATGGACCCCACCATTGGGTCTGAAATGTCTAAAAATGTTACGGTAGGTATTTTCAAAGTCATCGGGGTTCAATTGATAGCTTAATTAATACATTAGGATACAATTTGAATTATCCCCTTTGTCTATTCATATCTTTCAGGATCTGATTTGATGAATTAGACTCCAATATTGAGTCCAAAATGCCCAAAATATTGGGTTAGGTTATTCGTGCATTTTAATTGGCCTTTGTTTGACCAATTTTTGGCTTAAGGGTATTTTTGGTAATTTTTCTAATTTAAAAAAAAATAAAAATAATTCATAATTAACATAAAAATTTGGGGTCAAAATGTGATTTCAGGAAAGTCTAAAGTTCAAAACAGAATTTCAAAGAAAGGGTTCAAAAAGTCGTTCGGTCCAATTCAGGTTCTAGAACCAGTTCATAATGGTTCACTATGTCATGTTGACGTCAACTCCACTTAACCAAACGACGTCGTGTACTTCTAATTAGGATTCATTTTAAATGGTTAGGACCCGACCCGAATTCGAAGACCGACCCGAGACCATCATAGTTCATTGTCTTCCCTACGCGACCGTCACTGTTCATCCAAAACCCTAAAAATTTCAAACCCTATTTTGGAGTCTTCAAGCATCCATTTGATTTGTTTTCGATCCCTATGAGTTTCTGGGATCATAACAAAGCTTTTGGCGATGGTTTTGAGGATTGAAACGAGTTAAAAAGCTCGGTAGATTTTTAATGGCTTCTCTGAATAATCCTTTAGTTCATGCTCATTTCTCCATCAAATTTGATGGTTCTTGTTCTAGTCGTGATCCTCTTAGGATGGGGTTTCATTTTTTGTTCAAAGATTCAAGCTTAAGGCTCTATTTGTAGGAGTTAATTTTGAAACTGTGTTCTGCAACTTTAATTTTCTCCCTCTTCTTAGACCCATTCAATCTAATTCTTGTGGATTTGAGATCCTTGTGGCTTTTAGTTTAAGCCCCAACTCATGAAAATCAGTTTAGTTTTAGTTGGCACAGACCCAATTTAGAGCTTTTCATCAATGGTTGTTTTCATGAGTTCTACGATTTTAGGCTTGACTAGGTTTCCATTTTACTCTTAAAACCGTAGTACATCATCAATAAGGATCATCTATACATTCTAATTCCATTAAACTGTAAGTTGATAGAAAATATTTCTAGAGAGAGAGAATTGTGTTTACCTTCTAAACCGTAGGGTGTTCTTCTTAGGCTCGATTCTGGGTTTCTCTAGGCTTCTAATTTGATTCTCAGGTTCGGTTCAGGGTGTATGCCGAGTCCTTCACCCTCTCTTCTTCTTCTTTTTCCCCCATCTCGCTTTCTTTCTCTAACCGAGCCACTTTTGATGGCTTGAAGTACACAATAATTATATGCACGCAAGTCTGGTTGTTTAAGGGCACACTCACAACCTCACTTTACATTATGAGGGATTGTGCATGAAATCCTATTGGGTGGGGGTATGGTCCACTAAGGTGATGACACCTCACATTTGTATGACATTTTCCTTACAAGCTTCTCTTTATATTCATTTCTTATGGAAATCATAGCATAAAAGTGTTAGTAGCCCAATGGTAACATTTATGTATTTCTTTATTAATTTCATCGTCATTTTTCATATCAATTTCTTCATCTTAATTCACTCAAGAATTATCATTGTGACATTATTGTTATAATCTAATTATACACTAATGTTCTCTTAAAGCTTACTAAGTATCCCTAATTATATAGTAATTAGGTTGGGATGTTACAAAAATCAACTGGCTTCTTTCCATCTAGAAGTGAAACCAATTCCCAAGTTCCATTTTTCCCTAGAGCTCCCATTTGCTCATCCATGGCTGTTTTCCATTTGGCATCAGTTAGAGCCTCTTTCAACCCTTGAGGAACAGACACAAAAGCTAGAGAGGAGATGAAAACACAATATCAAGTGGATAATGAGTCATAAGACACAAACTTTGATATTGGGTATTGGTTACAAGCCCAAACTCCCTTTCGAAGAGTAATGGGAATATTAGTATCATCAGAATGAGAAAAATGACTTATAGGAGATGCATTAGAGATACCATCATTTGATGATGAAGCTAATAGGAGCTGGAGTCAAAGATTGCGACTATGCTAGGGGCACTTAGGAGTCTATTTGCATATCCTGACATCCTAAGTGAGCCTGTCTAGACCGAACATACATCATCAAGTCAACTCTGTCTAACCCTCCACTATGATCAAGAGAAGATAGCTTAGCTAGTGCCTCAGTTATTTCAAGCATAGTCACTTTCACCCCTCCACTACGAGGAGGAGTCAACTAAAAAAACATCTCTTCTTGAGTTGAGGGTGAATTCCTTCTCTTGATCCTATTCCCCTTCAAGAGATGGTCGGGGAACAGAGTAGAAGAACTCTGGCTCATGAAAGGTAACATCCATACTAACAAACACCTTCCGAGACGGTGGGTGATAGTACTTACAGCCTTTCTGTGCAAAAGAGTAACCAATGAAGACATAACGCAAAGCTTTAGGATCAAGCTTGCTTGTAGTCTTCCTATGGTCTTGAACAAAGCAAAAGCATCCAAAGATGCAGGGAGGAATGAGATAATCAGAGGAGACCCCTGGAAGCAATGCAAGAAGTTTTTGGAATTCCAAAGTCTTGGGAGGCATATGGTTGATGAGATAAACAACAATCAGGATAGCATCACCGCAAAAAGACTTAGGTACATTCATGGTAAACATTAAGGAATGGGCCACTTCAAGAAGATGTCTGTTTTTTCGTCCAACCACTCCATTCTGTGTAGGGGTATTGACATAGCTAGTTTGATGAATAATCCTATGATCACAAAGATAGTTTGGAAAATATCTATCTTCATATTCTCCCTCATTATCAGTCCACAGTATCCAAATCTTTGCATCAAACTAGTGTCTGAACCATTTTATAAAAAACTAAAAAATAGTCGAAAACCTCACTTTTATGCTTGAGCAAGTAGACACACGTAACACGAGAGTAACAGTTAACAAATGTAACAAACCAAGGATAGGCAGAGAAAGAGAGACAACTCGGGAAGGTCCCCCTATATCAAAGTGAATAACAAAAAAAGGAGCAGTGTTTTTATTATTATTACTAGGATAAGAAGTACTGGTATGCTTAGCGAGTTCATAAACATCACAAATAAATCTATGTTTACACTGTTTAACAAGAACAGAAAAAACTTTCTTTATAGTGTTAATTGATGGATGTCTTAGCCGCCGGTGCCACTGTAATAATTCCTGAAGCTGTGAAGAACTATCTACTTGAAGAGCTTGATGAGATAAAGGCATAGTAGGTGTAGTTTCTAGCAGATGTAGACCCCCATAAGCCTTACCACTGCCAATCGTTCTCCCTATTCCAAACTCTTGAAAAATCAATGAGAAGGAAAGAAGGTTACTGAGCAGTTTAAGGCTTTAGTAATAGAACTAACTGAAAGTAAATTAGTGGGAAAATTAGGAACATGGAGAATAGTTGTCAAAGATAGTGAGGAAGAACAAAGCACTGAGCCTTTGCCCGATAGTGAGGACAGTGAGCTATTTGCTACCCTAACTTTATCCTTAACAAATCATGTAGAATATGTAAAAAAAGATATTAGAGGAACCTGTCAATGATCGGTAGCTCCTGAATCAATGATCCAAGGAGTAGGACTGGAACCAACACTTAGAGCAAATGCAGGAATACCTGTATTGGCAAAGTTGGAAGAAGCAGATGCTAGAGTTGTCAAGCCGAGCCATCATGTGTCAAAGCCATCATGTGTCAAAAAACTTATAATTCCTCGAATGTGAGATGATTTACATCTCCAATGCTATCAGGGAAAGGCTCTGAAGTTTAAGTCAAATAGGCATATTGTCACGACCTAAAATCCACCCTACGCGGATTAGGGGTAGTGACCAACACTGTCACTCAGACAGGCCGTACAAAATCAAATGAATTGTACAAGAGTGATAATTATTTTTTAAAATGTGGAAGCTACACATATGCAACTCATCTGATAACCAATTCAACACCAATCATTTATAAAGGATACTCAAAGTAAGATCATCGTGATCACTATCATCATCATAATTCATCCAAGATTTATATACACATCATATATGTATCCACAAAAGTACAAAACATTAATTCCCAAAAGTTCAGATTATCATCAAGCCCAAAAATACATTATTTTCAATAACACAGTTCGACTATCAAGTCATAAAGCAGATAATGAAAAGTTATTCACAAACGTATAATAGCATACACATTTCTTAAAACATGGTTCAAATAGTTAATTGCGGAATAGATAACATAATAACAAATGAAAAATACATACGAGAAGGTACTTCTGAAAATTGATTTCAAATAACGGATAACACCAGACAGATAACAGACATATTACACACATCGAAGAATCACATATTGAGTCGGAGCACTACGTGGGTAAGTCTCATCAAGAGTCGAAGCTCCACGTAAATATGTCTCATACATGAATTCCACAATGAGTCAAAGCACCATATGGGTAAGTCTCATCAAGAGTCAGAGCACCACATGGGTAAACTGTCGTGTAGACACAAGAATCGAGTCAGAGCGCCATGTGGGTTACTTTTATCAAGAGCCGGAGTGCCACATGGGTAGGCCTTGGATAGACACATGAAGTCGAGTCATAACACCATGTGGGTAAGCCTCACGTAGGTAAGTCTCATACATGAATTCCACAACGAGTTAGAGTGACATATGGGTAAGTCTCATCAAGAGTCAAAGCACCACATAGGTAAACCTCGTGTAGACACAAGAATCGAGTTAGGGTGCCATGTGGGTAAGTCTCATCAAGAGTCGGAGTGCCATATGGGTAAGGCTCAGATAGACACTGGAAATCGAGTCAGAACACTATGTGGGTAAGTCTCATCAAGAGTCAAAGTGCCACATGAGTAAGCCTCGAACAGACATAAGAATCAAATTACACATTGAGTCAGAGAACCATGTGAGTAGGTCTCATTACAGGAGTCAGAGCGCTACATGGGTAGGTCTCACACAGACACATAATCAGATTTCAAAACAAGTATGATTCAGGTTGTGTAGTCAAAATTGGTTCACACAAATGATTTTTCTCAATGAAAGAGTGCCACGGTTTACAGACATTTTTCAAATCAGTACACATAAATGTCATTTCAAAATATAGCCATGAAGATTATAGTTCTTGAATATTTCACAAAATACAGATAGACATTTGAGTAGATATAGAAATTTATAAAATAAGCATTTGAACAAGATATAAAAAACTTAGGCATTTTTCAAATAGGAGATAAAACACTTAAGCATATTTCAATAGGAGGTAAAAGATCACTAATTCGGGACACGAGATTACTCGTAAAATAATTTAGCATTTTGAGCAGTAGATAAAACACTTGGGCATTTTTCAAATAGGAGATAAAATACCACTGATTCATGATGTCGGATTACTCACCTCAAACTTTCAGTCTGTTTCCTTAGTCTCCTTTCCCTTGTCCTTAGTTCCTAGATTCATAAGTCAAATGCACATAACTACGTATTAGAACATAACTGAGGCATTTCTATCGGCCACTTATTATTTTTGTAACTAAATCTTCGTTAACGAATTTTATTTGTTGGTCAAGTAGCCTTAGACTTTAAGTTAGGTCCCGACCTCTTTTTTTAAATTCATTTTATAGCTAAATTAATGCTTGGGAAATAATGGGTATTACCGCATTTGTTGTTCCACAACTTTTATAATTTATTTAGGCTTAACGAACTTTAGCATTAGGTCCGAAACATCCAAAATAGTTAAGATAGACTAGTTTTTATATTTAATTGGTTTCGGGCATCATTAGGGGTAAAATGGTAATTTTAACATTTTACGTGCCTTAATTTTTGAGATTTAATTTCGTAAATCAAACTTCTCTATTGAGTCCGAAATGCCCAAAAATGTTGGGTTACACTATCTTTTTATTTTATTTGGGAATCAGAAACATTTTACCAAATTAAATTAAATTAATTTAATTCTTTTATTTTATATTATACATATTCAGTTCATAATGTCCACGTGTGAAGTTGGCACAGTGGCCACATGCTTGGGGTTAAGTTTCTTCGCACACACAGGTTAGGGGTTCGAAACTTGGCAAGCTACGGCTCCACTTTTATTTTCTGATTTTTCAAATGCCAAACAGTGGACAAAGAGCTAAATAGGGATAAGATATCCCAAGTCTGAACAAGGGTATTAAATCAAGGCTTGTCTGCAATATAAAACACTTGCATGTATATTATAGGCCATAGACAAGCTCAAAAATAAATTTTGGCAAATTTTTCTAGAGAGAGAAAATTACCTCTCTTAGCTTTTCCTTGTCTCTCTACTACTTCTCTCTCTTTCTTCTTGCTTTTGGTTTCTTCTTTCTTCTTCTTCTTCACTTTCTCTTTCAGCAAGTCTCTCTCTCATTCTACAATTCTCTTTCTCTCTCTCTGTCTCTCTCTCTACCCACACATACATGCACACCCACTTGTTTTGTTTTTTATTTTTCTTTTCTTTCATAATATACACAATATATATATATATTTATATTTATATACATTGTAATTTGCATGAAATCTGATTGGTCCATGTGAGGCACGTAAAATGTAAAAATTACCATTTTAAGGCATGTATATATATAGCTTATATATATATATATATCACAAAAGTGCTACAGCCAAGTTGACTATTCTTTTTGGTATAAGATTCTCCCTCATTTTTTTGATCTTGAGTTCAAGTCTTTTGGCCAATACTTTTGGCCTTATTTTCTATCTTTTTCCTTCTTATGCCTTGTTTAGTATTTTGTAGTTCATCCCATTTTTCTTTTCTTGCGTTATTTTTATTTCTTCCCCACATACTTGTATTATTTGTAGTCTTTATTGTCTAGATTTAATTTCTCATAATTATTATTTTACTTCTTAAAGTTTCTAATATTTAATTAGCGACTAAATTCCCAATAACTGGATCGGGTTGTTATATTCTCCATTCCTTAAAAGAGTTTTGTCCTCAAAACTTAGACATTCATATTTAAGGAGCTCTATTCTCTTTTATGCTAATTTCATTAACTTGATTTATTTTAATTCGTCCTTACCCTATCAGGGTCTACCTATCACTTACTCAAGAGTCCTTACATCTGTTATATCATCAATTTGCCTAGAGTCTCAAACTCTTCTTGTTACTAACCTTTAATTCTTCTCTAGCTTTGTTGTCAGATCCACCGACTTTTTAGCATTTTACAATTCTAACTTTATGTCACTCTATACCTTCCAAAAGGACACTAACTGTTGCCCATATTCAGACTACAGTTTCCCTCTAATTCACTGATCAATTCACAACTCAATTATCTAAAAGTCATCAACCTCAATACTGGTACGATTCTTTCTAAGAATCCTTAACCTTTGCTCTTAAGCATACTACTATCTTCCAAAAGTCACTGTTCATTTTATCATCTTAATCACCTAAGAAACATCAACTTCAATTCCGATTTGGTCTTTCCCAAAGACCATTAATCTTTGCTCTGATACCACTCTGTCATGACCCAAAACCCACCCAACGCAGATTAGGGGCAGTGACTGATACTGTCACTCAGACAGGCCATACAAAATCAAATGAATTGCACAAGAGTGATATTTTTTTTAAATGCGGAAGCTACACATATGCAACTCATCTGATAACCAATTCAACACAATTGCTTTATAAAGGATACTCAAAGTAAGATCATCGTGATCACTATCATCATCATAATTCATCCAAGATTTATACACATCATATATGTATTCACAAAAGTACAAAATGTTAATTCCCAAAAGTTCAGATTGTCATCAAGCCCAAAAATACATCATATGATTACCAAAAGATTCTACTTCAAATTCAACCAAGATCCTTGTGCAAAAGATCCATTACATTCACGCTCTCAGCCAAACGGTGTGGACTTTGCAACCTCCATGCCAATTTAATTACCTGAAATATGTTAGATAAATCCAAATGAGCTTCACTAAGCTCATGAGTAATTCCTACATCCTGTTATAGGTTTTGCAAGACAGAGTTTTGCACAAAATACCATGGGCACCAAGTTTCTTCAAACAGATAACATATAAACAAGAATGTCTTAAAACATGCTTTCAAAACAGATCACGTATAAGGCATACTGAAGGTTCAAGCAGATATAACAAAAGCGTTTCTAAAACACATTTTTTTCAATAAGACAGTTCTAATATTAAGTCACAATGCAGATAATGAAGAGTTGTTCACAAAACGTATAATAGCATATGCATTTCTTAAAGCATGGTTTAGCTAATTAATTGTGGAGCGGATAACATAGTAACGAATGACAATTAAATACAAGAAGGTACTTCTGAAAACTAATTTCGAATAACGGATAACACGAGATGGATAACAGACACATATTACACATATCGAAGAATCACATATTGAGTCGGAGCACTGTGTGGGTAAGTCTCATCAAGAGTTAGAGCGCCACGTAGGTAAGTCTCATACATGAATCCCACAATGAGTCAGAGCACCATGTGGGTAAGTCTCATCAAAAGTCAGAGTGCCACATGGGTAAACCTCGTGTAGACACAAGAATCGAGTTAGAGCGCCATATGGGTAACTCTCATCAAGAGTCGGAACACCACATGGGTAGGCCTCGAATAGACACAAGAAGTCAAGTTAGAGCGTCATGTGGGTAAGTCTCATCAAGAGTCGGAGTGCCACATGGGTAGGCCTCGAATAGACACAGGAAGTCAAGTTAGAGCGTCATGTGGGTAAGTCTCATCAAGAGTCGGAGCGCCACATGGGTAAACCTTGTGTAGACACAAGAATTGAGTTAGAGTGCCATGTGGGTAAGTCTCATCAAGAGTCGAAGTGCCACATGGGTAGGCCTCAGATAGACACAGGAAATTGAGTCAGAGCGCCATATGGGTAAGCCTCGAACAGACACAAGAATCGAATTACACATTGAGAAGAACACCATATAGGTAGTTCTCATTACAAGAGTTGGAACACCACATGGGTAGGTCTCACACAGATACATGATCGGACTTCAAAACAAGTATGATTCAGGTTGCGTAGTCAAAATTAGTTCACACAAATCATTTTTATCATTGAAAGAGTGCCATGGTTTACAAATATTTTTCAAATCAGTACATATAAATGTCATTTTGAAATATAGCCATGAAGATCGTAGTTCTTGGATATTTCACAAAGTGCAGATAGACATTTGAGCAGATATAGAAATTCATAAGATAGGCATTTGAATAGGATATAAAACACCTAAGCATTTTTCAAATAAGAGATAAAACACTTAAGCATCTTTTAACAGGAGGTAAAACAACCCTAATTCAAGACACAAGATTACTCACAAAATAGTTTAGCATTTTGAGCAAGAGATAAAACACTTAGCCATTTTTCAAATAAGAGATAAAATACCACTGATTCATGATGTCAGATTGCTCCCCTCAAACTTCCAGTCTGTTTCCTTAGTCTCATTTCCCTTGTCCTTAGTTCCTAGATTCACAAGTCAAATGGACATAACTACGTATTAGAACATAACTAAGGCATTATTATCGGCCACTTATTATTTTTGTATCTAAATCTTCCTTAACATATTTTATTCATTGGTCAAGTAGCCTTGGACTTTAAGTTAAGGCCTGACCTCTTTTTATAAATTCATTTTATAGCTAAATTAATTTTTGGGACGTAATAGATATTACCTCATTTGTTGTTTCACATTTTTTAAAATTTACTTGGGCTTAACGGAGTTCACAATTGGGTTCGGAACATCCAAAACAGTCAAGATAGGCTACTTTTTATATTTAATTGGTTCTGGGCATCATTAGGGGTAAAATGGTAATTTTTACATTTTACGTGTCTTAATTTTTGGGATTTAGTTTCACAAATCGGACTCCGCCGTTGAGTCCAGAATGCCCAAAAATATTGGGTTACACTATCTTTTTATTTTATTTGGGAATTAGAAATATTTTACCAAATTAAATTAATTTAATTCTTTTATTTTATATTATCTATATTCAGTTCATAATGTTCACATGTGTGAAGCTGGCACAATGGCCACATGCTTGGAGTTAAGTCTTTTCACACGCACAAGTCAGGGGTTTGAATCTTGAGGAGCTATGGCTCCCCTTTCATTTTCTGATTTTTCAAATGCCAAACAGCGGATAAGGAGCTAAATAGGGATAAGACATCCCAGGTCTGAACAAGGGAATTAAATCAAGGCTTGTCCCTATTTCTAGACACCCCATTTCTATTTTAAATTAAAACCCAAACAACACAGTTTTGAATTAACCCTATTTGCGCTTGGGCAAGTTTCGACCCGAACCCGAGACCCGACCCATCTACTATTCATCTTCCTCACTTCTCCGGTGAGGGTTCCGTTGGCCTTCTTCAGCGCCGACGACCGTTGTCGGTCACTTTCCAATGTAAACTCAATGTGGTTCGATTCTATTTTGCATGAGGATTCCATATCCACCATCCAAAATCAATTTCACCACATCGTTGTCGTCGAAATAGGGCAATTCAGTGGGTCTCCGGTGAGACTCGATTTTCTGGCAGGCTTGTATTTTTCTTATTCTGAAGGGTTTTACCCACTGTTTTGGTTCCAAATTTTTACCATAAGTTCTTGGAAGTGTGGGGAATATTTTCCCGATCCTAAAAGCAAGTAAATTGATCAAAATGCCAACTAACACGAATTATCTAACCTTACCTGCAACTCATTATTTCTCCATGGTCCCTTGATCATTTTTGCTGCTTCAAGTTGCAGTACACTCTACTTTTTATGCTCTTTTAAGCCATGAACTTAGTTGCAAGTTTTATTCAAACTAGACCAAAAACTCAATTTTTCACAATTTTGGGTCTTAGGGTTCTTATGGTTTTCTTAGCTTAAACCTCACAATTCTTCTTCTATTTTCTTCCCTCTACAATATAAAACACTTCCATGTATATTATAGGCCATAAACAAGCTCAAAAATAAATTTTGGAAAATTTTTCTGGAGAGAGAGAATTACCTTTCTTAGCTTTTCCTTCTCTCTCTTCCTTCTTGCTTCTGGTTTCTTCTTTCTTCTTCTTCTTCTTCTTCTTCACTTTCACTCTCAACAAATCTCTCTCTCTCTCTCTCTCTCTCTCTCTCTACCCGCACACATATGCACACAAGCACACACTTTTGTTCTATTTTTTATTTTTCTTTTCTTTCGTAATATACATAATATATATATATATATATATATTTATATATTTTAATTTGCATGGAATCTGATTGGTTCGTGTGAAGGCCCAATAAGGTGTTGACACCTAAGCCCTTGAGCATGCAAACTTGAAATTTTATGTAGCTTAGCTTATATATATATATATATATATATATATTGTGAGATAGATTGCATAAAAGTACTGCAGCCAAGTTGGCTATTCTTTTTTGTATAAGATTCTCTCTCTTTTTTTTGGTCTTGGGTTCAAGTCTTTTGGCCAATACTTTTGACCTTATTTTCTATCTTTTTCCTTCTTATGCCTTGTTTGGCATTTTGTATTTTATCGCAATTTTCCTTTTTTGCATTATTTTTATTTCTTCCCCCACGTACTTGTATTATTTGTAGCCTTTATTGTCTTGATTTAATTTCTCATAATTATTATTTTGCTTCTTAAGGTCTCTAATAGTTAATTAGCGACTAAATTCCTGATAACCGAATCGGGGTGTTATACATGTGGTCTACCTGATCTTGTTTTGCCACCACCTTGTTTTTTATTTAGGCGACTAAGAAGCTACCAACAATTATCTTGGGTATGCCTTTTCTTGCCACAATAGTCACACTTCCCCTAACCCTTCTCAGAGTTTCCACCTTTGTTCTCAAATTAGAGCTATGTTATTTTGGAATCTTTCTAAGGATGGGTAGCCAAGTCATACCTGTCATGAGTTGGAGCATGAAGCATAACACCTCTTCTACTTTCTTATTGCTGCATAAAAGCATATGTCTATCTCAGAGTAGGAAAATCATCACGTCCAAGCACCTGACTGTGAATCTGGTCATTTTTAGCATTAAGGCATGTCAAGAAATCATACACACCCTCGTTTTCTTTTAGCTGCTGAAACATGACATTGTTTTTGGAAAACAGAAAACACCCATCAAATGGTTCCAAAAAATTTGGGAAAAATCCTTATAAATCTCACCATGAAATTCCAAGCCACGCCATGTAGGAAAAAATTGCTTTTGTCTATACAGTGCTGATGCTAGTGATGACATCAACGTATGGATGCTGACACCAGCAGCTTCAAGGTGACTCTAAGGTTGCTTCTAATTATTTTGGTGACTCCTAAGGTGTATTCGAATCGCTCTGATACCAAGTTGAAATTAAACCCTAGGTGTTTTTAGGGGTTTATTGAAAAAAGATAAAAGAGAAATAGAAGAGGGTGAGAAAGAGTTGTTTAGGGAGAAAAGAATGAGAGAGTTATTTAGCTCTTCTCTAACTCATGTATTTATATTACAAGAATATAAAAAATTTACAAAAATAAACTCTAAATATTCTATGATATCCAACAAAATATTTTTTTTGTGCATAATATTCTTCGCATATCCTAATAGCATATTCTAATTGGGGGAACAAGGGAAACTTTGGGGATAGGTGAGAATGGAGTGAGTTTGTGAATGGAAAGGATGTGGGTAAGAGCATCTCAACTGAGAAGAGTAGTGGTGGGTTGGGAAGGCTCGAAGGGTGAGAATGAAATATGGGCGGTGCGAGAGAGAGAATGGGAGAAGCTTTGTTCAATTGGCAATGAAGTTGAATGTATGTTTGTTTTTGTTCAACATATTCTTTAATTCTTTTACTTGTTCATATGTTCTTTGATTCCTCTTAATCTCCGATGTTTAACTTTGTATTTTTTAAAATTCATATTATGTTGATATGATAATTCTTTAACTTGTTAATATGCAATTCTTCTTTTTATTATTGTTCTAGCTAGACCTATTTCCTAATTGCTGCATTAATTATGTGTAATTTTGTTTGTTACTCTATCTTGTATGTCTCACTTTGTATGTTACTAAATTTTGCTTTTATAAGACAAGAATATATATCCACTTATTAACTTTTGAGGGAATGGGTTACCTATTAGGGGCTTTAGAGGAGGTGGGGGAGTTTGATGGTGTGAGTTAAGGTAGGGAATTTGAATAGTGGTAGCAAGAATATGGTACTTGAAATAGTGGAAAAGACTTAAAAGTGTTTTTATTTTACTCTATTCTTTTTTGTGTTGGTAGAGAGGGGTAAGGTAGTGGGCTAGAGCAAGTGGCTCAATGTGAGTAAGATGAGGTGTGTTGGTGATTAATGGAAGTAGGGGTGACATGGCATAGACAAAGTCTGATGGATGCGATAAGGGAGTAATGAGTGGTAGAAGCCAGCGATTTGGGGAGGGACACATTGGCGATGACAGGGGAGTGGGAGACAAAATGTAAGGGAATGTGTGGTGGTTGGGGAGAGGGAATGAGGAGTAATAAGATAAGAAAGCTCACGGGTTAGATAGTTGTCAACTAGGAAGGATTAGGGGTGGGAGGATAGAATGATTAAGCGGGGAAATTGGTAAAGTTGGATTGTTTTGGGCAATGTGGGAATAGTTGAAGAGTGGTGAGAGGAGGGCACGAGAGTGGTGGTGTAATATCCTAGATCTTATTACTTTCATTGTACTCTATTTCTATATGTGAATCCACTTCAAAGAATGATAAAGTGTGGATTAGAGTATGCCTTAAGCATTATTATGTGATTCAAAGTGATGAGTTTACTAGTATGGATAATAAGGCAATAATTAAAATCCTAGTAGGAGAAATTAGGAGCAAAATGATATTTCTAGTAGGCTTTTAAAATGATTCTTGAGCTAAAACATGATTAATTAGTTTAATCCTTATTCTACGATTAAGTATAATTAGAGCATACTTAGCTAACTTAACCTAGTTTGTAATAGGTTATTGGAAGTTCTTAAAATTGTTATGTTTAAACTAATTATGTCTAATTAATAATCCTAATACATGATTAGTGAATTAAGTTAATCTTAATTGAGTTAATTAGGGTGTTTAAGTGAGGTAGACTTGTATTAATCCGAAATTATAACTTAAACCTTATAATTATCCAAATTAATTTTAATTAGAGAAAGGTAAGAAAGACAATTGTTCATATGGGCAATGGACCACAATTTGGAATATCTAGTTCACCATTGTTGCCTATTCTTGAGGAGATAGATTGGTGACAACTCCAATTTTAACCATTCCATCAAGAACAAGTGGTTTTGTGATCTACAACAATGCTTCCCATAAATGTCTCGGATGTGTTTTAATGCAAAATGATAAGGTAATTGCTTATGCTTCGCGACAACTAAGGTCATATGAAAGGAGTTATCCTATGCATGACTTGGAGTTAGCAGTAGTGATATTTGCCTAATTTGGCAACATTATCTCTATGGTGCAATATGTGAAATCTTAACTGATCACAAGAGTTTGAAATACTTATTCACACAGAAAAAAATAATTATGAGGTAGAGAAGATGGCTGAAACTCATGAAGGACTATGATTTAAGCATTCAATATCATTTGGACAGAAAGCTAATGTTATAGCTGATCCATTGAGTAAAAAATCATCAAGCTGTTTTGCTTATCTGATCATGACACAGAATAGGTTGTTGGAGGAACTACACAAGATGGAAATAGAAGTAATACCACACAATTTGGGAGGTATGCTTGCAAACCTTACCGTTCAGCCTACTATAGTGGAAGAAATAAAGATAGCTTAACAAGAAGATAAATCATTGAAGAAAATTTGTGAAGAAGTAAGGAAAGGTAAGAAACCAGAATTTGCTCTTTGTGATGATGTTTTAAAATTTAGAGATCGATTATGTATTCCTGATTCTTCTAAATTAAAGAAGAGGATTCTAAAAGAGGTTTATAATTAGAGCATACTTAGCTAATGTCACATCCCGAACCCCACCCTACGCGGATGTCGAGGACGTGATGTCAGTCAGCCGCCACGCGACCAATCGAAGGCAATTTCTGAACTTTCCAGTGAATTGCACTCCGACTGTAGGGTCAGATGCAGCGGAATTTAAAAAATTTTTTAAATTTTGTCACGGGAATGCAACTCATGTATCCCCCGTAGGATATGTATCACACAGAGCAAGTCTAACTTCAGAGCATATCTATAATCCGACATATAACGACAGAGCAGAACTATAATCTCTAGAGTACCGTTTAAATCCATGAGCCATGTCTATATCTAATACATATCAGTCAATTCAATCATATTACATCACTCACCTGATTAAACAGATTCAATCCCCAATAATCCAATCTCCACAGATCAGTGCCTTCAGATCCAATTGATATCATTCCTGAAAAATGTTAGGGAATGGGGTGAGCTTCAAAAAGCCCAATGAGTAACACAAGTTCCCTGTCATGGGTTTCAAAACCAGTTCTTGCTTATCAAGCATATGGGATAGTTCAGTCATTCCAGAAATAGCAGTTTTATAAATCTACTTTAAATGCAGTTTCAGTAGAATAAAGCAGGACTGCACAAAATAAAACAACAGATGAGGACAGATAGAACATAACAGACTATATCAAGTATAACTGTACAGAACAGAACACAACAGGTTAGAACGGAGCAGAACCGAGCAGAGCAGGACATAACAAATCAGAGCAGGATGAAACAAAGCACAACAAATCAGAACAGAGTAGGTCAGAATGGAACGGGTCAGAATAGAACAGATCGAAATAGAACAGGTCAGAACGGATCGCAATAAAACATAATAGAACGGAATGGAACAGAACATAACAAGCCATAACCGAACAGAACGGAATAGGTCATAGCAAATCATAACCGAACAGAACGGAATAAAACATAACAAATCAGAATAAAACAGAACAGAACATAACAGAACGGAGTGGAAACAATATGTCAACCAGAGATACAGGTATATCATCAACAAAACGGAACAAGACAAAACTGAGTGGAAACAGTATATCAATCAAGGATACATGTATATCATCAACGGAACGGAACAAGACAAAACTGAGTGGAAACAGTATATCAATCAAGGATACATGTATATCATCAACGGAACGGAACAAGACAAAGCTGAGGGGAAACAATACGTCAGTCAGAGATACAGGTACATCATCAAAGAACGTGATAGATCAGTATTGAGCAGAACAGGACGGGACAGAACAGAACGGAACAGATCGAAACAAAGCAAACAGGTTAGGACGGAACAGGTCAAACATAACAAATCAGGACAAACCAGAACTGAACGGATCAGGCAGATCAGACAAAGCAAGTCAGGACAAATCAAACAGATCAAACATAATAGGTCAGATAGATCAAACAGAACGGATCAGGACAGATCAGACAGAACAGGTCAGACAGATCAAACAGAACAGCTCAAGACAGATTAAACAGAACAGGTCAGGACAGATCAAACAGAACAGGTCAGGACAGATTAAACAGAACAGGTCAGGACAGATCAAACAGAACAGGTCAGGACAGATCAAACAGAACAGATCAGGACAGATCAAACAGAACAGGTCAGTACAGATTAAACAGAACAGGTTAGGACAGATTAAACAGAACAGGTCAGGACAGATTAAACAGAACAGGTCAGGACAGATTAAACAGAACAAGTCAGGACAGATCAAACAGAACAGGTCAGGACAGAAACAGAACAGGTCAGGACAGATCAAACAGAACAGGTCGGGACAGATCAGACAGTACGGGTCAGACAGATCAAACAGAACAAATCAGAACAGATCAACAGAACAGGTCAAGACAGATCCAACAGAACAGATCAGAACAGATTAGACATAACAGATAGTTAAACACGTTCATTTGAAACGGTATTAAAAACAGGAGTACAGTTAAAACATCAGAGTAACAGAACAGATCAGTTAAAACATCAGAGTATCAGAACAGTTCAATTAAAACATCAGAGTAACAGAACAGATCAGTTAAAACATCAGAGTATCAGAACAGTTCAGTTAAAACATCAGAGTAACAGTACAGATCAGTGATGAGCAGAGCAGAACAGTATAACAGAATAAACAATACAGTATGCACAGATTAAACAGTGCAGTATGCTCATATAGTGCTCAAGACTGAGATGGTACCAAGAATCAGTTGTTCTTTTCAGAACTAGTTAAAAAAACAACGGTTTCTTTCAGTACAGAGCAGAGAAACCAGACAGAGTAAAAATCATACATTAAGTAAAAGCATGAAATCAGTGAATAAGACAGAACAGTACAGTACAGTATTTTTAAAATACAGTAACTAGGCAGTGTACTTATACACCAAGTCAGGAGTCAAGGTTACTCACAACTGTTACGGTTATCTCCTTGCATAAACAATCTGATAACCTCCAAGTACGTCAGGCATCACCATGTATATCCTGAACAATCATCATCAATCACAGACAGATCAGAATTTATCCATTCAGGTCTTATTCGTCATCTTAGGTGTCTATCGGATTACCTAAGATAACCTAGTAGCCTATCGCCCTCTCATCGGGTTTCATCCGGGGCTATTTTATTCTTAAATTAGGCTTAGCAGTCATCAGGATTATAACCCAAGTCATTTAGACTTCAATCGTTATCAGTCAGTTACTTATCCAACCTTAGGGGCAAAACAGTCATTTTATCACTCTTGCCCCAGACCCAGTCGTGGTTCTCAGAATATCCCATATATCGTATACATGAAGTTCTAAGTCTTTTAGACTTGAATCGCTATCAGTTAAGTGCTTATTTAGCCTTAGGGGTAAAATGGTAATTTGTCCATTCTTGTCCGGGACCCTATCGTGGTCCTCAGAATAGTCCACATATCTTAGATATAATTTTCTAAGTCATTTGGACTTCGTTTGGTATCTGCTTTTGGTCATCGGGACACATTAGTCGTTTCTCGTTTCACGCGTTAACTGTTCCGGAGTCTTATTTAGCCCTTCAGTGTTCATAATTATCCTTATGATAATTTATCAGATCAGTTTGACCTTTATTTGACCCCTACTTTGCACTTACTGTGCTCAGGGGTGTTTTGGTCATTTTACATTTTGTAAGATTCTGACTCCAAATCATCATTTAATCATGTTTACAGTTTCACCAGTATCTGGGCTTCTATCGGTATCAATTTCGTCCCAATCGGACTTCATTTGGGCTTCGTACAGTATCAGGGGTATTTTGGTAATTTCATACGTCATATTTTTTGGTGCCTCAGTTCACAGAATGGACCTCACCATTGGGTCCAGAGCGTCCGACATAATCAGAATAGACTGTCTTTTATTTTTATTTGGGCCTGGGTACCCTCTCAGCTCAGTTCAGTGCCTTGGTTGTGCTTGTTCAGATCTAGCCATGCCTCAGATCAGTCACACAGGGCCCAGTTCTTCCTCTCCTATGTTCATTTCTAATGAAGACATCATGCACACCATGCTTGTATTTCCATGGTCTCCACCAAACTCTCTCCCTCAACAGATCAGTCCTCCCAACAATTTTTGATTTCTGAATATTTAGTTCACACACTTGTTGTTGTAGAGATCTCCAGTTCATGTGTATATTAGTGTACACTTATACACATACATAATCATACATGTAGGGTCTAGATCTAATTGTAGACACTTGAGATGTGATGATGAGGCTGAAGTGTAGGGGTTTAGGTCATGATGGAGGTTTTGCATGTAACCTCATTGATCAGTTTGGGAGGTGGCCCCACCAGAATTCTAGGTTATATACCTTTCATTGTATATTTGTACACAAAGACAGTAGTAGCCCAGTTGGTAATTTTTGGATGAGGTTTCTTTTCACTCAAAGGTCAAGGGTTCAATTCCCTTGGCCTCCCATTTGGCCATTTTTTTCCATATTTTCGGTTAAGGCCACGTTTGGTTGCGCAGTAATTCAGTTTCAGTGTTTCCTTCGTAACTTTCATTCCGTAACTCATTTTTTGACGCGGTTTGTTTCGAGAGTTCCGTATTTCAGTATTCTTTAGTGTCAGAGGTTCCGTGTCATTTATTAATCATTTGGGATTTCCCGGGTTAGCTAATTCGAGTTCCGTTGGTGTTAAAACGGCATTATTTTATCAATTTAACCAGTAATTGGGTTTGGGTATCATACCCTTTTCCCCAGACATATTTGATTATTTAATCGGTCCATGGCGACCGTCGGGATCATAATTAATTCCCTAATCATTCTATAAGCCGGTTAGTAAGTAATAATTAACACTCATTATTAATTACGCAAAGTCGGGGTGTTACAACTAACTTAACCTAGTTTGTGATAGGTTATTGGAAGGTTCTTAAAATTGTTATATCTAAACTAATTATGTTTAATTAGTAACCCTAATACATAATTTGTGAATTAAGTTAATCCTAATTGGGTTAATTAGAGTGTTTAAGTGAGGTAGACTTGTACTAATCCTAAGTTATAACCTAAACCTTATAATTATCCAAATTTATTTTAATTAGACAAAGGTAAGAAAGACAATTGTTCACATGGTCAAGGGACCCACAATTTGGAATATCTAGCTCACCATTGTTGACTATTCTTGAGGAGCTTGTGTAGAGATTTGTCTATATATATGTGTCAATATATATATAGATATGTATACATTATACATATGATATATATAAATATATATACATATATATTATACATATGATATATATACATACCTAGTCCCTCTTGGTCCTAAGAGAGCTCATTTCTCGTAAGGCTCTTGTAACACCCCAATTTCTTGACTGACATGTTTTGTGTATTGAAAACTGTTTTGGGAATGAGATGTCGGGTTTAGCTAATTTAATATCTATTTTTAATAGTGATAAAACTCGAATTAGCTAATTATGAGAACTCGAGGAAATAAAAACTGACATTGGACCTTGATCAATGAAAGATATTCTGAGCAGGAAGTGACAGAAAGAAACCGCACTGAAAAAGGAGTTACGGATTGGGAGTTAAGGCCAAAACAGTGAAACTGGAATTCTGCGACAACCAAACAGGGCCTTAACCAGAAAAATGGGAGAAAATGGTCACTTGAGAGGCCAAGGGGAATTGAACCCTTGACCTACCAAGGTAGGTAAAATCTGTCCCAAAAAGTTACCAACTAGGCTGTTGGTTACTTTGTGCATATATACAGCAATATATGTATATAACCTATAATCTTGCCCAAGCCACCACCCAAATTGGCCAATGGCCTTGCATGCATTCCCTTCATCATAGCCCTCCATCACCTCCATCAGGTCAGCAGCCACTAACCCCACTAAGGGCAGAGATACACTCACATATATGTATATGTGTATAGCCCTATATGTATATGAAGCTATAATATATATATAAGCTATAACTTGCATCAAATTCTCTCTTTAGAGAATTCTGAAAATACAGAGTTGTGTGAGTGTGTGTGCATACGTGAGGGACTGTGAGAGAGTGTGAGAGTGTAGTGAGAGAGAGGGGGAGAAAGCTTTGCATGCAAGGGAGTTTGAGGAAAATTTGGCCATTTGAAGTGCAAGGGGGGACTTGAGGATCACGGTGCATGAACTGAGAAGCTTGAGGGACATTTAGAAAGGTCTGAACCAAGCCAAGAGTGTGAACTGCTACTGCTTGAAGGTAAAATTCTAAATTATCTTCAATTCTTGTTTTGTAGATTTTGGAACTGTTTGATAGAATTAGACTGCATGCATGTTTTATTCTTGATCCAAGGAATTGTTCTGAGTGTATTGCATGATTTAGAGGTCTCTGATAGGTCAAAAACCATGAAACCCGAAACCAACCTCCATTGATGAAGCTTGAAACACCAGGTCTGATTCGACCATATCCATTTGAGATTTTGCATGTCGAGACCTGAAATAGACCCCAAGAGGATCTCAACCATCTACCTACGCGACCCCAGAACTCACTGTAGCCCCACGAATTTGAAAATGAAGCTACGGGTTTGCAACCCAAATCTTCTAAAACCGAGACCAAACTGAAAAATAAAAATAAGGGCATGAACCTTATGATCCGTGGGTCACATAGAAACAAATTTGGTGTAAAACGGTTGAGAAATGAGGATGCTAGGTCGTGTTACAGGTCACGGCTATCGTTTTGAAAACAGAATGGTTTAGGTTGATTCGAAGCTCAAAACCAATGCCAAAGTGTTGGTGTGACCCTCAGGAGTCGATACCACCCAGAAACAGAGACCAAAACAGCCTAAAAACTCACGAAATAGAAAGAGAAAATCTGCAGGTTTTTAGGGCATCACTGTGTGAGGTTCAACGAAGGAGACGACGCTGAGTCGACTCCGTGTCTTTTAAACCGAGTTGGCGGGTTGACTCGGACACGTGTCTGTCCCACGGACTGCCACTGCATTAATTAAACTGCGTCGTTTTGGGCCGTTTATATGTTAAATAGTTACGTTTAAAAGAAAAGAAAGGGAAAGAAAGAAAAACGGGGCTACGGGGTTTCGAACTCCTGACCTCCAGAACCCACGCGCCCCTTCTTTCCACTCGGCCACGCACCTACGTGTGACCCTTATCCGACATAATATATATATATTATATATTTAAATTAAACCAGAAATAAAAGACGCATTTTGCGCCTTATGGGACTCGAACGTGGTGTCTATTGGAGAGGGAGGTGGCACGCGTCCGCTGTGCCACCCTATTCGACCGTTCTTTTTCTGCCAAAAATAATATATATATTATATATATTCCGAAATTAATTTAATTAAAATCATTTAATTAAATTAAATACTCCAAATTAGTCCGTTGTCCAAAAATCATAAGTTATATATGTATTCCTACTGTCTCGGACCTCCTGAGTCCAATGGTGAGGTCCGTGACTGCAAATGAGGTACCGAAAAAAAATATGATGTAAGAAATTACCATAATACCCCTGACCCTGTACAAGGCCAAATGAAATCCGATTTCAACGGAACTGATACCAGTAGTAGACCTGACACTTGTAAGACTGTATACATGACTAGATGACGAACCCGAGACAGAAATTATGTGATGGCAAAAATGACCAAAATATCCCTGACATACCCGAACCTAGATTTAAAAGCCGAGAGAGTCTAAATTGACTTTCTTCGACCTTCCGAACTCAATGGTTAGGTCCATAATATGAAAATCAGAACCAATAAATGTGTGAAGGCATCTGTTCTAACATGTTAAGCTGTGATCTAGGTAAAAATATCACTTAAACTACCATGGACAAACAGGGCAAGAAATTCACCATCATGACTAAGGCCCAGAGGTTAGCCGATAAGAAACAGCAAGAGTTTATGCAAGAATTACTGAGGCAGCAAAGAGTTATTGAGCGCCATATTAGAATAGCTAAGTCCACTGAAATCGTCTCCGTCCAGCCCTTCATATATAAGGCACGTACTAAAGAAATGATTGCCGAGGCCAAGATGAAAAAACAGGAAGATACTGAAACCCTAAGCCAAATGCTTAAGAGGTAAGACCTAAGAACTAGCCACTATAAGATAGTTCCATGAAACCCATCATAGGGTAGACTTACTCAGTCTAAGGTCTTGAGTTGATAAATCTCTATAAATTGTTTTAGGCTTAAGGAGAAAAAGAGGAAGGCTCCGTTCATAGCTTCAAACTCGAATATTGAAGGTGAGTAACTTCTGACACTGTTTAAGTTACTGCTCCTTGACCTGATGAATTGTTTCGAATACCATATGTTTTAAATGCAATTGTTTTAAATGCATGCTTTTATCACCGATGACATGGTTTTTAGTTTCTCAAATGATTAACTATATTTCTGATTGATATGCTAGCACTCTGAACCGGTTATCTGTTTTGATCTATTGAACTTGATTTGGATTTATTCAACTATTAATTCCAAACTGATTTAATTACCATGTGATTTAAGCAAAGATTGAATTCGAAACTCTTGCCTGGATATCTGTGTTACTCACTGGGCTTTTTCAAGCTCATTCCATTATTTTAATAATTTCAGGGGAACTCTCAGATGGACAGGTTTAGTAGGTCCAGAACTTAGGGGGAAAATGTTGGAGACCCCCAGATAAAATGATAACCCATTTTTGAGAATCTATACCATTTTTGTACTTTTTGTGTAACTGAACAGATTACGACCTTTTGTGGTGAAACTGTTTTGTAAGCTTGATTAAGATAGGACTGACTATGATGTATCCTGAATGCTCTGCCAAGTATAGATGTATGCATTCTCTTGTGAAAATTCCGCTGCTTAAATTATACATGTTGAATGCATTATGCTTGGGATTTAGATCGGAATGGCCTGTGGTTAGGATTACCGTCGGGGTTTTGTTTTCAAAAAAAAAAAAAAAACTGATAAAACCCGATAGGTGCCTAACTGGCCTTTGTCACGTGCCCCAAATCCGCACAGGGTAGGTCTGGGGGATGTGACAAAAGAGTGGTATCAGAGCTACAGGTTTGAAAGTCAGTATAGACCAGAACCTTAGGGTTATTTTAACACTGAATCCTTAGAAAGCAAATACTTAAGTCATAGAATTTCTGAATCGATGAACAACCTGAATGACATTCTTACTATGACATACTGAATGAGGATACTTAGAATACTTTTTATCTTGCTTCAGATGCCGCCTCGAACTAGGAGTAACAATAGGGAACCGCGGGCCCCAACGGAGAGCGTAGCCCTACGGGAAATGCGGGCCACATTAGCTCAATTCGGCCAGGCCATTGAGGGACTATCAAGAACTTTACAGCAACACCAGGCAGGACCAGCAAATAACCCGGTAGAGCCTCCGGTAGTTCCGCCTCCGCCTGCCCCAGCGCAACCGTTGGAAACCGGTATTCGTAATGACTTGTTAGATCGCTTCCATAAGCTCAAACCCCCGAATTTTGATGCTGTTACCGACCCCGAGAAAGCTGAGCTGTGGGTCATGTCAATGGAAAAGACCTTTAAGCTCTTGATTTGTTCGGAAGCCGAGAAAGTGATGCTAGCCACTTACATGTTACAGGGAGAGGCTTACAAGTGGTGGCTCGAGATGCAAGTACAGAACCCCACCATTACCTGGGCCGATTTTACTGAAAAGTTTTATGGCATGTTCTTTCCCCCTACAATCCGGGAGAGAAAAATTCAGGAGTTCGCCACCCTAAAACAAGGGGACATGACCATAATTCAATATGCAGCCAAGTTCTCTGCGTTGTCCAGATTTGCTTCCTTTTTGGTGAGGGAAGAGCATAATAGGGCAAGGAAATTCCTCGCAGGTCTTCGGATCGGGATACGGACTAAAGTCTCGGCCTTTGAATTACACACCTGTTCCGATGTTCTTAACAAAGCCCTAGTTATTGAAAAGGACATGGAAGAGTTCAACCAACTGAAGGACCAGGAAAGAAAGAAAAAGGGCAAAAACTTTAAGAAGGAGCAGCCGAGTAAGAAGCAAAGGACTGAGGGCCCAAGTAAAAGCAACAAGGGTCAGAAGAAAACTGAAGAAGTGTCCAGATGCCCTCACTGCCAGAACTTACACCCTGGAGAATGTCGCCGACTGACTGGTGCATGCTACCGATGTGGAGATATGGGGCACCAAGTCAAAGATTGCCCGCAACATCCACCAATCCCGAGAACCCCTGCCTTGACTACCGGCACCGCAGGACAGAAGCCTATTCCAGCACCTCTTGCCAAGACAAAGGATAAAGGCAAGGAGCCACAGGGCCGCCCGGGAAGAGTCTTTGCACTGCTACCAGGAGACACCTCTGCTGCAAATGCTGTAGTAGCAGGTATACTCCCAATTTTCGAAATCTCTGCATATGTGTTGATTGACCCTGGATCCACGCATTCTTTTGTGTCCCCATCTTTTGTTGATAAATTGCATAAGATACCTGAACCTATGGATGAACTGTTATCGGTACAAATTCCTTCTGGGATGTCAATGATTGGGTCCACGATCCTTCGGAACTGCAGAGTAATGATTGGAGACCAGGAGTTGTTAGTCAATCTAATACCCTTAGCAATAAAGGGATTTGATGTGATATTGGGCATGGATTGGTTGTCACACAATCATGCCACCATCGATTGTTTTGAGAAAAGTGTATTGTTTCAGCCCCCGGGACAGCCCGAGTTTATGTTTAGGGGAAAGGGCATTACCCCACCGCCCTACCTAATCTCTGCCATTCAGGCAGGGAAGTTATTGAAGAAAGGGTGTCGTGGTTATTTATGTAGTGTCTTGGATACCCAAGCCCAGAATCCCCCACTACCCGAAGTGCCAGTTGTGTGTGAATTTCCCGACGTGTTTCCAGAGGAACTACCGCAAGGAACGGTTGATCGAGAGATCGAGTTTTCTATCGATCTTATCCCTGGAACTCAACCTATATCCAAAACTCCCTACCGAATGGCCCCATCAGAGTTAAGGGAGTTGAAAGCCCAATTGGAGGAATTGTTGGAGAAAGGGTTTATCCGACCCAGTGTATCTCCTTGGGGAGCACCCGTGTTGTTCGTGAAAAAGAAGGATGGCTCCCTAAGACTGTGCATTGATTACCGTGAACTAAATAAAGTGACGGTAAAGAATAAGTACCCTCTTCCGCGTATCGATGAATTGTTTGACCAGTTACAAGGGGCTAGTGTATTTTCTAAAATTGATTTGAGATCGGGGTACCATCAACTCAAAGTCAAGGATACTGATGTACCAAAGACGGCCTTCCGAACCCGATACGGTCACTATGAGTTCCTGGTCATGCCTTTTGGCATGACTAACGCCCCTGCCGCGTTCATGGATTTAATGAACCGGGTTTTTAAACCGTATTTGGATAACTTCATCATAGTATTTATTGATGATATACTAGTATACTCGCGCAACGAGGAGGAGCATGAAAGACATCTGGGGATAGCACTACAAACCCTGAGAGAGCACAGACTGTATGCAAAATTCAGCAAGTGTGAATTCTGGTTGTCCAGCATTACCTTCTTGGGCCATGTGATTTCCAAAGAAGGCATCGCTGTTGATCCACAGAAGGTGGAAGCCATATTGGATTGGCCCCAGCCGACCACTGTGACAGAAGTCAGAAGTTTTCTTAGACTGGCTGGGTACTACAGACGTTTTGTGAAAGATTTTGCAAAGTTGGCCAAACCGCTCACACATTTGACCAAGAGTAATGTACCATTCATTTGGGCAGATGAGCAAGAAAAGAGTTTCCAGCTGCTAAAAGAGAAGCTGACCACAGCGCCAGTATTGACTATTCCCTCTAGAGAAGGGAAGTTTGTCATTTACTGTGACGCCTCTTATAAAGGACTGGGTTGTGTCCTTATGCAGAATGATAGAGTCATCGCCTATGCTTCCCGACAGCTCCGACCTCATGAGCAAAACTATCCTACCCATGATCTAGAATTAGCTGCAGTGGTGTTTGCCCTAAAAATCTGGCGCCACTACCTATATGGGGAGGTGTGTGAGATTTTTACTGATCACAAGAGTTTAAAATATTTCTTCACACAGAAGGAATTAAACATGAGGCAGCGAAGATGGCTCGAACTAATTAAGGATTATGATGTGGCTATTCAGTACCATCCGGGTAAGGCAAATGTGCTGGCCGACGCCTTGAGTCGACGATCTGGAAGCCTTGCCTACATGATTACCTCTCAGGAAGAGTTAATTCGAGATCTGGATGAAATGGGTATCGAAGTAGTTCCACCAGGTAGCACGGCTT
Organism: Nyssa sinensis; assembly: GCA_008638375.1. Taxonomy (NCBI): domain Eukaryota; kingdom Viridiplantae; phylum Streptophyta; class Magnoliopsida; order Cornales; family Nyssaceae; genus Nyssa; species Nyssa sinensis. Next base: position 23,979,077 of record CM018039.1, on the reverse strand, counting down.
GTCTGGCCAATTTGACTGTTGGATCTACATTGGTGGAGCGAATTAAAGCGGGATAGACTCAAGATGAGGAGTTGATTAGAATCTGTGATGAAGTAAAGGCAACGGGGAAAGCTGATTTTGGAATTCAGGACGGGATTCTACGGTATCGAGGTAGGTTGTGTGTGCCCAAGATACCCGAGTTAAGAAAGGAGATTCTGGAAGAAGCCCATGCCTCGAGATTCACAGTACACCCTGGGATTACGAAGATGTATCATGACCTCAGGGAGTTATACTGGTGGACCGGATTAAAGAAGGACGTAGCAAATTTTATTGCTCACTGCACACGATGCCAACAGGTGAAAGTTGAGCATCAACGTCCTAGCGGACTTCTGCAACCACTCCCTATTCCAGAATGGAAGTGGGATCATATTACTATGGATTTTGTGTCCGGTTTTCCCAAGTCACCGAAAGGCTCTGATGCTGTCTGGGTCATAGTGGACAGATTGACCAAGTCTGCTCACTTTCTACCTGTCAGGACCACTTATAGCTTAGAGAAGCTTGCCGCATTATACATTCAGGAAATTGTACGCTTACATGGCACACCATTGTCCATTGTATCCGATCGAGATCCCCGATTTGTGTCACGATTCTGGAAAAGTCTACAGGAGGCACTCGGCACGGAACTCAAGTTCAGTACAGCATATCACCCGCAAACTGACGGGCAATCTGAAAGAGTGATACAGATGTTAGAGGATATGCTGCGACTGTGTACACTGGACTTCAAAGGAAACTGGGCAGAGCATCTGCCACTTGTCGAGTTTGCCTATAATAACAGTTACCAAGCCAGCATTAAAATGGCACCATATGAGGCACTATACGGGAGGAGGTGCCGATCTCCACTTTGCTGGATTGAAGCCGGTGAACAGAAGCTGCTTGGGCCAGATTTAGTCCAAGCCACCATGGAACAAATTCAGAGGATCCGGAACAGACTGCAAACGGCCCAGAGCCGGTACAAAAGCTATGCTGACAATCGGAGGAAGGATCTTGAATTCCAAGTAGGCAATCTTGTGTTTCTTAAAGTGTCGCCACTAAAGGGAGTACTCCGGTTCGGCAAGAAAGGTAAGTTAAGTCCTCGTTACATTAGTCCTTTTGAGATTTTAAAGAGAATTGGCCCGGTTGCATATAGTCTGGCATTACCGCCTGAGTTGGACAAGGTACACCGTGTATTTCACGTATCCATGTTACGAAAGTGTATACAAGAACCGGGCAAGTCGTCGAGTATGAGCCACTCAAGTTGAGAGACGACTTAACGTATGAAGAACGGCCAGTCCAGGTCCTTGACCGGAAAGAAAATACTTTGCGTAACAAGGCAATTCCGTTAGTCAAAGTCTTGTGGAGAAATCACTCTAGTGAAGAAGCAACCTGGGAACTTGAAGCTGAAATGCATGAAAAATATCCCGAGTTGTTTACTTGATATTGTAGACTGAGTTTTGGGGACAAAACTCTTCTGAAGGGGGGGAGGATGTAACACCCCAATTTCTTGACTGACATGTTTTGTGTATTGAAAACAGTTTTGGGAATGAAATGTCGGGTTTAGCTAATTTAATATCTATTTTTAATAGTGATAAAACTCGAATTAGCTAATTATGAGAACTCGAGGAAATAAAAACTGACATTGGACCTTGATCAATGAAAGATATTCTGAGCAGGAAGTGACAGAAAGAAACCGCACTGAAAAAGGAGTTACGGATTGGGAGTTAAGGCCAAAACAGTGAAACTGGAATTCTGCGACAACCAAACAGGGCCTTAACCAGAAAAATGGGAGAAAATGGTCACTTGAGAGGCCAAGGGGAATTGAACCCTTGACCTACCAAGGTAGGTAAAATCTGTCCCAAAAAGTTACCAACTAGGCTGTTGGTTACTTTGTGCATATATACAGCAATATATGTATATAACCTATAATCTTGCCCAAGCCACCACCCAAATTGGCCAATGGCCTTGCATGCATTCCCTTCATCATAGCCCTCCATCACCTCCATCAGGTCAGCAGCCACTAACCCCACTAGGGGCAGAGATACACTCGCATATATGTATATCTGTATAGCCCTATATGTATATGAAGCTATAATATATATATAAACTATAACTTGCATCAAATTCTCTCTTTAGAGAATTCTGAAAATACAGAGTTGTGTGAGTGTGTGTGCATACGTGAGGGACTGTGAGAGAGTGTGAGAGTGTAGTGAGAGAGAGGGGGAGAAAGCTTTGCATGCAAGGGAGTTTGAGGAAAATTTGGCCATTTGAAGTGCAAGGGGGGACTTGAGGATCACGGTGCATGAACTGAGAAGCTTGAGGGACATTTAGAAAGGTCTGAACCAAGCCAAGAGTGTGAACTGCTACTGCTTGAAGGTAAAATTCTAAATTATCTTCAATTCTTGTTTTGTAGATTTTGGAACTGTTTGATAGAATTAGACTGCATGCATGTTTTATTCTTGATCCTAGGAATTATTCTGAGTGTATTGCATGATTTAGAGGTCTCTGATAGGTCAAAAACCATGAAACCCGAAACCAACTTCCATTGATGAAGCTTGAAACACCAGGTCTGATTCGACCATATCCATTTGAGATTTTGCATGTCGAGACCTGAAATAAACCCCAAGAGGATCTCAACTATCTACCTACGCGACCCCAGAACTCACTGTAGCCCCACGAATTTGAAAATGAAGCTACGGGTTTGCAACCCAAATCTTCTAAAACCGAGACCAAACTGAAAAATAAAAATAGGGGCATGAACATTATGATCCGTGGGTCACATAGAAACAAATTTGGTGTAAAACGGTTGAGAAATGAGGATGCTAGGTCGTGTTACAGGTCACGGCTATCGTTTTGAAAACAGAATGGTTTAGGTTGATTCGAAGCTCAAAACCAATGCCAAAGTGTTGGTGTGACCCTCAGGAGTCGATACCACCCAGAAACAGAGACCAAAACAGCCTAAAAACTCACGAAATAGAAAGAGAAAATCTGCAGGTTTTTAGGGCATCACTGTGTGAGGTTCAACGAAGGAGACGACGCTGAGTCGACTCCGTGTCTTTTAAACCGAGTTGGCGGGTTGACTCGAACACGTGTCTGTCCCACGGACTGCCACTGCATTAATTAAACTGCGTCGTTTTGGGCCGTTTATATGTTAAATAGTTACGTTTAGAAGAAAAGAAAGGGAAAGAAAGAAAAACGGGGCTACGGGGTTTCGAACTCCTGACCTCCAGAACCCACGCGCCCCTTCTTTCCACTCGGCCACGCACCTACGTGTGACCCTTATCCGACATAATATATATATATTATATATTTAAATTAAACCAGAAATAAAAGACGCATTTTGCGCCTTATGGGACTCGAACGTGGTGTCTATTGGAGAGGGAGGTGGCACGCGTCCGCTGTGCCACCCTATTCGACCGTTCTTTTTCTGCCAAAAATAATATATATATTATATATATTCCGAAATTAATTTAATTAAAATCATTTAATTAAATTAAATACTCCAAATTAGTCCGTTGTCCAAAAATCATAAGTTATATATGTATTCCTACTGTCTCGGACCTCCTGAGTCCAATGGTGAGGTCCGTGACTGCAAATGAGGTACCGAAAAAAAATATGATGTAAGAAATTACCATAATACCCCTGACCCTGTACAAGGCCAAATGAAATCCGATTTCAACGGAACTGATACCAGTAGTAGACCTGACACTTGTAAGACTGTATACATGACTAGATGACGAACCCGAGACAGAAATTATGTGATGGCAAAAATGACCAAAATATCCCTGACATACCCGAACCTAGATTTAAAAGCCGAGAGAGTCTAAATTGACTTTCTTCGACCTTCCGAACTCAATGGTTAGGTCCATAATATGAAAATCAGAACCAATAAATGTGTGAAGGCATCTGTTCTAACATGTTAAGCTGTGATCTAGGTAAAAATATCACTTAAACTACCATGGACAAACAGGGCAAGAAATTCACCATCATGACTAAGGCCCAGAGGTTAGCCGATAAGAAACAGCAAGAGTTTATGCAAGAATTACTGAGGCAGCAAAGAGTTATTGAGCGCCATATTAGAATAGCTAAGTCCACTGAAATCGTCTCCGTCCAGCCCTTCATATATAAGGCACGTACTAAAGAAATGATTGCCGAGGCCAAGATGAAAAAACAGAAAGATACTGAAACCCTAAGCCAAATGCTTAAGAGGTAAGACCTAAGAACTAGCCACTATAAGATAGTTCCATGAAACCAATCATAGGGTAGACTTACTCAGTCTAAGGTTATGAGTTGATAAATCTCTATAAATTGTTTTAGGCTTAAGGAGAACAAGAGGAAGGCTCCGTTCATAGCTTCAAACTCGAATATTGAAGGTGAGTAACTTCTGACACTGTTTAAGTTACTGCTCCTTGACCTGATGAATTGTTTCGAATACCATATGTTTTAAATGCAATTGTTTTAAATGCATGCTTTTATCACCGATGACATGGTTTTTAGTTTCTCAAATGATTAACTATATTTCTGATTGATATGCTAGCACTCTGAACCGTTTATCTGTTTTGATCTATTGAACTTGATTTGGATTTATTCAACTATTAATTCCAAACTGATTTAATTACCATGTGATTTAAGCAAAGATTGAATTCGAAACTCTTGCCTGGATATCTGTGTTACTCACTGGGCTTTTTAAAGCTCATTCCATTATTTTAATAATTTCAGGGGAACTCTCAGATGGACAGGTTTAGTAGGTCCAGAACTTAGGGGGAAAATGTTGGAGACCCCCAGATAAAATGATAACCCATTTTTGAGAATCTATACCATTTTTGTACTTTTTGTGTAACTGAACAGATTACGACCTTTTGTGGTGAAACTGTTTTGTAAGCTTGATTAAGATAGGACTGACTATGATGTATCCTGAATGCTCTGCCAAGTATAGATGTATGCATTCTCTTGTGAAAATTCCGCTGCTTAAATTATACATGTTGAATGCATTATGCTTGGGATTTAGATCGGAATGGCCTGTGGTTAGGATTACCGTCGGGGTTTTGTTTTCAAAAAAAAAAAAAAACTGATAAAACCCGATAGGTGCCTAACTGGCCTTTGTCACGTGCCCCAAATCCGCACAGGGTGGGTCTGGGGGATGTGACAGCTCTGATCTGAGAGGGGTTAGTTTCTATCCCACGTTGAGTGACTAGGTACCCAAGAAACTTCTTTTCTGTTATGCCAAAGGTGCACTTGTTGGGGTTCAATTTCATGCCACATTCGTTCAAAATCTCGAACGTTTGAGCCAAATGTTAGACGTGGTCATTTCGATTCATGCTTTTTACAAGCATGTCGTCTATGTAAACCTCCATAGTGCTACCAATTTGAGGCTGGAACATCTTATTGACCAACATTTGATAGGTTACCCCCGCATTCTTCAACCCAAAAGGCATTACCTTGTAGCAGTATATTCCTCTTTCAGACATGAAGGTTGTCTTATCTTGGTCTAGAGGGTACATTTGTACTTGGTTATACCCTGAGTATGCATCCATAAAACTCAAGAGCTTATGCCCCACAGTTGCGTCTACTAGCTGGTCTATTCTGGGGACCAGGAAATTGTCTTTGGGGCATGCTTTGTTAAGGTCGGTATAGTCAACACAAACTCTCCACTTTCCATGCTTCTTTTTGGCCAAAACTATATTAGCCAACCAATTTGGATAGTAGACTTCCCTGATCATCACAGCCTCCAATAGTTGCTTAACTTCCTCATTGATTATTTTATGTTGTTGTGGTACAAATGTTCTTCTCTTCTGGCATACTGGAGGATAGCATGGTCGACTACCGCATACTTCTAAATACTTTATTTCTCAATACTGGATCATAAGGTTTTAAGGTTATCTCTTCGAGTATGGTTGCCACGCGTCACTCTTTTATTATGAGTTAATTTTTGGTATATCAACCACCCTAATTAAGATTAGCTTAATTCACTAATCTTGTATTAAGCTCACTAATCAACTTTAACCAGATAAAAAAGTAATCATATAAATTATCATTTAAGTAACATATCCCAATCAAGGTTAGGTTAGTTAAGCATCCCTTAATCACACTTAGACTAATAATAGAGTTTAGGCTAATAATCAAGTATAAGCATGAGAATCATTTCCAATACTTACTATAATTACATTTTAACTTCTAATTAGTTTCAATTAGGGTTTCAAGAGTGGCCTTTCTTGTAAAATGGGGTTTAGCATCCCCAAATTAAGCTTAATCTAAGGTTTACTTCATATTATCATAGTAGAAAATGTAAGGCAATTCACATGCTATGAAAATATTAATACCTGGGGTATTACACGAAAGGGCCAGAGTTCTTGCTAACAATTAAGTAGGCCAAGAGGGAGACATTAAAGGATTATATAGCTTAATACTGAGCTCATAGAGATGAACGATTGTAGTGCACGTTTCTTGGTGGCTGCTTTGACCTCAGGACTGGGATCTGGGTGCTTCCAAGATTCTTTGACTAAAAATCCCCCAATCGATATGGTAGCACTCATGGAGAGAGCTCGGAAGTACATCAACCTCGACAACACTAAGACTTCTATTCGGAAAGCTAAGGAGTAGGCTTAGAAAGATGAGCAAGCCTAGAGGAGAGACAATAAGGACAATAAAAAGAGAGGTTGAGGTCTTCATAAAGGATTGGCGTCTAGAGCACAAAATAACTTTGGCTCTAGAAGATATGTAACTTATACCCCATTAAATGCCTTACTCCCATCCTTCAGCAAGTCCAAAATCATGAAAATCTAAAGTGACCCGAGCCAATGAAGAGTAATCTGGATACCAGAAACCGGAACAAGTACTGTGATTTTTATAAAGAACAAGGCCACACTACCAAGGAATGCAGAGCTCTAAAGCAAGAAATTGAGTAGGCGACTAAGGGAATTTGTTTGCTAATATGGGAGACAAAACCAATGAGATGAAAAGTCGCTTTAGAGGAGGCCAAACCAGACAAGCAGAGAAAAGTTTAGAACGATCAACAACCGTCAAATAATCAGCTCCTAATTTTCGTACTTCATGTTAACAATGCAATGACTAGGATGTCCAACAGAGCTAGGAAGAGGTATGCTCGGGAGGTGAGAGCAAAACCTCACATTATCCAAATCTCATCCTTTGAGAAGAGAACCAAGATAATGCCTCAGATACAGTTCTCTAAACTGAACCTTGTCAGAGGTACACTACCCCCCACAGTGATGCTTTAGTTATCTTTCTCAAAATTGCCAATTTCAAGATCAAAAGGGTTCTTATAGATGCCGGAAGCTCTACTAATGTCCTGTTCTATGAACCCTTCAAATAGATGAAGCTTGCTCAGAAGGATATCAAAGCAACTGTGGCAGTAATGGCAAGGTTCAATGGACACCTCAGTCCCATGGGTAAGATAGATTTACCAACCACAGTTGGGGAAGGAGACAAACATAGGACCTTGATCTTTGAATTCATGGTCCAGGATGCCAAATCTCCCTATAATGTTGTAATTGTCAAACCTTGGATTCACTAGATGGGGGCAATTGTAACACCCCGACTTTGTATAATTAATAATTAAATAATTAATTATTAATTAGTACCGGCTTAGGGAATAATTAAGGAAATTAACCTTAATCTCCCGGTGGTCACACTAGACCAATAGAACAATTAAAACATGTTCGGGAATAGGGTATAATACCCGAACCTAATTACCAATTAATTAGGTGGAATAGTGTCAATTTAACACTGACGGAATTCGAATTAATTAACTACGAAAATTCCGAATGACTAATAAATGACACGGAACCTCTGACAGTGTAGATAACTGAAATATGAAACTCTCGGAACAAACCGCATCGAAAAAGGAGTTACGGAATGAAAGTTATGAGGCAAACATCAGAAACTAAATTAACGTGCAGCCAAACAGGGCCTTAGCCCAAAATGGTGAAAAATGGCCAAATTGGTGGTCAAGGGGAATTGAACCCTTGACCTATGGAAGGAATGAATCTCACCAAAATTTAACCAAGTGGCCACCAACACCTTTGTGCTTGTATACACAACTTAATGGTATATAACACTGAATTGCCCAAGGCTCCACCTCAAATTGGGCCAATGGGATTTCATGCAACCATATATGATATATAATATATGATATATATATATATATATATATAATCTGATTGGGCCATTCTCTCCACCAATGGAGAAGCATGCACATCAAATCAACATGTGTACAAAAATGCATGTGTACATATGTATCTTATACATAGGAGTGCTTGTGTGTCTCAGAATTGGAGAACAATTCTCTATGTGTGTGGGTGCTCGGGTAGAAGAGAATGGGTTGAGAGAGAGAGTCCATGTGAGGCCATGAGGTGTGTTGACCATTGTGTGTCTTCATGTGATACACAAAGGAGGAGAGCTGTGCACAATGTGGCTGGACTGAGGGGCACGACTGCACTGGAGCAGCATGCATGAAGCCACAACCGAGCCAAAAGAAAGCAGCCACTGTCCGAAGGTAAAACACCAAAATTTCTGAAATTTTTCCCCCTTAAGTCGTTTACTGTTTTCAGTTAATTGAGGTTAATGAAATGCATGCATGAAGTCTAAAATGCATCAACTTGAACTTGGCATGGAATATAGAGACCAAGATAGTCTAGAACACCACACCGTAACAGATCCGCCATTGATGTACCTCGGATAACTGGGTCTGATTTGACCCAAGCTAAACCGAATTTGGTTGGTCAAGACCTGTTCTAGACCTCAAGAGGATCCCAAAACCACCAACCCGCGACCCTAAAACCCCATGCAACCCCTCTAACACGTCGGTTGCAGGTTCGGTCTTCAAATGCTATTTTTGGTTAGAGTGTTTTAAACTGATTTTCGTGATTGGGGGATGAAACTACATGTCATAGGGATCTTGTAGCAACAAACCGCGCTGAAAAAGGTTGAGGAATGAGGGTTTGGTATCGAATTGCAGGTTCGGTTATCCTCTGTTGAACCGAACTATTGAGCTCGATTCAAAGCACCAAATGAATGCCAAATTGTTGGCATGATACCCAGAAATAAATTGGGACTGAAGGCAGGAATAATCCGTGCTTGAAACATCACGAAATAGAAGAAGAAAATCTGCGAGAATTAGGGCAAACTGGGGGGAAAGAGATGAAGAAGACAGAGTTGACTCGGTTGAGTGACCGAGTCATACCGAGTTGGCCCAGTTGACACGGACACGTGTCTCTCCACGAGCGTGCCACCGAATTAATAGAACGGTGTCGTTTTGGCTAAACTGATTGTTTTAAATTAAAATCGGCCTGTTTGGTTACGGGCCTTAAAAATTAAAAATTGGATTAGGGGCAACCGAAACACGGATAGGGACTGAAATTGAGATTAAATGGGATATGTTATCCCGGTTTTCTGAAGGGTTAGTGAACCGGTTGGTTCACAGTGTATTGGACCGGTTCAGCCAACTGAACCCTTGAACCCTTGGGTTTGAACCCCTAAATTATGAAATTATATTTTGAACCCCAAATACTTTCTGAAATTACGGATCAACCCCCAACATTTCTGAAAATTACACAGTGGCCCAGACTTTGGAAAATTTCTTCATTTAAGCCCTCAATAAATTAATTAAATAATAAAATAATTATTTAATTATTTTATTAAATAGGTAAAATTACAATTTTACCCCTGGACATTAAATATGTCAAACGGAGTCCAAATAAATTAAGTAAATAGTGTATTTTCACTATTTCAAGCATTCTGGACTCAATGGTACAGTCCGATTTTGGAAATACAGTCCCGAAAAATACAGACCCGTAAGTGATAAATGACCGAACTGCCCCTGATGGTACCCAGACCCAAATAAAAATATCAGATAGCCTATTTTAACTATCTCGGGCATTCTGGACTCAACGGTGAGGTCCGTTTAATGAACCGAGGTCCCGAAAAATACAGACACGTAGGTATAAATGACCGAATTGCCCTTAATGATACCCAGGGCCGATTAAACATAACAGATAGTCCAATTTCACTATGTTGGACACTCTGGACCCAATGGTGAGGTCCATTTTATGAACTGACGTGTCGAAAAATACGACACATGAAATTACCAAATTACCCCTGATACCGTACGAGACCTAAACAAAGTCTGATTGGGACGAAACTAATACCGGTAGGAGCCCAGACACTGGTGAGACTGTATAGTTGATTAGATGACGAATCGGGGTCAGAATTACACAAAACGTAAAATGACCAAAATACCCCTGAGCACCGTAAGTGCAAAGTAGAGGTCGAATAAAGGTCAAACTGATATGATAAATTATCATAGGGATAATTATGAACACTGAAAGGCTAAATAAGACTCCGAGACAGTCGACGCGTAAAACGAGAAATGACCGATGTGTCCCGACGATCTAAAGCAGATACCAAATGAAGTCCAAGGGACTTACAAATTTATACATGAGATATATGGGACGTTCTGAGGACCATGATAGGGTCCCGGGCAAAAATGACAAAATTACCATTTTGCCCCTAAGACTAAATAAGTACCCAACTGATACCGATTAAAGTCTAAAAGACTTAAAACTTCATATATACGACATATGGGATATTCTGAGGACCATAACAGGGTCCGGGATAAGAATGGAAAAATTACCATTTTGCCCCTATGGTTAAAATGAGAACCTAACTAATACCGATTGGAGTCCAAAGGACGTAGAACTTTGTACTTAAGATATAAAGACTATTTCAAAGACCATGACAGGGTCCGAGACAAAAATGGTAAAATTACCATTTTGCCCCTAAGGTTGAATGAGTGCCTGACTGATAACAATTGAAGTCTAAATGACTTAGGATATAATCCTAATAATTGCTAAGCCTAATTAAAGAATGAAATAGCCTCGGGTGAGACCCAATGGAAGGGCGATAGGCTACTAGGCTATCTTAGTTAATCCGATAGATACCTAAGATGACGAATGAGACCTGAATGGATGAATTCTGATCTATCTATGATTAATGATGATTATTCAGGATGTACAAGGATGTGCCTGAAACAATGTTTGGAGGTTGTCAGATTATTTGCGCAAGGAGATAAACCTAAAAGTTTGTGAGTAACTTCTGACACTGTTTTGATTCTGTCCCTTGATTTATTGATCTGTTTTGAATGCAATTATTTAAGTGCAATTATTGAAATGCATGCCTTTTCGTACTATATCACTTATGACATGGTTTTAGTCTTTTTAAATAATTGACTATATTACTGATCCCTGTGCTAGCATTCCGTACTGTTTTGCCCGTTTTGAACTGTTGAGATAAAATGGATATATATTGAACCATTATTTCTGAAACGATTAAATAAACCATGTGATATAGGCAAAGAACGATATTTTGTCGTACCGTACTACTTGTATAGTATACTGTCTAAATACTATATTGTTTAAATGTACGCACTTAATGTAGGCCCTTTGCACTACATTTCACACGATGTGATTGTGTCCTTTGAATTAGGAATTCCGTTCAGTTCGGTTATGTGCTATCCGTTAATGCTATGTCTATGTCCCTGATTGATACGTTCGATTCCATTGTGTACCGCCGGTCGATAATAGGTCTGTTTGGATTGATGTATTGTTCAGTTTCGTTATGTTCTACCCGTAATGACATGCCCCTGTCTTGATTAAAACGTTGTTCAGTTCGGTCATGATTCGTTCCGCTAGTGATATGCCTCCGATTTGATTGTTATATCGTTTCTACTCAGCTCCGTTATGTTTCGTTCCGTTCATGATGTGCTTGTGTCTTGATTAGTATATTGTTTTTGTTCAGTTCCGTTATGTTCTAGCTATTGAAGGTATGCCTTCGTCTTGATTGAAACATTGTTCAGTCCAGTTATGATTAGTTCCGACAGTGATGTGTCCCTGACTTGATTGTTATATTGTTTCTACCCAGTTCCGTTATGTTGTGTCCTGTTCATGATTTGCCTGTGTCTTGATTAGTGTATTGTTTCCGTTTAGTTCCGTTATAATTTTAGCCGTCGAGGATATGCCTCTGTCTTGATTGACTTATTGTTCCCACTCAGTCTCAGCTGTGATTCGTTCCGTTAATGAAGTGTTTGTGTCTTGATCGATATATTGGCAATGGTTATTGTTTTGGTCCGATTGGTTATGTTATGTTCCGATTCGTTTGTACTGTTTGTGCAATCTTGTTCCATTGTACTAGACTGCTTGTGAAATGGATTTAGAAAATTGTTATTTTGAAATGATTAAATTATCCACGTGCCTTGGAAGCAAGGACTGGTTTTGAAACCCATGATAGGGAATCTGTGTTACTCACTGGGCTTATTTAAGCTCACCCCATTATTCTGACATTTTTCAGGAATTACCTCCATTGGATTAGAAGGTACTATGACATGACGTGAATAGGCCAAGTGGCATTGCAAATAAGGATCAGATGGCACTGATTTGTAGAAACTTATATTCTTGTGAATCGAATCCGTATATCCAGGTAAGTGATATGATACGACTGACTTGATTGACATGCACTAGATATTGGAACATGGCTCATGGAACTAAATGGTACTCTAGAGATATTAGATCTGCTATGTTGTTATACGCTTGATTTTAGATATGCTCTGAGATTAGAATTGTTGACTGACTGGATTTAGTCTTGCTCTGTGATACATATTCTTATGATGGATAAGTGAGTTGCATTCCCGTGACACAAAGAAAAAGTTTTAAATTCCGCTGCATCTGACCCTACAGTTGGAGTGCAATTCGTCAGAAAGTTCAGAATTTGCCTTTGGTTGGTCGCGTCGCGACCGACTGGCAGTCACGTCCTCGACATCCGCGTAGGGTGGGGTTCGGGATGTGACAGAGGTGGTATCAGAGCAAATGTTGTGAGATAATTAAGATTATCATAACTGAGGTTGGTAAAGTTTTGAAATCAACTAGTATCACAGAGCAATATCAGAGCATTAGGTTATGGATTAAGAACCACAGAGTACCTGAGCCATAGATATTAAGTTCCACTTTTGGAGACCTGACGTGAAAGTGTGGAAGTCTTGATAGGAGATGATAGGCCTGTAATTCTAAGGCATCTGAGGACTGGGGATTTTCTGGGTCTGATATGAACTGGTGTAATTTAAGGTTGTAGACTCATGATACTTAAAGACATGTCCATACGAATAATTATGGACGTAGCAACCGAAAGGAAATGACAGTAGGTCTGTTGACTCCGACATTGACACTTGTAATTATGGATAGCAAGCGAATCACTTGAGGGATCACATGTGATTAAATGATCCTAGTGGAGGATTTCCACTTATTTGAGGATGACTACCCGATTGATCTGATAGGAGATAGGTCTGATAATTGAATCTTGAAGAGATTATACGATTGTGACTGTAAAGTTTGACCGAATGGGAATATCTGTATTTGATATGGAGTCTGTGTGAAACTGATACAAAATATCTTTTTGATAGGAAAATAGTATCCCGAATGATACGGCGGTCCGAGAGACAAATGAAAAGGGGAGGTTATGATGACAGAATCTCTTAGATATGACCAACCAAGTTTTGAGGACAAAACTTTTCTGAAGAGGGGTAGGATGTAACACCCCGACTTTGTATAATTAATAATTAAATAATTAATTATTAATTAGTACCGGCTTAGGGAATAATTAAGGAAATTAACCTTAATCTCCCGGTGGTCACACTAGACCAATAGAACAATTAAAACATGTTCGGGAATAGGGTATCATACCCGAACCTAATTACCAATTAATTAGGTGGAATAGTGTCAATTTAACACTGACGGAATTCGAATTAATTAACTACGAAAATTCCGAATGACTAATAAATGACACGGAACCTCTGACAGTGTAGATAACTGAAATATGAAACTCTCGGAACAAACCGCATCGAAAAAGGAGTTACGGAATGAAAGTTATGAGGCAAACATCAGAAACTAAATTAACGTGCAGCCAAACAGGGCCTTAGCCCAAAATGGTGAAAAATGGCCAAATTGGTGGTCAAGGGGAATTGAACCCTTGACCTATGGAAGGAATGAATCTCACCAAAAATTTAACCAAGTGGCCACCAACACCTTTGTGCTTGTATACACAACTTAATGGTATATAACACTGAATTGCCCAAGGCTCCACCTCAAATTGGGCCAATGGGATTTCATGCAACCATATATGATATATAATATATGATATATATATATATATATATATATATATAATCTGATTGGGCCATTCTCTCCACCAATGGAGAAGCATGCACATCAAATCAACATGTGTACAAAAATGCATATGTGTACATATGTATCTTATACATAGGAGTGCTTGTGTGTCTCAGAATTGGAGAACAATTCTCTATGTGTGTGGGTGCTCGGGTAGAAGAGAATGGGTTGAGAGAGAGAGTCCATGTGAGGCCATGAGGTGTGTTGACCATTGTGTGTCTTCATGTGATACACAAAGGAGGAGAGCTGTGCACAATGTGGCTGGACTGAGGGGCACGACTGCACTGGAGCAGCATGCATGAAGCCACAACCGAGCCAAAAGAAAGCAGCCACTGTCCGAAGGTAAAACACCAAAATTTCTGAAATTTTTCCCCCTTAAGTCGTTTACTGTTTTCAGTTAATTGAGGTTAATGAAATGCATGCATGAAGTCTAAAATGCATCAACTTGAACTTGGCATGGAATATAGAAACCAAGATAGTCTAGAACACCACACCGTAACAGATCCGCCATTGATGTACCTCGGATAACTGGGTCTGATTTGACCCAAGCTAAACCGAATTTGGTTGGTCAAGACCTGTTCTAGACCTCAAGAGGATCCCAAAACCACCAACCCGCGACCCTAAAACCCCATGCAACCCCTCTAACACGTCGGTTGCAGGTTCGGTCTTCAAATGCTATTTTTGGTTAGAGTGTTTTAAACTGATTTTCGTGATTGGGGGATGAAACTACATGTCATAGGGATCTTGTAGCAACAAACCGCGCTGAAAAAGGTTGAGGAATGAGGGTTTGGTATCGAATTGCAGGTTCGGTTATCCTCTGTTGAACCGAACTATTGAGCTCGATTCAAAGCACCAAATGAATGCCAAATTGTTGGCATGATACCCAGAAATAAATTGGGACTGAAGGCAGGAATAATCCGTGCTTGAAACATCACGAAATAGAAGAAGAAAATCTGCGAGAATTAGGGCAAACTGGGGGGAAAGAGATGAAGAAGACAGAGTTGACTCGGTTGAGTGACCGAGTCATACCGAGTTGGCCCAGTTGACACGGACACGTGTCTCTCCACGAGCGTGCCACCGAATTAATAGAACGGTGTCGTTTTGGCTAAACTGATTGTTTTAAATTAAAATCGGCCTGTTTGGTTACGGGCCTTAAAAATTAAAAATTGGATTAGGGGCAACCGAAACACGGATAGGGACTGAAATTGAGATTAAATGGGATATGTTATCCCGGTTTTCTGAAGGGTTAGTGAACCGGTTGGTTCACAGTGTATTGGACCGGTTCAGCCAACTGAACCCTTGAACCCTTGGGTTTGAACCCCTAAATTATGAAATTATATTTTGAACCCCAAATACTTTCTGAAATTACGGATCAACCCCCAACATTTCTGAAAATTACACAGTGGCCCAGACTTTGGAAAATTTCTTCATTTAAGCCCTCAATAAATTAATTAAATAATAAAATAATTATTTAATTATTTTATTAAATAGGTAAAATTACAATTTTACCCCTGGACATTAAATATGTCAAACGGAGTCCAAATAAATTAAGTAAATAGTGTATTTTCACTATTTCAAGCATTCTGGACTCAATGGTACAGTCCGATTTTGGAAATACAGTCCCGAAAAATACAGACCCGTAAGTGATAAATGACCGAACTGCCCCTGATGGTACCCAGACCCAAATAAAAATATCAGATAGCCTATTTTAACTATCTCGGGCATTCTGGACTCAACGGTGAGGTCCGTTTAATGAACCGAGGTCCCGAAAAATACAGACACGTAGGTATAAATGACCGAATTGCCCTTAATGATACCCAGGGCCGATTAAACATAACAGATAGTCCAATTTCACTATGTTGGACACTCTGGACCCAATGGTGAGGTCCATTTTATGAACTGACGTGTCGAAAAATACGACACATGAAATTACCAAATTACCCCTGATACCGTACGAGACCTAAACAAAGTCTGATTGGGACGAAACTAATACCGGTAGGAGCCCAGACACTGGTGAGACTGTATAGTTGATTAGATGACGAATCGGGGTCAGAATTACACAAAACGTAAAATGACCAAAATACCCCTGAGCACCGTAAGTGCAAAGTAGAGGTCGAATAAAGGTCAAACTGATATGATAAATTATCATAGGGATAATTATGAACACTGAAAGGCTAAATAAGACTCCGAGACAGTCGACGCGTAAAACGAGAAATGACCGATGTGTCCCGACGATCTAAAGCAGATACCAAATGAAGTCCAAGGGACTTACAAATTTATACATGAGATATATGGGACGTTCTGAGGACCATGATAGGGTCCCGGGCAAAAATGACAAAATTACCATTTTGCCCCTAAGACTAAATAAGTACCCAACTGATACCGATTAAAGTCTAAAAGACTTAAAACTTCATATATACGACATATGGGATATTCTGAGGACCATAACAGGGTCCGGGATAAGAATGGAAAAATTACCATTTTGCCCCTATGGTTAAAATGAGAACCTAACTAATACCGATTGGAGTCCAAAGGACGTAGAACTTTGTACTTAAGATATAAAGACTATTTCAAAGACCATGACAGGGTCCGAGACAAAAATGGTAAAATTACCATTTTGCCCCTAAGGTTGAATGAGTGCCTGACTGATAACAATTGAAGTCTAAATGACTTAGGATATAATCCTAATAATTGCTAAGCCTAATTAAAGAATGAAATAGCCTCGGGTGAGACCCAATGGAAGGGCGATAGGCTACTAGGCTATCTTAGTTAATCCGATAGATACCTAAGATGACGAATGAGACCTGAATGGATGAATTCTGATCTATCTATGATTAATGATGATTATTCAGGATGTACAAGGATGTGCCTGAAACAATGTTTGGAGGTTGTCAGATTATTTGCGCAAGGAGATAAACCTAAAAGTTTGTGAGTAACTTCTGACACTGTTTTGATTCTGTCCCTTGATTTATTGATCTGTTTTGAATGCAATTATTTAAGTGCAATTATTGAAATGCATGCCTTTTCGTACTATATCACTTATGACATGGTTTTAGTCTTTTTAAATAATTGACTATATTACTGATCCCTGTGCTAGCATTCCGTACTGTTTTGCCCGTTTTGAACTGTTGAGATAAAATGGATATATATTGAACCATTATTTCTGAAACGATTAAATAAACCATGTGATATAGGCAAAGAACGATATTTTGTCGTACCGTACTACTTGTATAGTATACTGTCTAAATACTATATTGTTTAAATGTACGCACTTAATGTAGGCCCTTTGCACTACATTTCACACGATGTGATTGTGTCCTTTGAATTAGGAATTCCGTTCAGTTCGGTTATGTGCTATCCGTTAATGCTATGTCTATGTCCCTGATTGATACGTTCGATTCCATTGTGTACCGCCGGTCGATAATAGGTCTGTTTGGATTGATGTATTGTTCAGTTTCGTTATGTTCTACCCGTAATGACATGCCCCTGTCTTGATTAAAACGTTGTTCAGTTCGGTCATGATTCGTTCCGCTAGTGATATGCCTCCGATTTGATTGTTATATCGTTTCTACTCAGCTCCGTTATGTTTCGTTCCGTTCATGATGTGCTTGTGTCTTGATTAGTATATTGTTTTTGTTCAGTTCCGTTATGTTCTAGCTATTGAAGGTATGCCTTCGTCTTGATTGAAACATTGTTCAGTCCAGTTATGATTAGTTCCGACAGTGATGTGTCCCTGACTTGATTGTTATATTGTTTCTACCCAGTTCCGTTATGTTGTGTCCTGTTCATGATTTGCCTGTGTCTTGATTAGTGTATTGTTTCCGTTTAGTTCCGTTATAATTTTAGCCGTCGAGGATATGCCTCTGTCTTGATTGACTTATTGTTCCCACTCAGTCTCAGCTGTGATTCGTTCCGTTAATGAAGTGTTTGTGTCTTGATCGATATATTGGCAATGGTTATTGTTTTGGTCCGATTGGTTATGTTATGTTCCGATTCGTTTGTACTGTTTGTGCAATCTTGTTCCATTGTACTAGACTGCTTGTGAAATGGATTTAGAAAATTGTTATTTTGAAATGATTAAATTATCCACGTGCCTTGGAAGCAAGGACTGGTTTTGAAACCCATGATAGGGAATCTGTGTTACTCACTGGGCTTATTTAAGCTCACCCCATTATTCTGACATTTTTCAGGAATTACCTCCATTGGATTAGAAGGTACTATGACATGACGTGAATAGGCCAAGTGGCATTGCAAATAAGGATCAGATGGCACTGATTTGTAGAAACTTATATTCTTGTGAATCGAATCCGTATATCCAGGTAAGTGATATGATACGACTGACTTGATTGACATGCACTAGATATTGGAACATGGCTCATGGAACTAAATGGTACTCTAGAGATATTAGATCTGCTATGTTGTTATACGCTTGATTTTAGATATGCTCTGAGATTAGAATTGTTGACTGACTGGATTTAGTCTTGCTCTGTGATACATATTCTTATGATGGATAAGTGAGTTGCATTCCCGTGACACAAAGAAAAAGTTTTAAATTCCGCTGCATCTGACCCTACAGTTGGAGTGCAATTCGTCGGAAAGTTCAGAATTTGCCTTTGGTTGGTCGCGTCGCGACCGACTGGCAGTCACGTCCTCGACATCCGCGTAGGGTGGGGTTCGGGATGTGACAGCAATCACGTCCACTTTACATTAGTGCCTCAAGTTCATACACCAAGGCAACGTTGTGAATATTAAAGGTTCTCAGCCTACTACTTGGGAGTGTCATGCTTTTGCACTTAAGGAAAATTCCTCCAAATAGCAATCACAGTACTATCTCAAGGGGAAGACTTTTCTATTTCAGATCTTGATGATGTTGGGGAGTGCCATTTTGAGATCAATGAGCCATTAAGTCCCAGAGGAAGGGATAGCATGGTTAAACAAAAGGAAGAGATTACAACAATACTCATCAGTACCGAGGTAGAAGAAAGGAAAGTACTTTCAAATTGGTTCGACTATCTCCTTCAGAGCAAGAATTTCTTGTTAAGTTCTTGAAAGAAAAACCTTTCAGTGTTTGCCTGGGAAACCAAAGATATAGAGGGAATAGACCCTGACTTTATCTCTTATAAGTTGATGACAAATCCAAACCATCATCCTATACGACAGAAAATGAAGACGTTCACTCCTGACCACCATAAGATCATCAACGAAAAAGTTCAAAGGTTACTTTATGTTGGAATGATAAAGGAGGTATTCTACTTAGAGTGACTCGTTGATACCATCCTTACAAGATGTTTAGCTTTCAGATTGGTGATACAATAGAGGTCTACATTGATGATATGCTCATAAAAAATATTCAGATAGTAGACCACATCCAACACTTATCCCAAACATTTAGAATTATGAAAGAACACAAAATAAAGCTCAATCCCTCAAAGTATACCTTCGGGGTTAGAGAGGGAAATTCTTAGGATTCTTGCTATCACAGGGGGGATTGAAGAAGAACTTACCCAAATCAAGGCTCTGATTGATTTGGAGTCCCTCGAGACTAAGAAAAAAATCCAAGGGTTGAACAGTAGAATAGTAGCACTAAACATGTTAATTTCTAAATCCATAGATCGTTGCCTCATGTTCTTTAAGGCTTTAAGGGGGAGTAAAGCTCTAGAATGAACCCTTGAATGTGTGGAAGCTTTCCAAGAACTGAAGAAGTATTTAGCCTCTCCTAACCTTCTTTCAAACCAATACCTAGAGAGAGATTGCACTTATACTTAGCTGTGTCAGAGAGTTCGGTCATTTCGGCTTTAGTAAAGGAAGAAAAGGGATCTAGAAGCCAGTTGTTTGTGTCAGCAAAACACTATTTAATACCAAAGAAAGGTATTCAGAAATCAAAAAGTTGGCTTTGGCCTTAGTGGTTTCAACTCAAAAGCTCAGACCATACTTCCAAGCCCATCCCATCGTAATCCCAACATCCTATCCTTAAAAGTCGGTCCTTCACAAACTTGAAATCTCTAGGTGGTTAGTAAAATGGTTTGTAGAGCTGGGAGAATTTGATATCTTATGTTCCACGAACTGCAATCAAAGCTTAGGTACTGGTAGACTTCATAGCCGGGTTTACCGGAGTTCAGCAGCTAAAGTCTCAGACCCCTCCAGATGCTCCAGCATGGATATTATACACTAACAGATCTTCCTTAGACAAGGGTTTTGGAGTAGGACTGATACCCCAATCCCCTGATGGGATCATCATGGAAAAATCTATTAGTTTGGGTTTCAAAGCCTCTAATAATGAAGCATAGTACAAAGCACTGATCCTTGGATTGAAGTTAGCCCTAGAATGTGGGGCTTCAAATCTTAACGTATTTTCTGACTTGCAACTCGTGGTCAGTCAAGTTCTAGCTGAATATTCAACTAAAGATGAAAGAACTAGTGGACTTGTTGAAACAGTCTTTTTTTAGATTCTCCATTCAGAAGATGGACAGAAATTAGAACTCCAGAGCAGATGCAATAGCTAATGTGGCTTCTCACCTGAGGCTAGAGAGACTCCACTGTAAAGATTTCTTTTCAATCAAGCCCTAGTATTGAATCATCATAGGTTCTTCAGGTTTCAGAACAGTCTTCCAATTAGATGACTCTCATCATCAGATTTCTAACCGAAGGTCTACTTCCTAAAGACAAGAACCAGGCTAGAAGGATCCGTATTAAAGCAGCTCGGTATCTAATCCTCAGAGACAAACTATACCAAAGATCTTACTCACAACTCTTCTCTTATGCTTGGAGAGGCCCAATACGTCTTGGCCGAAATTCATGAGGGGGTATGTAGCAACCATAGTGGTAGGAGAATTGTTGCCCACCGAGCTCTGTCCCAGTTATATTATTGGATTAGCATGTTGAGACAAGTTAAGGATTACGTTCAGAAATGTGACAAATGCCAACGCTTTGCTCCTTATCAGCACCAACTTCAGTAAGAGCTCATTTGCATTGCCAGTCCTTGGCCCTTTGCCCGGTGGGGAATAGACATAGTGGAACCATTACCAAAAGCCCCCCAAAACAGGAAATTCCTACTGGTCACCATAGATTATTTCTTCAAATGGGCAGAGGTTGAACCATTAACTGGCATCACCGAAGTAGAAGTAAAAAACTTCACTTGAAAAAACATAGTGTGCAGGTTCAGGATCCCCAGAGTAACTATTTCTGATAATGGGACATACTTCATGGGAAAGGTGTTCGTAAAGATCTCCACATCAGCTACCACTTTTCCTCAAGTGCTTGGAGGAGTACAAAAACAGAACTGAAACAAAAAATATCTTAGGAACTGTTGTTCTACAGGAGCATTTTCCTTGTCTTGCTCAATAGCCCCTAGGTGCTCAGAACAGAAGGGGTCTACAACTGGCTCAAGTGCTCCAGCATTCTCTTATTCGTCCTCAGCCTCCATCTCAACTTTAAAAACATAGATTTCATCCATACCGGCCAAACTGAGATTAGGTTATAGCTTTCGGAGTTTTTTTTTTTTTTTACATCTTGTAGCCATAGTTAATTAATTCCCCCCCCCCTCTCTAGCTTTTAGACCTCAGCCCTCAGATTCTGCTCAGTTTGAGCCTATGCTGCTTCAACGCTATCAAAGACCTCATGAGCGATAGTAGCCTCAAAGTCGGCCAGCTTCTTCCTCAACCCTTTAGTTTTGAAGCCATAGCGTTCTTCTTTGACTCTTAGATGGCAAAGGCATTGGTCGCCTCTTTCAGCTTCTCATCTGAAGTGGTGAGGATAGATTGAGCAAGCCCAAGTCGGAGCTTACTTCATCTAGCTTAGCTTGCAGAGTGTCAATATGCTCATAATCTTTAGGGTTGTTCATTATACCTGCTAACCCATGAACAGCCTGCAGAACATAAAAGATTTAAGTCAATAAATGAAATACAGCAAACCAAGCTAAAGGGATATGATACTTACCCTCATACGGACAACCAAAAAGTCTTTGGATATCTTCTTGGGCTTCAATCCATTGAACTTGCTAGGACTAGTCACCTAGGACTCCTTATATGCCTTCTTTATGGCACTAGGCCTAGTGTCTTTAGTTGACAAGGGGTAGCTCCCACTTTTCCCTTCCTCTTCTTTTGCTTTTGCACCACTAGAGCAGGAGGATGAACTGCTTCATGAACTGGCGTAAGGGCCAGCTCTTCCCAGACCGTCCGCTTAAGGGGGTCATACAAAAGTCTTATCTTCTTTTGAGGCGAAGCAGGCTCGGCAGGGGCAGAGGTCTTACCAGTTTTCTTCTTCTGCCTTGGCTTCCATAAGGAGAAGACTGACTTCTTCAGCTCCTCACTTTTCTCCTTCACTAGCCCAGCCTCTATCAAGTTCTTGAGGGTTATAATGGCTTCATGGG
Organism: Nyssa sinensis; assembly: GCA_008638375.1. Lineage (NCBI taxonomy): Eukaryota > Viridiplantae > Streptophyta > Magnoliopsida > Cornales > Nyssaceae > Nyssa > Nyssa sinensis. Next base: position 23,956,469 of record CM018039.1, on the reverse strand, counting down.
AATGGTCCTTGGTTTGAAAAAGTTGCTTGAATTGGTCCTAAAGGTCTTGTGTGAATATAGACCTCCTTCAAGCACTCTTATCTGCACAACATGTCAAAACAAAAAAATTCAAAAGAAAAATAATAAATACGTAACAAAAGGTAGGTTTTTTATAGGATGGTAGGCTCACCTTTGAAACTGGTCTTCCTTGGAAAAATGGTTTCCCACCTTTCGAAGTCCTTGTACTCTTAGCCTCCTTTGACGAAAAAGTGCCACTTCTTCCATGTCTTATTGAATGAGGGTACAAAGGCTAAGGGCTTGAACCCTTTATCAAAAGACATATAAAACTTGTCTTCTGACCTCAAGTACTTCATGTCTATATTCTTTCTGATTAAGAGGAGGTTATCTTCGGCTTTAGTCTATTGAACTTGCTAGGACTAGTCACCCAGGACTCCTTGTATGCCTTCTTTATGGCACTAGGCCTAGTGTCTTCAATTGATAGGGGGCAGCTCCCACTTTTCCTTTCCTTTTCTTTTACTTTTGTACCATTGGAACAGGAGGAGGAAGTGCTTCGCGAACTAGCGTAAAGGCCAACTCTTCCGAGACCGTCCCCTCAAGGGAGTCATACCAAAGTCTTATCTTCTTTTGAGGTGAGAAAGTCTCAGTAGGGGCAGAGGTCTCACCAATTTTTTTCTTCTGCCTTGGCTTCCATAAGGAGAAGACTGACTTCTTCAACCCCTCACTTTTCTCCTTCACTAGCCCAACCTCTATCAAGTTCTTGAGGGTTATAATGGCTTAATGGGAACGGTCCTTTGTTTGAAGACGTTACCTGAATTGGTCCTAAAGGTCTTGTGTGAATATAGACCTCCTTCATGCACTCTTATTTGCATAATCTGTCAGAACAAAAAAAGATAAAAGAAAAATAATAAATACGCAACAAGAGGTAGCTTTTTTATAGGATGGTAGGCTCACCCTTGAAACTAGTCTTCCTTGGAAAAATGGTTTCCCACCTCTCGAAGTCCTTGTACTCCCAGTCTCCTTTGATGAAAAAGTGCCACTTCTTCCAAGTTTTATTGGAGGAGGGTACAGAGGTTAAGGGCTTGAAACTTTTGTCAAAAGACATATAAAACTTGCCCTTTGACCTCAAGTACTTCATGTCCATATTCGTTCTGATTAAAGGGAGGTCAACCTTAACCTTATTATGGTGATTTGAGGCTATAAAGGCAATCAATTGCCTCTAACTATTAATATTCAGGTCGGCGGGGCACATGTTAAACCAACTAAAGAATTCTTTAATGGTGCGATGAAACGGGAAATGCACCCCAACCTCAAACCACTCGAGGTAGGCACAGATCTCACCACTCTAAACATCACAAGTCATATTTTGGGAAAAATTATATGCGGTTATTAGAGTATTTATCATACTCTGGGTAATAGCACTCTAACATTCTTCTCTCTTAGGGTTTCTATTAGAGGTCCCAACCTCTATGCTCCTAGGTTTTACATGGGCCTCAACTATCAAGATCCCTTAACTAGAGGCCGGACTACTAGTGGGTTCATTTCCTAAGTCTTCAAACGAACTACCAACCTCAAGGTTTAACCCTACTTAGTCCTCAACCCCTATTGGTTCTACTAACTCATGGCTAGTGCTCAATTGAGCATCAGAGGTAGACATTCTTTAGGAGAAAGTGGGAAGAAAACTGAAGAGGAGAGCAATAACACAGGTGGAAATGGCACATTAAAAAGACAAAATAAGGAAAGTACGCTCAGAATCGAACCTGGTCGAAGAATTAGCACAGAAGATCTGACCAGAGAACCCCACCGTTGCACCGAAAATCGCCTTGAAGACTACTGATTGCTCGAATGAAGTATTGAGGGATTTTTGAAAGTGATAAAAGGTAAAAAAAAAAAAAAAAGGTACAGTCTTTCCCCTTTTATAATACACAAAAGTTTTGTAAAATCGTCTCTATTGAACTGGTGTAATTGTTGGGGTAATGATGGCATCAGCACTCGAAACAACGGTTGGCGTAATGATGGGACATTAACTATCCCATCAACTGTTGTATTCTCAGAATTGGTAACAACGCATTTATGAAGGAAACATCCGTGACTCCTGAGAGACCTTAACGTCAGCTTTGAATAGTTCACCCAGAACTGAGGCTCGGAGGGGAGTAGATGATATACCATAATCCGACCAAGGCCCTCAGGATGTGACATGTGCCTTCAAGTAGCTCTGTAACATATGAAGCACATTATACTCATCCCCACTGATCTATGGATTACAGACCTGTAGCATAAAGGCTTCCGAACAAGTCACCACCTTCCATAGCCTACCAACCTCAGAATAAGGAAACATGGTTCAACATGGAAACTACTATCTATGGATATCTTCAAATCCTTACTTTCATGGCTCCTAATCCTACTCAATCTAGGAGATCTAAGTCTTATAAATAAGGCGATACTGTACGCCTTCAATTTATGTTCGATTCTTCTCTTGAATTACTGTCTTATTACTCTACTAACTTTATCATTGGAGCGGCTTACCACCGGAGCCTTCCCGGTGGCCCTCTTACCTCGAGTTCTTCACAGGCAATTTCTGAAAAGAAGCCTCCAGACCGTAAAAGTGCAACATCAATGATGTACTTACTACTCTCCGACATACTCACACAACCTCCCTGCTGGAATAGTGATACCTAGCTCTATCATCCTTCTAGCATTCCTGGGAGGACATTCCTAGCAACTACTACTCTCTCTGGTAATGCCCAGTGTCCATTTTATTGATATGTAATGGCAGCATGTAGGTCCATCAAAAGTCCTGGTCATTGCTAACAAACATGCCAATTTTGTTCATGTAGCGGCATATTTACTTCCTCGGGTGTTTACTTACCTAAGCTGCTTTATATATCTGTTGGACAACTACAATTGGAGATTTTTTTTGTGAAGAATGTTAAAGTCTGAAGAGTGCATTTTATTGTGGTTGTCAAAAAATTTCAGCCAATTAATCCTACTGGACGAGATTCTAGGTTTAGGATTTTATTTGGAATGTTTTTATTAAGAAGTCCATCAAAGCCTCAGTATGCTCTTGCTTGTTGGTTTGAGAAGTGTCAGGTTTAGTGCTTGGTTTGCTTTCTTTGATGGTGGAGAGGTTCAACATTAAGTCTTCTCTTTGAGTTTGCTGTGTAGTTCTTCTATATACTGACCGAGCAATATATAAATAAAAGTTAGAATTAGGAGGTTCCAAATGATTCATATCTGCATGATTTGTGTTTGCTACTTATTGTAAGAGTATTATTTTGTTGATATTGGGTTGTTTCCGGCGTTAAGTATCCGAAACCACTTAAGTAGAGGAATAAAGATGTAGTGGACCAGAAATTCCTGTTGGGTTGAACCTTTTTGTCTTTGGTTTTGTGTTAAAGATTGGTTTTGCATCTTGTTGGTACTACCAAATACCAATATTTAAAAACAGAGGTTCAGAGGAAAAACTTGATTGCCTCTGGAAGTAGACAGTACATGCAACTCCTGTCAACCAATTTGAGGTTTTACCAGGTTGCATTCTATTAAACTGTCTTGGTTTAAGTTATTCTGTAATACCAAGAATTCAAAGGATTATGACAATGCCTTTCAGTTTTGCTACGGAGTTGAGATCCTAGAACTTTTTTGGAAAAATGGAAGTCTCTTTCTCTTATTCCTATGGTTAGGAAATTTAGAAGCTGACATTCTTTCCAGAAAAAGGAGTGCTTGCATTTTTTTGTAGGACTTTTTCCCTTCATAATTTTTTTTTCCTTTTTTTTTAATGTTTATTTGTGGTTTCTTTGGGTTAAATCATCATCATCGTTTCTCCCTCTTTCTCTGTTAATCTGCCCTCCCTGTTTGTCTCTCCCTACTGCTTCTCTGTCAACCCCTATTTTCTGTCAATCTTTATTTCTTTCTTCTATCAATCTATGTTTTGTTTATTTATTTATTTTTGTGATTTGTTGCCACCGTCCTCTGGTGGACAGGTTGCCCCATCACTCCTCTTCATGTCTATCTCTCTTTGTTGTTTGGTTCTCTCTCTCCTTTTTTTTCTTTTTCTTCTCTTAAATCTGCTCAGGCTTTTCTCTGTTTCATTCCTTCTTTTTCTTTTTCTTCTTCCTCTCCCTCTGTTGTCCCTCTGCTACTTCTGTGTCAATATCTATTTCATTGTTATATGAATTTTAGTTTTATTTATTTATTTTGTTGTGATTTGCAGCCACAGGCCTGAGATGATTACCATCAATTTGGATCTCAAGAGGTAGCAATGGCAGGTTTTCTGGTACAGCTGCATATGGGCACTTCAGAAGAGATGATCCTGATTTCCCATGGAAGTGTTCATGCCCCAAGATTAATTGTTTGCTATTTATTGCTTGCAGGTGATTAATAATCAGCTTTTTATTTGCTGATGCTCTGTGACCTAGGAGTCTGCTTATTGTTTCAATGTTTTTTGTTTTCATTTTTTTTTCTTTTGTTTGTGTGGCCATCTGAGGAGATATATGGATGGTCTTCTTATGCTTGATTGAAACATGTAGAACGGAGCTGCCTCATAATATATGAGGTTGATGGATAAAAGTAATGTCTCAGTTGGACAAGATCCTAACTCAAGTATCTGATTGGAGTTCTTGACATTGTGGGTTTTGCCAGGATTAAGCAAAACAGGTAGCAACTAATGAATCATAATCATAACCCCAAAAATTAACTATTTAGTGTGATTTTCTAGAAGAGAATGCTTACTCATTTCTTTTATGGGCTTGAAGTTCTTGTATCCTGATTTCATTTTATTATGATGTCCTGTATTGTGCAGTTTTGCATTAATTTCACATATGAGGAGCTGCAGAAGCATTTCAAACAGGGTAGCACTCAGATCAAGTTGTCCATGTAAGTGTTGGTTCTTATTTTATTTTATTTTTTTTCTTTATTAGCATCCTTGATCCATATTTTCTGTTCTATTTTATTTTTACTTTCGGAATTAGAAATTACACGCTTTCTCAAATCTTTATAAAGGTTACTTGTATTCTTTATGCAATGTATTGTTACCTTTCTAATTGATTCTTGGAATCAATCTCATATAAATTATTGCGTTGTTAGTTCTAGATTCCCGCATTTTACCACCCTAAAATGGTTATTGTATTTCTGATTTTTGTGAATCTGTGGTGTAGCAACTTCTTATTGTTTTGTTAGCGCTTTTGCATTGTGTCACATCTCATCCATTAGTATATTAAAGAGGTTGTTTTCCTTCTGCTCTCCCCCGTCTATAAGGTAGTGAGAACTACATCAAATATCAAAGAAGAATAGGGGAGAAATGAGAAAGAAGAATATCCTTAATTCAATATATATGGTTCAAGAATTACGTATTAGTACGTTGATTTCACTGAACAATGACCACTAAATGATTTTTATAAAATTCATCTCACAACCTTTCTGGAAGAGACCAATTTTAAATGAAGTTTTACTCATTTTTCTTGAATCAAAATAAATATCATATCCTAAGAAACGTGTCAAGTTCAAAATATTTTTCTATTTCAGACTTACTGTAGCGTTATTTTTGTTATTGTAGCACGCGCACTGAATTATAAAAATTTATCAAAAAATGAATATAAAACTAGTATATACAAAATTAATTTTAAATGAAAGTTAAAACATCATATTGTGGCTTCCCAACAATCGGATTTTAGGAATACTTCACCAAGTAATACAGCTTTTTTGAATAAAGATATGTCCAGTGTCGTCAGCACAAAATTTTAGAAATGACCACCTGGTCTTCTAAAATTCATAACTCCAATTATACTTTGATTTTTGTATGAAACCACTTTCAAAGGAAAGTAGACACCCGAGGTTTCAATTTGGACTCAAATTTCATTAAATTCCAATTTATATTGGGCTAATTATGATGTTTGCAAATTGACCAAAATTTTCTAGGTAGAAAATTGGGAGCTACTAAAGGCCACCTGTTGTGTTATTTTCCAATTTTTCATTTTCCCAATTCACCTAATACCATTTGTAAACACCTTCCATACGCTCATACAAATTAATCACATCAATTTACAAACTAAACCCATAAGAATTTAACACAAATTTCATGAAATTCAAATACATTACAAGAGGCATATCACGATATCACCAATTTCATCAAGAAAAATATACATACATATGTATATGGTTTGTACACCATTGCACACAGTCACACACATGCATCCACTCATATATATTGCATCTAAGACTAAATGAAAGGTCTTAGAAGCCCCTACTTTTTGTTTGGCCATGGATTTTGTAGAGAGAGAGAGGTTAAGCCAAGATTTCATGGCAGCCCACTCATAATCCTGGTTCTACCCTTCGTTCAGTCCTTTATGTGTGTCCAACCATGGCCCAAATGTCATTTACAACCCTCCCATTCCTAGCTTAAACCAAGTTTTCATGAGCTTTGATTGATGAGGAACCCATTACGTACTATGAACCACCATTCGCCTTGGTCAAAGCTTGGATGCTCCCTCATGATTGAAGCATTCTCATAAGACACACTATTTCACATATACACACTCACACACATATCCGAGTATACACCTACACACCAATTTCATTTTAGAGAGTGTGAGGTGGAAAGAGAGAGGGAGATAGAAGTTTGAAAGAGTGAGAGAGAAGATTGGATTTCAGAAGAGATGAGGAGACGGAAGGCAGCTTCGGCTGACATGAGAAAAAGAAAGCATCTTTAGGATGTTACTATCTCCAAAATATCTACCAAAGCTTCTTTAGTATGCTTCAGATGCCTAACAAGACACTACGCGGCTGTTTGGCCATACGCGTGCGCACGCTCCTAAATATAAATTGTATGGGATTGTATCAAAATTGGTACCCTAATTAATTTCGACATATAGGTTCCAATTACAACTTCTATTTTTTCAAATTCAATTATTAAAATTTTTATATTTATCTACGTTCGTGTTTGATTGTGTGGCCCTGTGACCCACACTAGTTCTAAAGAAATTATTAAAAATACATTTTTGCCTCTACATATTATATTAAATATTTTTATATTACTTGTATAATTAATCAGACTCTTTGTTTATTTATTGATTCCGATCAGTAGATTAACAATTAGCTCTTATTTAAATTTCAAGGTCATTATAGGATATTTCTTAAAAGAATTATTTGTTTTGGATCTCTGCTGAGATTTCTCTTGAAACTAATAATCTTGGAAAGACTATCAAAAAAGGAAATAAAAGATCACACAAGGGGATTAATATTATGTGATGCTATACTTTTCGGCTCGCAATAAGTATGGACTCCGTGACCTGTAGAACACTCATAAAGATGATCAGAGGACCACCGGATTGGCTCCGGCGGTAGCCGTTCCGATGCTTAAGTAAGTAAAAGAATTGAAAGACTGTATTGAAAGCCAAAGAATGAGCATAAAAATAAAGCGTACCTTTAGGGTTTAATTTATAGACCGTGGCCTTCCTAAGTTGATTAGGATTTGATGCCATGAATATAGGGATTTGATCATCGGAGATTGCAGTTACCTTGTGAAGTATTGCATAGAGATAACCATAGATGGTAGTTCCCTTGTTGAAGACTGTTTCCTTGTTTGAAGACTGTTTCCTTGTTTGAAGACTGTTTCCTTGTCGAAGACTGTTTCTTTATTCCCTGCTCGGCATCCGCTAAGGCGGTGACGAGGTCTGGAGTGTTGATCTGGACCCTGTGATAAGTTCTGAGGCCCTTGTCCGGATATGTATGCTCTGAAGGTATAAGTTTGGTCACTTCCGACCTTTTGTGCTGATCTTTTTGGTCATTGGCTGAGTGGAAACCATGTCGGCAGCGCATGAGTTGGATTATGGTCATACATGTCAAATGCTGATTGGCCTGCTCTTTATGGTATATCAGTTACTCCCCCCCCAAGTCCTAGTTAGATGCTAGCAAGCAACTAGGGCTAAACCTTTTTTCGGAGAGTCATGTGTCCTGCCTGTTCGCCTTTCAAGGCAACTGTTGGGGCGCCATTTATTGCGCAGCCGGAGATTAGGTCTTTTCAAGGTCATTATTTGTACTGGCCAATAGTTGGGTTTCCCGAAATCATTATTGTTCCGAACCGTCATGGCGTTTGGGCTTGGTGGGTCCCTTCTGATACTGTGCTTATAAATACGGGGTAAGATTTTGAAATAACCTTTTCCCTGTCATTTTCACTGTGCTAGAAGACTTCATCCGCCATTGTTGGTTTGTGCGACTTTGCAGAATACCGACTTCCTGAGTTAAACCAGGTTCGACTGATTTTTCCTCTTCTCTTGGTTCTTTTCTTCTTAAGTCTGGGAATAATGTCTGCCCCTTTTGAGTCCCCGATTGTAAGTGAGGGAGTAGGGAATCCTTCTGAGATGGCTGTACCGTCTCCTATGGAAGACGTAGGTAACCCTGCTCCCGAATATATTGGGGAGAGGCCTGTTGAACCTCCCCCTAGTCCTGGGGTTAGGATAGTCGATGCCTTTGAAGAGCCCCAAGACAGGGCTGGGGAGACCTCTGATAGGTCTTCTCATAGAGAAGAGGGTGAGAGTGCTGTTACTCAGAGCCTTTTGGACGAATGGAGGGTAAAATACAGTTTTCCCCCAAACGTGACTTGCAGAGCTCCAGGCCCCATGGATCGTCCCCAAAATGTTGGAGCCGGGGAGATTTGTGTTTATCTTGCCTGGTTTGAAATGGGCTTGAGACTCCCATTGCCGGATTTAGTAAGGCAATTCTTTTGTTGGTTCAAGCTCTGCCCTGCCGACTTGAATCTCAATAGCTGGCGGCAGCTTCTAGGGTTCATAGTATTGGGACATCAAAACAAGGTGGATGTGTCCCTGGACTTGATCCGTAGCAATATGGATCTGAAGTTCAAACAGGCAGAAGGCCTTTTCTATATGTCCTTTGAGAAAGGGTTCCGACCCCTGTCCTCCGTTCCTACTTCCAACAAAACGTGGAAAGAAGTGGTACTTTTTCGTCGGAGGGGGATGGGAGCATGAAGACTTCCAGGAAGGAGAAGCCTCGCCATTCCCTCATGCTACGGGTCATAAGGGTGAGGCTTATTCCCTTAGGTTTGCTTTTAGCTTTGTTTATGCCTCTAGAACTGATAAACTGATATATCACTCCTTACTTCTTGTGCAGTCAAGAGTGCTTGGAAGAGGCCCGATTTTACTAAAGTACTGCGAGATCAATACCGAGTGCTGCTTTCAACTTCTAACCGGGCTCATTCTGTTATTGTGACTCCGGAGAACTTGATGGCTGCCCGTTCTGCAGAGCTTAAGAAGAGGCTGACGACGAAGTAGGCTGTGCCGGAGGCCCCAGTGGTGGGGGAGTCTTCCTCCCGAGCTGAGCCTGATGCCCCCCTTGAAGTAAAAAGGAGGAGGTTAATTTCTGGCTCTCCCAAGCCTGCCCCTGCCGAGGCTGAGAAGGAGGCCGAACCTGCCGTCCCTGTTTCGGCTGCTCCTCCTGCCTCTTCTAGTCCGAGCAGGAGGACTAGGAAGAGGAAAGCACCTGCTGCGCCGTCCGAGCCGTTTGCTGAGCCGGACTATCAAATTGCCAAGAAGGCATTTGATCAAATATGGGCTCAGGGCCCGCACCGATACAGAGGGGATGACCCCTCCAAGCTGATGACTGAGATGATGAATCTCCAGATGAAGGTAACTTCTGAAGCCTTTCTTGACTTTCCTGTTTGTTCATTTGTTCAATCTAAATTGTCTGTCTTGCCTTATGCAGAGCATGCATAGTTTGGCTGCTCTGATGGTGACCCGTATGGGCCTTGAGGAGGCTGAGAAGTTGAGGGCTGAAGTGGAAGAGATGAGGATGGAGCTTGGGACAGCCCGATCCAAGATTCAGACCACTGAGGAGGATCTGAAGGAAGCTACCACCAACCTTACCGTGGCAGGGTCTGAGAGGGACATATATGCTCAGAAGGTTGAGGGGCTTCAGGCGGAGTTGGTTAATCTCCGAAGTTCCTTCGAACAGAAGGTTCAGGAGGCAGTTGATCATGCCAGGGCTGAGACTGAGATGGTATTGAAAGATGAAGTTGAACAGATGGGTGATGACCTGATCCGGTTCGGTTTCGAAAGCTTTCGAACTAGATTCCAGATTCAGTTCCCAGGTTTTGACGTTTCATCAATCGTTCCCCCTGAACCTACCTCATCTCGTCCTGATCCGGACAAGACGGCTAGGGCTACTGCCCTTAACTTGGAAGAGGACGTAGGCCCTTCTGGGAAGTCTTGAGGCTTTATGGGTTTTTATTTTTGCTACTTCTTTTTGATGTAATGAATGTATTCTTTCGATCAATAAAATTGACTTTCCTTCAGATTCTGCTTGTGTTCTTTCCTCCTGTGCAATTTTGTCGTAAGTGTGGCTGCTCTGAGCCTTTTGTATGTTAGATCAACTGTCTAACGGCCAATGGTTGCTCTCTGAGCTTCAATACTCATCACTGAATAATGAATGTAAATTAATTTCACCTGTCTCATCACAATAAGATAAGAAGGCAAATATAATCAGATAGATAGAGCCCAATAGAATGGGAGTGAGCTTTTGTAGATCTCTGATATAGACTGCTCTGAATTAAGGGCTTGTGAGGATAGTCAGGCAGCTTGTGCTGGTCATTATGATGCTCGGCATGCTATTTTTGAGTATTTAGGATCAGGATATGTCCGAGCTGCTTTAACCTTTGTAATGTGGCTGGCCTGTCATAGAATAGTTAAGACTGTAAGTTCTGAATTTTAGATAGGAGGCCTGTACATTTAGACGCTGTCCCCCTCCCTTTATCGTTCACAGAGCTCTGTACCCTGTCTCTTGGTATATCGAAGGGGCACATTTAATACACCGCTTATTTATTCGATTGCCGTTTGGGATTTCGAGGCCAATCGCTTTCCCACCGTTGCGACGGTTCAGTTAGGTGGCTTTTGGACTTCAAGGGTCTATATATACGGGAACGAGGGCATTCGGTTGCATTCAACCTTTTCATTCTTGTACTGTTTCCTCGTAGGAGAGACTTTAGATGCTGCCGAAATTTTGTCACTCGCCCGGAGATGATGGATGATTTTTTGTCTGAGTTAGGAATGATTAAACTGTGGCCGAGATTTAACCTTCCCTTCTTTTTCAGTCTCCAAGGAATGATTAAAGGAGGCACAAGTCTTCTTGTTTCCTCTGGCCTCCGGTCGAGGTTCCTCCGATTGGTGGTGTTCCCTCCCTGATTCAACCGAGGCTTGGAGCGCCGGTGATGAAGACGCAAGTGGGGTGCCTCCTCTTCTTCATGCTTCGTCAGAGACCCCTGCTCCAATCGGCTGGGGTGTAACAACTGACGTGAGGGAGACGAATGACGGTCCCCTGAGACCCAGAGCCCTCATCCTCCGTTAGGTCGTGAGACCAGTGATAGTGATGATGAAATGGCCTGGGTGCTTCTTGATGCGGATTGGGGTTCAGGGTTCCTTCCTTTCAAACGGAGCCGGCGACGGCGGTAATGGAAACTTTGGACCCTATGCCCTTTTATCATCCCATGAAGAAAAGCCGTGATATTGCCGAGTGTAGCTTCTGTAATAGCCTCTGTTTTATTTTCAGTCTTTGTACTGATGTAAATCTTTCTGATTTATTAATAAGATTGAGCTCCTTTTTCTCAAATCTGATGTTTTTCTTCTGTTTGAGTGTGCCCTTTTGAGTTAGACTACCCCTTTGTGCACTTCTGATCAATAACTCCTCCGTATGTCTTGAGAATAGATCAAAGAACTTAGAAAAATGTTTGAATCAAAATACTTTACATCTGATCACTACCATAGTATTTGTTGCTTGTTTGACAGATAAGCCAAATAATATAAGTATCAGATCTGAGGTGTTCCGATCTAGGAAACTTTAGTTTGTAGATGTTCGGAACTTCTGTCTTTGGATGGACTGGATCATAGAATCTGCTAATTGAGGATGGACTAGGCTCGGAAGGCCTGTGCATTAGGGTGGTCCAGGCTTTGGAGGCCTGCGTTTTTAGAAAAAATGGACCAAGTGTTTAAGACCTGTATATTATGGACCAGGCTTCTGAAGGCCTGTGCATTAATAGATGGACCAAGTGCTGAGACTTGTACATTTATGGACCAGGCTCTAGAGGCCTGTGCATTAATGGATGGACCAAGTCTGAGACTTGTACATTTATGGACCAGGCTCTGGAGGCCTGTACATTAATAGATGGACCAAGTACTAAGACTTGTACATTTATGGACCAGGCTCTAGAGGCCTGTACATTAATGGATGGACCAAGTCTGAGACTTGTACATTTATGGACCAGGCTCTCGAGGCCTGTGCATTAATAGATGGATCAAGTACTGAGACTTGTACATTTATGGACCAGACTCTAGAGGCCTGTACATTAATGGATGGACCAAGTCTGAGACTTGTACATTTATGGACCAGGCTCTGGAGGCCTGTGCATTAATAGATGGACCAAGTACTGAGACTTGTACATTTATGGACCAGGCTCTGGAGGCCTGTGCATTAATGGATGGACCAAGTACTGAGACTTGTACGTTTATGGACCAAGCTCTAGAGGCCTGTGCATTAATGGATGGACCAAGTACTGAGACTTGTACATTTATGGACCAAGCTCTGGAGGCCTGTGCATTAATAGATGAACATTCTATGGAAGTAAAAGAAACATATCTATTGATAATACTTCCGTAAGTGCTCTACAGTTCCATGGCCTTGGAACATGCTTCCTAGTTATGTTTTCTAGCCAGTAGGTGGTAGGTCGAACAACCTTTGTTACTTTGTAGGGGCCTTCCCAGTTTGGTGACAATTTTCCCATGGTAGGATCGTTGGTGTTTTGAAAGACTCTTCTTAAGACGAAGTCTCCGACTTGAAAGCTGACTGTCTTGAGTCCTATCTTGGATTTGTTGACCATTCTCTGTTGATAGGCTTCCATCCTGATGCTGGCCTGATCCCTTCTCTCTTCGAGCAAATCCAAGTTTTTCCATCAGCTGCTGATCATTGGATTCTTGCTCAAAGGCCTCAGTCCTTAGGGTTGGCATACCGATCTCAACCGGAATTACTGCTTCTGTTCCATAGGCTAGAAAGAAAGGAGTTTCAGAGGTGGGAGTTCTTCTGGTTGTTCTGTAGGCCCAAAGAACTCTAGGGAGTTCTTCCGCCAACTTCCCTTTGGCCTGTTCCAACCTTTTCTTTAACCCGTCAAGGATTGTTCGGTTGGTGACCTCAGCTTGCCCATTTGCTTGTGGATGGCCTAGAGAGGCAAAGTGTTGCCTAATGTTGAGATTTTCACAGAATGCTTTAAAGCCTTTACCAGTGAATTGTGTTCCATTGTCGGAGATAATCACGCGTGGTATGCCAAACCTGCATACGATGTTCTTCTAGGTGAAGCTCTCAACTTCTTTTTCTGTGATATGTGTTAGAGGTTCGGCTTCGACCTATTTAGAGAAGTAGTTGATGGCCACCAAGAGATACTTCCTGTTTGGAGGTGCCCTTGGTAAGGGGCCCACAATGTCCATTCCCCACTGAGAAAAGGGCCAAGGACTAGGAATCGGGATAAGCTCGTGATGAGGCTGATGTTGGTACGGGGCAAATCTCTGGCATTTGTCGCACTTCCGAACATATTCCTTAGCTTGTTTCAACATGCCAGGCCAGTAATAACCCTGTGATAGAGCTCGGTGGGCTATGGTTCTGCCCCCACTATGATTCCCGCAAATTCCTTCGTGTATTTCAGCCAAGACATATTGTGACTCGTTTGGAGCCAAGCATTTTAACAGAGGTTGAGAATACGACCTTCTGTAAAGCTTGTTGTTCAGGATCAGCTATCGAGCCGCTTCTGATCCGGATTCTCCTGGCTTTGTTTTTATCCTCTGGGAGGAGCCCGGATCTTAGGTACTGGAGGATTGGAGTCATCCAGTTCTGGGGTTGTTCATTAATCTGAGCAATTTGGGCTTCCTCAATGCTGGATCCTGGCTGAAAAGAAATTTTAATTGTGGAGTTTGCTTCAGACTTGAGGCGTGAGGCCATGTTAGCCAGAGCATCTGCTCTGCAATTCTGGCTTCTCTCAATTTTCTGGATAGTAAATGTCTGGAAGGAGTGCTTCAAGTGGTTCACCAGTTCGGAGTACCGGAGCATCCTATCATCTTTAATGGCAAATTCTCCCAAGACTTGGCTCACTACCAGTTGGGAATCAGAGAAGACATCGAGGTTCTGAGCCTCACATTCCAAGGCAAGCTTCATGCCTAAGATTAGGGCTTCATACTCGGCTTCATTATTAGAAGCTTTGAATCCCAAGCTGACTGTTTTTTCTGATGTGAGCCCATTAGGGGACTGTAGTACCAGGCCTACCCCTGCGCCTTGATCGGTTGACGACCCATCAATGTATAGCAGCCAGGTTCCCGAAGTCTCGGTGAGTTGCGCTTTGTTCTGAAGTGCCGGGGTGAACTCTGCCACGAAATCAGCTAGGGCTTGCCCTTTGATGGAGCTTCGGGGTACATATGATATGTCGTACTCCCCTAGCTCCACAGACCACTTCACCAATCTTCCCGATACCTCAGGTTTCCTCAGTATTGACTTCAGAGGATAAGCAGTCGGGATCTCGATCGGATGGGCTTGGAAATAAGGTCGAAGCTTCCGAGCTGATATGACCAAGGCATAGGCCAGTTTCTCTACTTCTGGATATCTTTTCTCCATGTCAAGTAGTGCCCTACTGACGTAGAAAATAGGCCTCTGTACTCCTCTGTCCTGTCTGATTAATGCGGAGCTGACCGCGTTTTCGGAAACTGCAAGATACAGGAGTAGCTTTTCTCCTTGTACTGGTTTTGACAGGAGTTCTAGAGAAGGCTAGATACTCTTTTAGTTCTTGAAAGGATTCTTCGCATTGTTCCATCCACTGCAAAGCTTTGCTGCCCTTCAGAGCTTTGAAGAAAGGTAGGCAGCGGTTAGTGGATTTGGAGATAAATCTGCTCAGTGCCACAATTCTGCCATTCAATGCCTGAATTTCCTTCCTGGTTTTCGATGACTTCAGTCCAATCAGAGCTTGGATCTGAGTGGGATCTGCTTTGATACCCCTCTGAGAGACAATGTATCCCAAGAATTTTCCCTTCGTAACTCCGAAGGTGCATTTCGAGGGGTTGAGCTTCATCTTGTGCTGTCTGAGGATATCGAAGGTCTGGGCTAAGTGCTGGAGGTGGCTGCCTTTCTGAAGACTCTTTACCAGCATGTCGTCGATGTATACCTCCATGGTGCTGCCGATCAGTGGGCTGAATATCTTGTTCACCAACCGCTGATAAGTGGCCCCAGCATTCTTCAAACCGAAAGGCATCACTTTGTAGCAGTAGAGCCCTCTTTCGGTTATGAAGGCAGTCTTCTCTTGATCTGGAGGGTACATTTGGATCTGGTTGTATCCAGAGTAGGCATCCATGAAGCTCATAAGCTCATGCCCCGCAGTGGCGTCAACCAGTTGGTCTATTCTTGGCAGTGGAAAGCTGTCCTTGGGGTACGCCTTGTTGAGGTCTGTATAATCAACGCAGACTCTCCACTTGCCATTTTTCTTCTTGACGAGCACGGTGTTGGCTAGCCACTCGGGATAGAATACTTCCCGTATCATCCTGGCATTCAGCAGCCTTTGGACTTCTTCATTTATAACCCGATGCCGTTCAGGAGCGATCAGCCTTCTCTTCTGTCTGACTAGCGGGTGATCCGGATCCACCATCAGCTTGTGAGTTATAAGATTAGGATCTATTCCCTCCATGTCTTTGGTCTCCCATGCAAAGATAGAGAGGTTATCTTTCAAGAACCTGACTATCTTTTCCTGCTCAGTGTGTGTGAGGTCTGGGCCGATGTACAAATAACGCCCCTCAGCTTCTGAACTGACCTGTATCTTAATGGGCTCGCCAACAGGTTTGGCTCGGCTGTCACAGTCCCCTTGGGCTCAGGGGTTCTTCAATGTTGGATGGGCAATCCTCTACCTCGGGAGAGTGAGTGAGAACCGAATCTGCACAGTCCCGGGTGTACTGTAATTGCTATTTAGGGGCCTTCTCCTTAAGGGCAATAGCATGGCACTCCCGGGAGGTTGGTTGACACCCTCTGACAGAGTGAACGCTCTGGTTGTGGACGTACTTCAGACACTAATGGAGGGTCGAAGTGACTGCCCCTATCTGATGCAACCAGGGTCTCCCGATTATGACGTTGCAGGGAGATCTCATGTTTAACACCATGTGCTCCGAGATGGTGGTCTTCTGCCCTTCACCCTCTCCTATAGTGGTAGGAAGGTCGACTCTCCCCAACGGGGTGCTGAGATTGCCATCAAAAGCTGCCATCACGGCAGTGGTGGGCTTGACGTTCTCATGGTCTATCCCCATCTGTTTGAGCGGCTCATAGAATAGTATGTTGACGGAGCTACCAGTATCAACCAGGACTCTCCTGGTCTCGAAGTTGGCTGATTCTGAGGGTAATAACAAGGGCATCACTATGAGGGCAGTGTACCCCTGCTAGATCTTGCTCGGTGAATTGGATCTCCAGTGCTGGCTTGAGCCTATTTTCGACGTTGGAGATCTGTAATACGTTCGGGGCGGCTCTGGCTGCTCGAGCGTATCTCTTTCTTGCCCTGTTGGACATTCCTGTGACAGGGGAGTCAGCATGGAGGACATAGATGACATGGTTGTTCTGCCTCTGAGGCTCGTTTCGTCCCTCCCTCTGCTCCTGCCTCTATTCGGGCCTCTGGTCCGGCCGTTGCTGAGGCTTGTCTTCTTGGGGGTTCTGCCTTCCATCCGGCTTGACGAACTCCCGAAGACGCCCCTTCTTTATGAGCTGCTCTATCTCATATCGGAGGGTCCTGCATGTGTTAGTTATATGTCCATGATCTTTATGGAAATTACAATACTTACTTTGGTCCCGCAGGCTGGGATCTCCTTTGATTGGTTCCGGCCACCTCAGGTTCTTCCCGATCTCGGATCTGCCGTAGTACCTGGTTCGGTGTAGTGTTCAAAGGAGTGAAGTTGGTGAACTCCCTTGGTCTGGAGTTGTACACAGCTTTGGGTGCTATTCTTTTCTTTGGGCTTCTGGCCCTCTTTTTGTTGGAGTCTCTTCTGTGATCCTCCTTCTTGTGGTCCTCCCGCTTCGGATTGTCCCTCTGGATCTGATCTCTGCCCTTCTGGGACGTGCGGTTGGCTTCTTCCAAGTTGATGTATTTTCTGGCCCGATCCATTAATGCCGCCATATCGGCTGGAGGGCTTTTTGTCAAGGAGTCTCTGAACTCACCATGGGCAAGCCCAGCAGTTAGGGCTGCTACAAGGAACTTTGGGCTGCAGTCAGTGATCTCAGTGAGTTCGATATTAAAGCGCGCAATGTAGGCGCGGAGGGATTCCTCCCTAGTCTGCTTGACGTTCAGCAGGAATTCTGGCCCCCTTCTGAGCCTCCTGCTGGTCATAAACCTGTCCAAGAACTGTCTACCGAGCTCGTAGAAGCTGGTAACTGAGTTCGGAGGGAGGTTGTGGAACCACTTCAGAGCAGTTCCCTTCAAGCTGGTGATGAACGTTCAGCACATGAAAGCATCAGAGGCTCCGTGAAGGGCCATCGTATGCTGGTAATGAGAGAGATGATCTCCTGGATCTCCAGATCCATCGTATAGGGTGAACTTGGGCACCATGAACTTTTTGGGCCTCTCTTCTAACATGATGGCGTGAGTGAATGGGGTGGCTAGTCTTCCGAGCAGCCTGGCCAGTTCGTCTTGCTCTAGAGGGTTCTGAGGTCCTCTCAAGGTAATTGTCCGGTCCATCGACTCGACAATTTCCTCTACCCTCCGCGTGTCTCTGAGTCTAATATCTTGTGAACCCTACCTGACTGCCTAGGCTTCAGGGTAGTAGGGTTGATTACGCCCTTCGGAACGGAAGAGGATTCTGAACCGGAGGGATTGGTGCTGCATGATGAGGCTCCTGCTGTGCCGGGTGTGCTCTCGAGGCCCTTGGAGTTGGGGCTCGAGTAGTGCTCCGGTAATGGACGTCGGGAAAGAAGGCGGATGTTCCCCAGCCAGGGACTGTTGATGGCTGCGGATCTCGGCCAGCGCAAGCAACGCCTGATGGGTGCCCAGGCTGGTTAGTTGGAGCCTGCGCATGAAGTTCTTCATTCTCCGTGGCAACAGGAGGTTGCGTTCCCGCAACGAAGTTGACCAGCGGGCTAGGAGAACCCGCCGCTTGGTTCTGCGTGAGTGTTGCCAGCGTTCTAGTGATGGCAAGCAACTGCTCCTGCACCAGTTCACTGTGTCATTTTATTGCTTCGATCTCTTGTCCCATAGGATTGGCCGCTGGCCCCTTTGTGCGATGAGCAGGCGGCTGATGTTGAGCGTTTTGCGAACTCTGAGTATTCTGTCGCGGTTGGAGATTTGGTGCCATGGTTTTCGGGTGAGGAAAGAGATGAGTTTATGAATAGAGCACTTGGAGATTAGTCGCTTCCCACAGACGGCGCCAAACTGATGCTGCACTTTTCGGCTCGCAATAAGTATGGACTCCGTGACCTGTAGAACACTCGGAAAGATGATCAGAGGACCACCGGATTGGCTCCGGCGGTAGCCGCTCCGATGCTTAAGTAAGTAAAAGAATTGAAAGACTGTATTGAAAGCCAAAGAATGAGCATAAAAATAAAGCATACCTTTAGGGTTTAATTTATAGACCGTGGCCTTCCTAAGTTGATTAGGATTTGATGACATGAATATAGGGATTTGATCATCGGAGATTGCAGTTACCTTGTGGAGTATTGCATAGAGATAACCATAGATGGTAGTTCCCTTGTTGAAGACTGTTTCCTTGTTTGAAGACTGTTTCCTTGTCGAAGACTGTTTCTTTATTCCCTACTCGGCATCCGCTAAGGCGGTGACGAGGTCTAGAGTGTTGATCTGGACCCTTGTGATAAGTTCTGAGGCCCTTGTCTGGATATGTATGCTCTGAAGGTATAAGTTTGGTCACTTCCGACCTTTTATGCTGATCTTTTTGGTCATTGGCTGAGTGGAAACCATGTCGGCAGCGCATGAGTTGGATTATGGTCATACGTGTCAAATGCTGATTGGCCTGCTCTTTTATGGTATATCATTATGAAAACAAATTTGGCTGTGTTTGGTTATGAATTAAAAACAAATTTTTTCATTTCATATTTTAAAAACTTGTTTGTTTAGTCAACAAAAAAATAAAATCCAAAACTTAATCTAAAATTCAAATAATGGTTCAAATTCCAAGAAATTAAATCCAAACAATGGTTCAAATTCTAAGAAATTAATTATCAAATTAACTTTTATTTGATTTGACAATGATATTAATATATATTATATTTATAAAATATTATATTATAATTTATATTATACATATAAAATATTATTTTATAATATGCCAAACTTATGATATATAACTTTAATTTTAAAAAATATTATATAATTTAATAATTAATATATGTTATATTAATTAATCGAATTTGTTAAATCTTGTTATTTTTATTAAATTTGAATAAAATTAAATTTTTTATATCATATTTAATTAAATGTATTAAATTCCTATCACATTTTTTAAGAACATTAAAAATTGTGAAAATATGGTAAAAACGTAACCAAACATATTTTTTAAGAATATTAAAAATTGTGAAAATGTAATTCAGATATAATTTGTTTCAAAATATTGATTTTTTAAAAATTGTGAAAATGTATTTGGATATGATAATCTAAATTATAAAATAGTAAAAAAAATTAAAATTAATAGTTTGTCAATAGCGTATCCCACGTTTTAAAATTAAAAATTTATTTTTTAAAATCTAAACAAATAAAGGGGGGGCATTTTTTATTTTTAAAAAATATTATAATAAAATAATAAAAAATATAAATTTCATATATTTAAAAAATAAATACTCACCCCAAGCGAATAGGACGTTGATCTTAAATCCGTCAACAGTCTTATTCGTTGGGAAAGCAATTGATCTTCCTAAATAAAGATCAACTGCTTTCAAGCCTTTTATTGGATGACCGTTTCCTATAAAAAAAATAATAATAATCAAGGCTTACCAGTATATAATAATAATTTTGAAAAAACAAAAAGAAGAATTTGAATGGCTTGTCAATGAATCAATGTTAGATGTTTACCTGATAGTAATTTAGATAAAAATTTTTGAAAAATATTTTAAAAAATTTTGTAATTAATTTTTTAATGGCTTGTCAATAGATCAATGTTGGATGTTTACCTGATAGTAATTTAGATAAAATTTTTGAAAAATATTTTAAAAAATTTTGTTATTAATTTTTTAAAAATTATAAAAATGTATTTTGATATGATAATCTAAATTTTAAAAAAAAATAATAATTTGAAACACATATCCTGTAATTTGAAATTAAAAATCTTATTTTAAAAACATAACCTACTTTTTTTTTATCTTTTTTCAAATTAATCAATCCAAACAATGGTTTAAATTCCAAGAAATTACTTAAAAACAGTTCTCAAAATTTTTTTTAAAACTCTAACTCTCAAAAACTATCCAAACAATGGTTCAAATTCCAAGAAATTACTTAAAAACACTTCTCAAAAAATTTCTTAAAACTCTAACTCTCAAAAACTATCCAAACAAAACCAAAATATCTCACTGTAAAAGATCCTTTGACCCTTTGAAACAATTTGAAGGAAAGACATGATCAACAAAGAACTGCTATTCTTCCAAAAGATCTGTATGATTAGTTGCACCTGAGGTTGCAGGATTTCAAATAAGTAAGTGAATACAATTTTGCACTATTGAATTACTTCACAATTAAAATTATACAGATAAAATATTACATATGCAGATATGCTAGAGAAGACATTTTCTAGATTTCACGCTTCGAATATTGTCATGTAACAACAATCGAAAGCGTAAGTTTACTAAATATTCTGAATTGATATCATGTTTTCTCCCAGCTGAACAACGTAATGATTTTGTAATAAAAAATTATTAGTTACGTCCCACTAGGTCTGTACCATTCCTTGAAGAGAATGGAATTGTCTTTCTTGAAGAAAATGCAACTTCATAATATTGACAAAGACATGAACATGGGCATGGATATGATCTTAGACGTGCTCGCGGTTGGCATAATCATCCATACCGAGATGGTCATAAGAATAATCCTTCTAAATTATCCTGAAAGAGACATGTCATAACTGCTAATGTGCAATAATAATAATATAGATGTCACGTTCCAAACTTGAACATGAGATTCAGAGCGCAAGCAACACAAAATCAATCTAATCCAAGCCTTGACACAAGCTAGATCAATCAAATCATTAAATCTGTAATGAATACCATCTCCCAAATTCATCTATAGTAAAAATATCCCATTTATTCCTCAAGTTCCATTACAAGAATAATAATAAAATCTCAAACATCTAAGATAAATAAATAATTTCTCCAAAATAAATCAACGTACAATCCCTTAAATTAAAACTTTTACAAGTCTGTCACGACCCGAAACCCACCCTGTGCGGATCTAGCATTGCGACTGCCACCCTCAGGCCCGGGGACCTTAGGGCGAAGGCTGGCATAAGCAGCGGTATCGAATAAATGTGCAACACATGATTGCGGAAGCGTGAAAAACTTTTTCTTTTCTTTTCTTATTTTTAAATTACGCACATTCGTCCGGTACTACCACTCTTTACATAGCATACATGATTTAACATTCAGAGTATAACTAAAATTTAAAACTTCATAAACAATAAATGTTCAATTGCCCCGTGGGGCTTATACATAACAGGGTACTATTTTACTAATACAACATTTTCTACTTAATGTTCATAGTACTAGACAAAATTACTTGAACATAACTTCCAAATGCAGCAGATTCATCATCATCATCCTCAAGTCAAGAATGCTGTTAATCACCTGAAAGGGGGATCCGAACCAAGTCCGGGTAAGCTAATCTAAGCTTGTGAGCAATTCTAGTATTCGTCATGGGGTTTTCAATTAGCAGTGGTTTTGTACATAAGAGTTTATAAAATAATCACTGCCAATTGTTCGTATACTTTGAATACAGAATATATGCATTCCTTAAAATAGATAGCTTTGAAACATTTAAAGTATTCAAGCTAAACTCATACTTCGTCAAATAGAGTATATAACTCAAAACATATGCATTTCATAAAACAGATAACTTTGAAACATTTAAAGTATTCAAGCTAAACTCGTACTTTGTCAAATAGAGTATATAACTCAAAACATATGCATTTCATAAAACAGATAGCTTTGAAACATTTAAAGTATTCAAGCTAAACTCGTACTTCGTCAAATAGAGTATATAACTCAAAACATCTGCATTTCATAAAACAGATAGCTTTGAAACATTTAAAGTATTCAAGCTAAACTCGTACTTCGTCAAATAGAGTATATAACTCAAAACATATGCACATTGAAAATGAGGGTAAAACCTGCTTCCATTTTCAAATCATTTGTCATCTTATCACTTCCATTAGTGGAATCCGTTTCGAACCAGACTCTCGTTTTACTGCAATGCTACAATAGAGATATCCCATACCAGGGGGATCAGATCCTGCTACCTGGTATTTGACAATCAATTAAGTTCGTATATAACCCAAAATCTTGTCGATTTTTACAGGGCAATTGAGTTCGTATATAACCCAAAATCCTGCCTGGTGCTTATGCACTATTATCTTGTAAAACTTTAACCCAACTGAACCGATCAAGAGCAGCTGCCTGGTCCCTAACAAGTAGGACTTATACTCACTCCCTAGCAGAACAGATAAGGTTTCTTCAAATAGGTACTTCTCATGAACATTTAAAACATCATGTACATAATTTCATAACAAATCCTTTAAACATTTGATATAAACAAATTCAGAACACTTTACATAATTTGTCATTTAAAACTTTAGACATGCAGAAATATGTTTTAAGAAAACTGTGACAGAAACCATTCTCTGAGCATGTCATAATAGAGTTTATACAGATAAAACAATTTAAAACTGAATCATGTAAATACTGAATTTGAAAACTCAAACACTTCATATCTTTGCATTTAAAACCTTTTCAAATCCATGGAGTTAAATCTCCACTTCAAATACAGGGTTACTCACCTTGGTCCTTTAGGGTTAGTGCTAATAATGCGCTTTCCCACTTTCCTTGTAGTTCCTAAGAACAATTCATAAACATCTCATCAACTTCACATTCATTGTTATATCATCTCGATATTCCTTAACTTATGCTTAAATCATATTAGATCCTAAAATGATTTCATAAATTCATATGTACTTAACGTAACTCGTATTCTTAGCCTATGACACAATTTAATGTGTTAGAAATTGAATTTGTTTCAATTTATACTCTTCTGGTAGCTGCATTAACTTTAAATTAAAGTTATTTATTTCATATGTTTACGTGTCGTGTCTTTTCGTATTTCCTTTCCTCGTATACGCCTTCGATTAGTACTTTGGCATTACTTTAATTTATAGTCATCTAACAGATGCTATTCAACAAGTTTTATGTCTTTTTACTTTTGACATTTCTTTTGGTCAAATAGACTCTACCATTGAGTCCAGAGCGTCGAAGAAAGTTGGTTTAGGCTTTCCTAGAATTTAATTCGGACTTTTGTATGTAAAAGGGCAAAATGGTCATTTATCATTTTACGTGTCATAGTTTTTCGTACTTTGTTTGGTAATTTGGACCTCACCATTGGACTCAGAAGGTCCGAGATAGTAAGAATACACTAATAATTTGTTTATTTTGGACAAGGGGTATTTTGGTCATTTACCCCTTTACGTGTCTTTATTTTTTGGGACCCTGTCTCGCAAAACGGACCCTTCCATTAGTCTCAAAATGTCCAAAACAGTAAAGATTCACTATTCGTATGTTTAATTTGGACTTCATTTGCTTCATATATGACCTAGGGGCAAAATAGTAATTTTACTTTATTTATTAAATAATTAAATTATTTATTTAATTATTTTTCAGGGGCTTAATTGCATAAATTTCTCATTAG